>VXAZ01000782.1:935567-957494 GCA_013399875.1 Gymnorhina tibicen | reverse complement strand
CCGCCCCCCCCCGCCGCTACCTGCGGTCACGGGTCCTCTCACACCCCCGCCGGGAGCGGCAAACCAACAGGAGACGGGGGCGGGGGAGGCCGGAGCGGGCGGCGGGAGGGGCCGGTGCCCGTGCGCTCCAGCGCCATGAGGGGACGGGACGGGACGGGAGGGACCGGCGGCGGCAGCGCAAGGCGAGACGGTGTCCGGAGCCCGTCCGCCCCCTCCGCTCCGCGGTTCCGGCAGCGGCCGCCGGAAGGGGCGCGGCCCGGCCCCGAGCCCCGCCCGCCGCGGGTCAGATTCCCCTTCCCGCAGCCCCGCCTCTCCCGGGCTGGCAGCATCCTCCGGACGGGGGCAGGCTCCCGGCAGGCTCGCGAGCCCCTCTGCGGTCGCCCTGCAGCTGGGATACGTCATTCCCGCGACCCACCCCGGGCGGGCGCCCCTGCTAGCGTCCGCGCTGCGCAGGTTTTACACTCACAGAAAATCGCACAATCACAGAATGGTTTGGGTCGGAAGGGGACCTTGAAGATCATCCAGTTTCAACCCGCCTTGCTGTGGACAGGGACACCTTCGACTAGAGCAGCTCGCTCAAAGCCCCATCCAGCGATGAGACATCCACAACTTCTCTCGGCAACCTGTTCCAGCTCCTCATCACCCTCACCGTACGGATTTTTTCCTAATATCTAATCTAAAACATACCCTCTGTCACTTTGATACCATTCCCTCTTGCCGTGTCACTACATAAATAGTGTTGCCCCATCTTTCCTGTTAAGTTCCCTTCAGGTACTGGGAGGCTGCAATTAGGTCACCCCGAAGCCTTCTCTTTTGCAGGCTGAAATAAACACAAGCTGTTTGCAGTAAGGGAGAGAGACATTTTACTGGGCCAGCTAAAAGGAATGGTTAATGAATCGATTTAATCCAGGTCACCCACTCTCAGCACGTGCTTTACAACCCAAACTGCTTTAATCTCATACTCAGTAAATGGATAAATACAGTTAGACAAATATTTGTCCTTGGCACACAGCAAGAAATCTTTGAACGGTCATAACAAGCATCAGGCTCAGAGGGTTCTTTGGTTTCTTCAGGACTATCTCTGAGTATGCTTTATGCAGCTGCCTTATAACATTAAGTCTGAACAACCAATGCTGCCAAATATACCTGTGGTAGCTCCGCACAGAAGATGCAGCTCTGCCTCTTTAAACACAAGACAGTTTTGTCACATCCCTTAATGACAGCAGTTCCTATTTTTTTAGCCTTCTCAGGATTTGTGTTGACATTATCCTAGTCTGCACAAGCAGCTGCTTCATTTTTGCTAAACCTAGAAAGACCTGGAAACAAAATCAGTCTTGGCTTTCCCTCGTGGGATACCCATAACAAAGCCACTCCTCATGACTTTACCTGCTGTGTTATATCTCATTAAAAATGGTCCCTCACTCTGTCACAAAAATTAAATTTCTACACCACTCAAAGCACATGGATAAATGTTAGGCCTATTTTATTCTCTAAGGCAACATTCCATTCCCCATTATAAAACTAATTTAGTATTCTTGACATGAACTTTGCACTTACAAAATAGTTTCATATGTGTGTGTGTATATAAAAATATACTTTAATATATAAAAGCTGCTAAGCAACTTACAGTCATTATGTAAGTAATGCCACAGTAAGACACTGGCTTTTCTTTTTTTTTTACAAAAAGATACCAAAACTGTGAAGTCTTTGAAAAAGTTAACAGCTGGTGAAAATGGTTTCTCAAATGGATTAAAAAATTAAAACCTGTACCACCTAAGCTAATACAGTATAAACAGAAGAATCTAAGTACTGATAGCTAGGTTCAAAGTTTAAAGGAGCTATAAGAACTTCATGTGCCTGTGATCATGCCAAGTGCTGATAAGGTGTATGTGTACATATTCCTGAGTTAAACAAGAGTAATTTCTGAAGCAAGTCAATTTAGTCTTCCCTTTCTACTCTTGTCTCCCTCTGCTCTCCTCCCTTCAAAAACACCTCTCAACCAGGCTAAAACAATAATGAATAAATACCTGAAAATATTAACTGGACTCCTCTAAGCATTTTAGACCCATGTGGAACTTCAGTCATTCTGTTAATCCCCTTCCCCTTCTTCAACTGCTAGTTCTGCCTAACATACATACATCTGTTCACACAAAGTATGAATTCAAGTGCTTTCAATTTGGCACAAAATTTGGCACATTAAATATTTACTTTAAAGCCAAGGGTTGTGCTCAGTAATGGAAAATACTCAAACCATCTCAGAGTAATTTACAACAGCACAGTATTTCAGGAATGTTTGCTGAGTATCTGGCAAGAACTCCAAGCATGAGAATGGTGGTAACCTGCCTAATTTAACCCATTCTCATAGGACAATTCATCTGTGCAAACCATCCTTAATGCCCAAGGAATTTAATGAGAGAGGTCAGTGTAGGTATTTTTGCATGGCTATGGACAGGATTTTTCAGGGGTTAGTATCTCCTATGTGCATAAACATCTTGTTAAGTTTAAAAGGGCAAAGAGCAAAAATACACCTGTACAACGTCAGGAAGCTCTGACAGGGTCTCTGGTGACCACTTCCCTGCTGTGTTTCATGAAGACAGCTGAGCAGAACAAAGAAACCATGTCTGTGAGTCTACTTGTATGACATCTTGTCTTGGTTTGAAAGACAGGTGTCTACTAAGGAAGGCAGGAGACTCCCTTAGAATGGAAAATGTAACCCCCTTCCCTCTGAAATATTATAATTTTGAAATTAAGGGGCTTTCAGGCCAAGATATGAGGAATAGGAATAACAGTTCTTTACTAATATGTATACATATATATATATATACAGCAAGGCAAACAGAACAGCAATAACTCTGTCAGTAACACCGAACAGACCCAGACCCCAGTGACCCCTTCCCGGCCCCAGGCCCGGTCCCCTTGGGTGCAGTGACGCTCACGGCCGGCAGGGGGCGCTGGCGGCTCCCGCTGGGCAGGGCGGGTGCGATGGTTCCCCCGCGCCTGCAGGGGGCGCTGTGGGGCGAGCGCGGGGAGCGCGCGGCAATGGCGGCTGGGCCGGGCCGGGAAGGGAAGGGGTGGGAGAAAGGCTTCACAAACCCCCTGGGCAGCCGGTCCCGGTGCCCCAGCAGGACCCCCGGGAAACAGCAGGCTGGAACAGCAGGGACAGCACAAAATCCCAGATGGTGGACGAGATGTATCGAACTCCAAAGCTGCAGCGGAACCCCGGCAGGTCTCAGCAGGCACCGGGTGCGGGGTTACAGAGTAGTGAAGCCTCAAAGCAGCAGCAAAGAAATGGCGGGGCCATGGCAGCTGCCTCCCAACAGCACAGAGAAAGGGGGACTTGGGGTCCCGGGCCCCCTGAGGCACCCGAACAGATGGTGAAGGGGTCCCTCTTTTTTTTCCATGAGGTAGGGTGTTAAAAATAGGGTCCCAGCGCAGCCGCCGCTCCAGCCAGCAGAGCCCCCACTCGCGGCAGAAAGAAGGTAGCAGAAGGCAGAACCCTGCAGCAGTGATGAACTCCCCCGGCAGCGACTGCAGCTTCTCTCCCCTCTGAATGCCCAGAGAACAAGAGAGCTAGGCACTGCACCCAAACCTTTTTCTCAGTTCACGTCTTGGGGCATCTCTGCCCTACATGAGAAAACCCCACGTAAAGGAGAGTAGCCAGCTGGACCCCTCCCTCTGTGGCCAGACCTTTTGTCTCTCTTAAGCACCCAGCAATTATCCCCCAGCATGGGGAAAAAATTCTTCAAGAGGAAAAGAAAAGAACAAAAGAAAGGAACTCCCAAAACCCCAACACATCTACAGTGTCACTTACAAGGAACTTAAGGGACTCTGCTTAACACTTAAACTTGTACAACAAACCTCACAAAAATCAACAGGAATTTTTTTTCTTTTGACACAATGAGATTTTGTTTTTAGCAATCTCCCCATATGAACTGTGTTGCTGAGATAAATATGCTTAGGATTATGTCCCAGACTTCCAACAATACCAGTTGCCTTTACCACAATGCTGCTGCCTCAGAAGCCTAGCTCCTGAGATGCACAAGACAAGGATAGCTGAATTTTTTTGCTGACAACATACAGACTCCTTATCCTAACTACTTAAAAATCAGAGATGCTGCATGCAGAAGTGAAAATCTTTCTAGTTTTCTGGTCTATCTTAGTACATTGCATTAATATCATCAATACCTTTACAAATAAAATTGAAGTAAAAACCCATACCCATGTTTTCCACTGCATACATTTAATATTGTTGAAGAGCTAGTTTCCTTGTTTAAAGATAACCTTGAATTTTGAGTGGCAGTTATATCAATGCATCCCTGTCGTGGTTTGACGCTGGCTAAGCGCCAGGCACCCACGAAAAAAACATCTGCTTACTCTCCTCTGCTATAGCTGAGCAGAGGAGAGGGAATTGAAAACTTCATTTTCATGAGTTGAGATTAGGATTATTGAAAAAAATAACCTTTAAGGCAAAACAGGTTTAAAACTTAAACAGTATAAAGATTTATTATTAACAGAATTAAAAGTAAAAATGGTAATGAGAACCAAAGCAAACCTTCAGAACACCTTTTTTTCCCAGTCCCTCCCCCTTTACACTGACCGTGCAAGGAAACAAAACATGGGAGTTTGGTCAGTATTTCACTTCTTAAAAACCTTCAGTATGCTTAAGGAAAAGAGTTTATTCTGCTGTGCCATGGGATCCTTCCCACGGGAGATAGTTCTCTGCCAACTTTTCTAGCGTGGTTTTAACTTTCACAAGCAACAGTCCCACCCAAACCTGCTTCAATGTGAGTCCCTCCCACAGGCTAAGCAGTCTTCCCACAACTGCCTAGCGTGGGTCATTTTAGTTCATGGGGTTTAGTCTTTTAAGGATGAGTTGTTCTAGTTTGGAAGTGAAGTCTCTCTTCCTCTATCTCTAAAAGCAAGGGTCATCTCTCTCTGTTCTGAGTTCCTCACTAGATTACAGCTTTTCAGCATCCACACGCTCCAGCATGAGTACTCTTCTTCATGGGCTGCACGTGGCTCTCTGCACCCCCCATGCACCTCATGAATTATAGGGAAACAGTTTGTTGTATTATAGTCCTCACCATGGCTTGCACGAGAATTTCCTTGGTGCTTGCTTGGAGCACCTCCCTTTCTTTTCACTGACTTCAGTGCTGCAGTGTTGGCTCTCCTCATGTGTCTTCACTTTTCCTCTGACTTGGAAGAAAGTTGGTGTCTGGAAGTTGCAACTGAGAGGTTGATCTCATCTGGGCTCCACATCAGGGAATTGCTCGCCATGTCTCTGGCTGCCGGCCACGTAGTCCCTGCCAGCACCACACGGCCGGCCTTGGCCTCGGCCTCATGGTCCTCGCCGGCACCGCATGGGCAGCTCTGGCCTCAGGAGGGGCCCAGCCGCGCGGTCCCAACCTCGGCAGGGCCCTGGCCACATGACCCCCGGTAGCCCTTGCTGGGATGGGTCCCAGTGGCCACCTCACCACCCCTCGGGAGAAGAAGAGAGAGAACTTCCCACAGTTTTTCCTTTCTTAAATATGTCATCACAGAGGCGTTACCAACTTCTCTAATTGGGATAGTGTCTTGGGGTGACTGTGCTGTTGTATCCCCTACCATTGCTCTATGCCCAGACATGATTCCTGAGCCTTTCTATGCCTTTAAAACTGGATGCAAGAGACAGAGGAAAAAAAAACTGAGCAAACTTTTCAAAACAGTTTGTGCTTCAAGGACACAGAGATTAGCTACTTCTGCGGCGGGCAGAGGAAGCACTTTTTTCTGGCTTTTGGGTCAGTTTTCTTCAGCTCTGTTTCTTCGGAGAGGGACGGAGAGTTGAGGTTTTTTTTTTTTCCTCTTGGGACTTCGTTTTTTTCCCTTCTTCTCTTCTGGACTTGTTCAGAACACCAGAAAATCAGAACCCCACTGGGGGACCTTCCACCGGCCTGGAAGGGGGGGCCCCCCACGCCAACCCAGCTCCGAGGAGGAGAAGAGAGACTACACCCACAGAAGGACTCTAAAATCTTTCAGGTTTTCTCTCCAGAGCGAGAGATTTTATTATTTAGTATTATTAGTATTGTTTTCCTGTGTATTTGTTAAATAAATAGTTTTATTTTCTCCTTCACTTTCCTCTGAGGAAAATTTGTTTTTTCCCGAACCCAAGTGGGGGAAGGGGAGATTTATAACCTGCCTTCCTTCGAGGAAACGTCCCTTTTGGACGTTTCCCTGAATTTGACCTAAACCATCACAGATAGTAAGCTGCCCATCCGTGAGAGCCTTCAGTGATTGGCTCTGTGCCAGACATAGAAGTTTCAAGCAGCTTTTCTCCTGCCCCCACCAAAAACCAGGCTGTGTTAAACCAACACAATCCCCTAAAACACAAATGCATAGAATGAAACAGTTCTTAATAATAAATCCCACCATTCAAAAAACCCCAGCCAACCAAAATCTAACACACACACACACACACAGACTCTAAGTTATGTATTTGCCAGTACCTGATACGAGGAGCTAGGAACTTCAGATGAAGAATGAGATGGGCAGTCACTGTAATTTTCCAAGCAATTCTTTCTAAAGAGAGCTACTATGACAGTAAATTAGACTGGTAACACAGACTTCTTTATAGCTGTTGCCACTCGATGCACACCCAACTGTGGAGCAGTAAATCTTGAAATAAAAGCTCTAGCAAGTAACCAGTGTGCATCAATGCAGGAACAGAGCACATGTTAACCCTGAAGACACAGTTTGAAGTGATTCGAGCCCCAGCAAACATTTCTGCCAGAGAACTCTTCATTCTACCTGTGAGCAAACTTCAGTCCAATGAAGACATTAAGACTACAGCCTGCTGGTAAATACTGGTATAGGCAACTGAGCCCTTTGTGGGCCAACTGATCTGTAGCCATGCAAGAACCTGCTATTCTGATTGAAAGCAAAGCTGCTGTTTTATGAAAGGGTAATGGAAATTGTTTAGGCTTATGAATTGGAATTAGCCTGTAAAGCAGCTAAGTGTGTGGGAAACTTGATTTCCTCCCCACCCCATTTGATAAAGATGAGTCACAAAACAAGCATTGAGCTAGAAATAAATCATTTATTTTAAAACAATACAGGTTAATAAATAGATTAGTTATCAGAAAACTTAATAAATAGCCTTTTATAATTTACACAAGGCAAATACAACATGCCTATAACTATTTTTTAAAAAGCAAAGAGAGTAAGCTTGACTTGTAAGCCATTAACAAATCTATATATACATTATTTGGAAGCTAATAAAATAAACCATTTCTATGTAATCTGTAGTAACTATATTGCAAGAGCATTGAAGCAACCAAACCTGATGTTGTATTTTTGTTGCCAACTACCTTTTCCCCATATCCCATTAGAACTACTTTTTACATACCAGGAAAAAAATAGGAAAAATAAAAAAAAAACAGAAGAGAAAGTTCCACAGTTGAAAAAAAAATTGACTTAAAAATACCCCTTTTGTGTAATATTTTCCACTCTATAGAGCAACTGTCTGGGGAGGGGTGTGGACATGGGAGGACCCAGCACAACCACAAACAATAAAGAAACCCCAAACTTTCTTGCAGCTTTTAAAAAAAGATTTCTTAATCTGTAACATTTCAACACTGCTGTCTGATACACTTGGGCACTCGTAATGATAACTGTTGACAACGTTGGTGCCTAACACAGTACACACTAAAATTCTGCATTCTGTAAGCCCACAGATAGCACCAAAGAATTATTACAAAGATAACAGGTAACAGATAAACATTTGATAATGCTTGATTTAACAGTAAAACCTCAGCAGCTACACCATCTCAAGACAACCAAGGACTATCTGTAGAATCCTTGATGTCTATTTATGAAACAAGAATGTGAGTGGGGTACAATGTGCAAAGAACTTCCCATTTAAAGCACCCCCTATTTATTAACCCCAAATTTCTTCAAATACAAACCCTGTATTTTTTTTTAAATAAAATGAAAGTTAAACCTCACTTTCTACTGTTTCAACAACTTAATCCAGTGTTTCCATTTTTCAGTGCTAGTTACTTCAGAAAAATATATATGTTCCGATATAAATCAATATCATTAATAGGAAGCCTCACTTGTCGAACTGTGGTATGACAGGTTCTTATTAATGTTAGTTGCAGCTCACTAATAAATAGGCTCTATTTACACATACAGAGTCCTGGAAAGTCAATACAGCAGATAACTTGTTTAGATATTTTTCTTTTTTACAGAAGTATTTAAGGTGTAACAAATGTGGTTTTTGGTTGTATCAAAAAGGTTTCTATTCTCCTACTGAACATCTGAGGGGTTTTGTGTTTGACACCTAATAGAGATCGTGACTGACAAATGCAAATCCTCCATACACTGAAGGGATAATGATCAATGAGCTACCCTCAAGTGAGTACCAAGTAAATATGTTTGACAAGTATAATAGAAGTCAGACATATGGAGTGAAGCGCCTTTCATATGGATTTGAACGTAATTCAAATGCATTCCACCACTGTAATGAGTCCACTTTTGGTATGTGTAGCCTCTCCCACTTCTACTTTGGAATCAGAACTGAAGTCATCTGGCTCGCAGCTATCAATGGACATAACACAAAGAGAACGTGAAAAGGGCAGACCCATGAGGGACGCCACAGCTCAGGAGACAACTATGCACATTTGCTCCCTGAGATGATGGAACTTGGATATCTGTCTTATTCAAAGTGCTTACTTGTCAAAGAGGTGGGAAAAAAAAGGGGAACAGCTAAAATTCAACAGTGCCTCCTTTCAAATCAGAAAAACAACAGGACTAAAAAAGGTAGGACACCTAGAAAGCGGAGGGCGTGGGATGGAGGGGGAAAGAATCATATCAACAGTGACAACAGAAAATGCTAATACATTTCTAAAGTTAGAACTGAACCAGATCCAGGTACAGCAGAACTTGAAAGAACACTGCTACACATTGAACAAAGTAGCAAAAATAAAGCTTTCAATAGCATTCAAGAAGTAAAAGGCTGCAGATACAAATGATGTGCAAGGCCACGAGAATTTCTTTCACCTTATTTGCTGGCTTTTGACATCTCTGTTTTAAACATTAAGGTTAACTAGACATTTCTAGAAAGCTCATCACAGATGAGGAGCAACTGGGGAGAAGAGAAGAAAACTATGCTGACATTTATCAGTGGTAAGTAACGATGGTCAGAGGACCACGGAACACGGTTGCTACTTTATTCTTCCTCTGCATAGTGAGCATTTACCAAGTAAACTTTGTGTGGTGCAGAAAATGTCAAGGTTTAGACAGGGCAATCAAGTTATTTTGAATTCTAATATTTGCTAATAGTTTGCATATGCATCTAACATACTAGGACAGGCACTTTATAATTAATTAAAAATTAATTTAAAAACCAATCAAGACAAACAAATATGGCCAAAGGAGGAATAAGATGCGACCACAATCATTTCCACTCTGACCTAAAGATTTTCATAGAAGTCTTCAGAGAGTAAAGGCTAATACAAAACCAACATACAACTCATGAACTCTGAAGCTGAATTTTGAAAAGACAACTTGACTGCTTCAGAAAACAGATAACATTGTTTTAAAAAGTAGGTTAGTACAAGTCTTGTAACCTATGTGCAATTCCAGGTTGAACCAAAAAAAAAGTGTTTGCTGAGAACCAAGATCCCATCTTCCAATCAATAATGGACAGAGGCTAGTTTAACCAGATTTCATTGCCCAATTACCCTCATCTACAATTCTCAATTTCTAAAAACCTTGCACAATATTTGAAAATCCATGAAGATGGTCTTTCCTCTGCTAGTGCTATTCTGTTTCATTAAGATACCCAGTTACTGTGTGCTGGCCTGTAACAATGAACATTTCTGCTAACTCAGAGCCATTCCCCTGCAATATGGAGTTTTAAAACAAGCTTGCAAATAACATAGTAGGGCTCTTACTACCTCAGAACAGTCCCTTCAGAATACTAAATCTTTTAGATTCATTTTCGTGATTATTGCTGCCACTAGTAGGGCTTATAGCATTCATTTTAAATGAAAATGGAGTCTGAGTTTTAAGGAAACATCAATTTAGGTCAACAAAGAACATCACAAGAACAGACAGTATAACTCCCCACTAATCACCATCCATGTTCCTGTCAGGCAGCTACAAAGCTACATTCGTGATTTCTTGATAAAGTGTTGTGAATTTTCTCAAATACTGTCTTGTAATCACATTGGTATTTTCTGTTTTTCTTGGAGACACTGATCTAGAGATGTTGAGTTCCACTGTACTCCTCCATTTTTGTACTTACACAGAAGCAAACATTCATTGCTTTTCAAGCTTTCAACTTTTTGACTCATGATGTTTTAGCTACCAAATATAAGTAGAACATGAAATGAACTATTTCATTCTGTAACATATCAGTATTATCTAAATGATTTAAACTGAACTGTTTGGAGTCATCCCTACCATAGCTTAAGCTGTCTGTACTACTTGTCAAAATATTACAACTGAACCGTTCACCCAGGTCTATGAATTACTGATCTGAATGTATGTCCCTGTCAGTTACCTAAAACTCAGCTCTCTGAATGCTTTAGTTTTTTCAGTCTTTAACCTCCTTTTCCCACATTACAAGAGCGTCAGACAATCTTTTTTGAGGTATGAGAAATCTCCTGCTCTCCTCTCTCTTAAATTCTTTTTTTTTTGTGGTCCCTATTTATTAGCTGTTTCACAAAATGGTCTCCTGCATTTAGTCACTAAACTAAAATAAAGGTATGCTGGACTGATTTCAACACTTCTCCTCTTCCCAGTAGGACTATGAGTTTTTCAGAAGCTGTCAAGGCATCCAGGGGTTTCAGTTCAGGTTTGTAAATTCTTCCAAAAATATATGGTCCTTCTAGATGCTTTATGTGTTTAGAATTTGAATATAGTCCAATATTGTAGACAGTGAAATTGAATTATTAAACCGGTATAGGCCATCTGAAACAAATACATTCACAATTATGCAGTATTTTTTGATTGCAAAGGCACTGAAACAGTTCTGAGCTGCTTACATATAAGCCACCATGTAGGCAATGAGTCTGTGCATCATTTCCACATCCTTCACAGTCTTTCTACCTGTTCCCAATTAAAACCTCTCAGATGAATGCAGTGTGTCTTAAGGTGTGTAAGTTACAAAGAAAAATGCATACCTGGACACTACCATGAGCTGATAAGTAATTAGTGAAAGATATTTAAGGGTCCACTGCTCTGTATAAAGAATTCAATTTAAAACTCCCCTGTGTCTTCACCGCATGGCAGACAAAGTTGCCAAAACAATCACCACAAAGAACAAATTTGCAGTCCATGATCCAACCAACATTTGTCTGAGAATTCACAGCCCTGACGGTGAAGACATTGCTATACTGAGATTCACAAATTGTTCCACTTACTTTCCCCCCTTATTTTAAGGTATACATCACTTATGATGAAAGGTATCAGATTGAGTGCATTAGAAACTGATGTCCTCTGCCCACAGAAATGGTACCTCAGAAGACACAATACAAGCTTTCACACAGATCTGTCAGAATATTCACAGAGCTTTTCTGACGGACTACCTTTTACAGTGAGGAAATACATCGGTCTCTATGCTGACTCAATCAGTAATTCCAATTAAGGTCATTTATTGTGTTGACTGGGTTACATGGGCAGCTGTTCCTTTGAAACTGGATGGACGCCTCCAGTTCATTTCACATAGGCCACCAAATTGTCAGAGGGTAGTTACCAACCTGAATCCTATTTGAAACAGTGACCTAGAAATGAACAGCTCTGCATCCTTCCCTGAGCCATCCAGTTTCCCCTCAAAAATATTTTAATCTGTCTTCATGTTAGGTTTGTTTAAATCTCCAATATTGAAGTTGAATTCCTTGAAGACTTGTATCAGAACAATTCCAATAGATACTGTGGTGAATCCACAAGCCATTCCCAAAAAATCTACGACTCCTACATTACTCCATTCCCTGAAAAGGATGGCTGAAGCCAGCAGGACTAGGGTGGTAAACACAACGTAGTAGATGGCACCAAACACAGAGGAGTCAAAACACTCCAGTGCCTTATTGATGTATCTGAACTGAATGATAATGCTACATCCTAATACTGCCAGAAGTACCAGACAGAGGTACAGAGCCCTTTGACTTGATGGATTATTGTGAAAGATATCTTGAGCAGCCAGCCCAATGCCTTTTGTGCTGGGAACAGTGAAACTGCCCAACAGAGAGCAAATACTGATGTAAACCATAATATTAGTAGGTCCATGAGCTGGAGCTATCCAGAAGATAAGCAGGAGAAGCATTAGCAGCACTATGCAGAGATAACCCACGAAAACTGGAAAACAAAAAGAAAACAAGAAAATATCAAGGTGAGAACTCTTGGTCTTCTAAAGATTTTAGCAGGCAAATCATGTCCTAGCAGTGAACTTCAGGTATACATCACAATTAAGATTTGCTATTGCATATAGATCCAAGTCACTGAGCTTCCAGAAATACTGGCGTCCATGACTGATGATGTTGTCATGTTCTTTGGGAAAAACAAATAGTCATGTAGAAAATTACACACTGTTGCACATTTGAAATGGATTTCAGATGGCTTTTTTTAATCTTATTCTCTTTTCCATCAGGACTATGCTCCTTTAAGTCTACTATGACAGACAGAGGGATAACACCTCATTCATAAACGGTTCATTACGGCACAGTGTGTGGATCCAGCAAAGAGCTTAAACATAAAGTTAGATCCCACTAAGGTGAGTAAGATGAGTAGGGAGAGAACAAACGTGAGGCCATATAATTTACATTATACCATCAGTACACAGATAAGATCAATGAAAAACATTTCATGCTTTAGAGTTTTAAAGAAATATATAGCCAATTCACTTTGTTCAGATTTAAATGGTAAATTTAGACCAAGGTATTTGTTTTCTTTTCTTTGTTTGCACATTTTTTTGAATAGCTGATGTTATTAAGTTAGAGTTTCTCTCGCTTAAAGCAAATACAAAAAAAACAATAGTTGGCAGTTTAGCTCTTAAGCAAGAAAAATAAAAATGAGCCTGGAACATCTTAGCACCAGTATGTGTCCTCCAGCAGCTGGTGAGATAGAACAGGCATTTCAGCGTATGTCTCAACAGCCTATTTCTACATACCTTTATTGTGCAAAGAAATCTGGGAACATAACTGGTATTTAGTATGAACTTTTAATTTAAAAACATGAAGAAATAAAGGAGAGAAGAAAGTCTGTATTTTTTTTGTTTGTATAAAACAACTTAAATTGAGATCCTAGATTTATACTTTTCTTTAAATAGCAAGATACACTTTTTCATAATGTTATAAAATTACAAGTTCAACTGGCCATTGTTCTGAGCTTGCTGTGCAGGATAATGTTTTCAAAAGTATCCATGTTTTCCTTTCTGCACACATGTGCCAGTAAATATGACAAGTTCTAAGTAGAGCAGGGCATAGTTTTCTTACACAAAACCCATACTGGTTTGCCTCTGTCACGTCATGATTTCTTCAAAAGTCACTTTGCCTACCTGTTAGAAGTGGTAAGCCTCTTCCTCAAGCACTCTCTTGCTCAACCTCAGAAAATCATTATGAATTAATGCAAAAACAAACTACCTGGATTTGTAAGCTTCTCTTCAAGCTCAGCCTGAGTCGTTACACTCTCGGACTTTGGGGAATGGATAATGAGAACAACAGACCCAGCGCAGCTCAGCAAACATCCCAGCTTGCCAAGAATGTTCAGTTTCTCTTTCAGTAAGTAAGAAGCTAAGATGGACCTTTGACAAAGAGGAAGAAAAATAGAAATTTGACTACATCCTGTTAATGTTCTAACAGTGCTGTGCCATATGAAATTCCCTTTTAAAGGAATACTATCAAATGTTGATGAAGTCTCAAAATGTATTTCTGACTTAGCTGAAGAAAGATTCACCCATTTGCAGTTTTACTCAATCCCTGACATCTCACCTCAGGAAAAAAACCCAAACCAACACAACAAAACAAGACACAAACCCCAATAAAACTCCTAGCCATAACACCCCAAAAACCAAAACCACATCACCCCCTCAAAACCACCCCCAAAACAACCGAAACCCTCCAAACCAGACATCTGACTCCGAGGCAGACATCTACCCGTTACCAAATTGGTGAGCTGTCACAAAGCCTCATTTTATAGGTGCTAAGCAATCATGAGATAAAAGTGACCTTTGGTTACAAAGATCCCAGGACTTGGCTCAGACACGTAGCTGAGCAAAGTAAGCAAAAATATGTGGCCTAGGATAAAATAACAGGTGGTACTCAGAGCACCATCAGTGTGTTTCATAGTGATAGAACTAAAGACAGACATGAAGCAATGCCATCTACACTCTGAAGCAGATGATCAGTGCAGTCACAATTCAGCAGGCAACAGAAAAACCTTGAGGCAATGCACAGCTTTGTTTTTGAAGAGTTGTGCTTTTTCACTGCAGCAGTTCCACAACTGTAGTTTATCTATTCACAAAACATTAGTTGCATATTATACTCCCTAAATTCACTGCCTTGTCTGTGCCTCCCACAAACATAACTTCTAAGAAGTTGGGGGCATGCATATGCAAGGAACTCCCTTGCTTCAGAAAGGGGCCAAATCCAATTTAACGAAAATCAGCATCAGTGAACACGTGGGCTGTGGATAGTGGGGTAAAGACTGTGAGACAAAAGGAAAGATCTACATAGTAAGGGAACTGTGAATAAGAGAATAGGCAGAAGAGTCCAGAACAACCACAGAGAAGGGAGGAAAAAAAAAGTTTATCTGTTCCAAATCATAGTGATAGCTAAAGCAGAAGATAGTCAGGAATACAATTCTTCACCACTGCCTCCTCCTAGCCCAGCTTTCCTGGGAAAAACAGGAATAGCTGACATTATAACACATCATGAACAGCCAGAAGCCTGACATTTCTCAGTGGATCTCCAGTGAGCACTAAGTCCATCTGACATTTTATTAAGTAGTAATGACATCCAGATAAGAACAAGAAAAGCAAACTCTTACCCAAATGGAACACCAAGAGCTCCCAAGGGCGTCACTAGCACAGTTGGGACTGCAGTGTAGGCCAAGAAATTCCCTATTTGACCCAGTGCCACTGTCAAGAGAACCAGAAATAAGCCTTTAAACCCCTTTGTAAAAATAAGTAATCAAAACTTGCCCAATACTGTCTGGGAAAGACTGACCTAACTGGAAAACAGATGTTACAATTTGCTTAGTTCTGTTAATTTTGCACTTAAACAAAATGGCTGGAAGTTTTCTGTAATTTTTTATTTCTTAATACAGGATTTATATTTGCCACACAAGAGTATCCAAGTGGGCACAGTAAATAATCTCATTTGTAACTTCTCTTAGTTAAATATAAATACGAATATGAATTAGAAACACTCATGAATTACACTCAAATATCTCAGTATTACACTCAAATATTTGTATGGGAGGGGTAAAAGTATATGATTTCATCTTTAGAACGTGCATTAATGTAAAATGAATAGACTTGATTATGGTTCCTAATACTAGTGTTACTTTTTGGGGGGAAAATAAAGACAGTGCTAAGGAATCTTCTAATGAAATACTACGCACATGCATAAGGGCTCTTCAACATACTACATCAAATTTTCACAACACTACGTAACATCCGACCACTGTAAAAAGAAGCCACAGCCACAGCAACAGCCTCAACCTTATTTTTCTTTCCTCCAGTAAAAGCAAATTCCAAGATATACCACGGTACTGCACATCACAGCTGTGATAACAGTTCATGTGTTCAAGTTTTTGGTTAAAAAATAAAAGCTGGATGGTTTTGAAAGTGCTGGCAAGTTTATAACAGGTCAACATACTTGCATAGTTACAGGGTCTGTGGTAATTGGCAAGAAGCTTGAGATTGAGCACAAATTACTTACAGCTCAAATTTCCAGTTGCTGTTAAAAGCCATTATCAGCATTTAAAAACATTTCAAGAATCCAAGATGTCTTTATGCTCAGGCTGGCACTGCCCTCAACTATCAAATATCATTACTATCATCCAGTTTTTTACATCTGCAAAGCACTGTGCAAACATTAATTAATTTACCAATTTAGCTCACATTATCAGTAGAGCTGAAGACCTGTGTAACCTACAGGAAATATGAAGGAGACAAACAAACCTGCAAAACTGCAGTGTGGCAAAATTATACTAATTAAATTCACTGAGGCTTTCTCTATGTGCAGGAGTGAGCTGGAGAAGTTGATGAGCAGCATTTCCAAGGCACAAGAGACAGTGGTGGTCTCCCTGTCCCTGGGAACAGAGTAACTCCGTTATCAGCCTCAGGCTGTTTTGAGATATATGTGGCAACTCTGGCATTATCTTCAAGGCGTCTGAAGGCATTGGGGCAGATCTTGGATGGAGAACGGTGCACAGCTGGCACTCTGCATTTCTGCAGATTACATACATTTCCAAATGACTTTGACAAAAGGTTGCTTTTTTTGGAGGTCAGTTGTCTTAACTTTCTGTTGGAAGAACTCTTAACAGATGGCACCAACATTAATCCATAAAGTAGGTCTCTGAAGCTCCAGTCAAACAGAACATGTTGTAATGCAACTAAACTTACTGGAGGTTTTCCATACCACCATGGAGTAATAATAACAGTCCCTTACCACCACAAATGACAGACCAGGACTAGTTAACACCAATTTAAAAAGGATCTCAGTAATTGTGACCATCTACTTGATGTTGAGGATCTTTGCTGCCAGCCTATCCAGTCCTCTCTGAACAGAAACTCCTCCTCAGATACATCAATGCTGTAAGTCAAGACCTGACTTCAGTTCTTGAAGGCACACCAAGCTTTAAATTTGATAAACAAATACCAGTACCCTTGAAGTTACTGAAACACAAAACCTGATGCACGCTGGCATGTCTCCATTAGCAAGGAGACCAGGAGGAGACCTGTACAGCAAAAGGTATCTATTCTAGGCACGTCAGGGGGTTTATTTCAGACTAACTTCAGCCTGCTCCCACTAACTTAAAGTCTATTTACAGCTCACATGCATTAAGTATGTTCCTAGAATTCATTTTCCAACCTAGTTTCATTTTAAAGACCAGGTCAGGAGCTCCAGGTCTGCTATGAAATGTGAAATACAGCCCAACCTGTGGTGACGAACAGGAGATGAGCTTCATGAGTGTATTCCCCATCTGCAATAAAACACTAATGCAGATGTTTTCACTATAAGAACCAGCTGCATCTATGCTGCCATTAAAACCTGCACTAAAACTAATTAATTAGCCAATTAATTAGTTTAATGCTCACTGAAATAACTGTACACATGCTGCCATCACTCTTTCGACTACAGAGTAAGGAAAAGTCCCTTAGCAGAATCTGCAGCCCTTCCTTTGAAGTCGTCAGTAATCCAATGCATCCCAGGGCCCCCAAACGGTTGGGCAGCATTATGCTGAGTCAGCATGCCAACACAGAAACACTTATTCACCTTCTGAACAAATACCACGAGAACAAGTTGACAGAGTTTACGTGGGTTTTGTTAGTTGTCCGAACTCCAAATTCTCTGCTTGAGAAAATTATGTCAGTTGCTATCATTTACCCAGATAACCGGGGATATTGCTAATTCCACAAGTAACACCTTTCCCCAAATAGCACCTTTCTCTGCCTCCCATAGGTGCCTACCTGGCCTTTGCTATTGCTGTTTGTGACTGTGCTGCCATTCTGAGTCTATAATATCCACAAGCAATTCTTCTTGCTGGGTTCCTCAGTAAAGCTACTGAGGTTTTGTTTTTAAATACCTGCATCTAGCTACTGGAAAAAAGCCAACTGATACCATTCCCTTCAGCTGTTTTGCCTTCACTCAATTCAGTCAGCTCTTTTAAGCATGAAATTGTTTTCTCTGATTCACCAAGATAAGTCCTGTAATAAAACCTCCCTTATTTTAACTCCTTCTGCTCAGAGATTACAGATGGGAGCCTCAGGAATGATAAACAACAGTGGCTGATGCATAGATTTATTTCTACTTAGGCAGTAGTGATCCTGTCAGGGGAGGAAGCTGACAAGGAACTGCTTAAACTCAGGTTAAATTAGCTGATGACTTTCTTCTGAAGCTCTGTTGGCTTCTACACTTCCTGTGAACTTTGTCCTTCAATGGGATCTATCAGTTTTCATTCCTTTTGCATAGCTTTAAGACAACAAAACCAAGAATTAGAGACTTACCTTGCTGCCACAAAACCAGGGGCACAATTGGACTCATATACTTCTCAGAAACAGCATCAGAACTTTCCAAGTAATTCACAAAAGGCTGAATTAGAGTCTAAAAGCGGGGTATGATTCTAAGCTTCTGGGTAGAACTAGGGCTGAAGTGTAAGAGGAGAAAGCTAGTTGCTCCCCATGCTCCAGATTTACATCAGAGAATGAACTTGGTGTTAGCAGAGTTTACAGAGATATTAAGGGTAAAATTACACTGATGTCATATCAGCACCACAGAAGGCTTCGCATTAATCTTGTAGATAAAAAGCAAAACTGAAACTGTATCGGTTGAACTAGAAACCAAAAGAGGTTTTTCTTTTTCAATTGAGGCTGGTTAAATGCTTTCTGATCTAAAACATAACATATGCTCAATGAGCCCTTTTGTGCAGAGCGACAATTTTTAATTCAGCTTTGACTTTTATTAAAAACTGAGCCAGCCAGTGCAATGCAGAGACACAAACCATGCAGGAACCCAGAGTCAGAGCAGTGTGTGGCTGCCAAGAGCTGCAAGTACCAAATGGTTTGGAAATGTGGAAAGATGTCTGACTCATGTTTGTACCAGCTCTTTGCCTTTGCAAACACCACCAGGCGTGGAAGCCATGGTAGAAGTTTACTAAAAGTGAGATATTTCTAGGGATGGGAATTTTATGACAAGTGAGTATGAGATTCAAGATGAAAACCCAGATTTCCTGATGTCTCATATCACCATCTAAGCAAAGTTCTCATAAAAAAAAAAATTCAAACCTTTTAAGATACTTACTTGCAATAGTGCCAGACCACCATACTATATCAGTTAAGTATGAAGTACCTGTAAGTATAGGAAAATGTATTAGAATATTGGAACTATGAAACAACAGTCTCAGTTATTAAGGATCTTCATCTAACCCTATTCTTCAAGGCAACTGAATGTGAGGTAAAAAAAAGAAAAGAAAGAGAGAGAACAATTTTGGATTTGGCTTATGTTTCCAAGTAAGACCTTCTTAAGACAACGTGTTAGTCAGAAGTTCTGGTTTCCAGTTTGAATTACCTATGTGGCACTAATACAGTATTGTGTAGAAAAGCATCTAAAATGTCAGCAAATACTTCTGAGGGTGACATTTAAACATACAAGTTAGAACCACTTCTAGGAGAACTGAAAACCTGTGGAACCAGGACATGATTTGGCTCAGTTAGTCTGCTAATACAACCTCGGTGAAATTGTATCGGAAAAGTTGTAGCCAAGGAATTGTTTTGGCACACACAGGTTTGGCAGGACCGTAGTGTTGCCTGATCCTCCTGCATTTAAGCATTGGAAAGTGCTACAGCGGAACCCTCTGAATTCCTGACATAGTGCCCCGTTTCAGAGAGGAGTAAAAACTCTGTATTGTCCTTAGTGCCTCCCAAGCTGGAGGATGGTTATTTTCACTGTCAGATTATAAACTCTTGCCTTGGGATGTGCACAGGTGGAGCCTGTGCACCACATAAGTTCTGCTTCTGTAGAACATCAAGGGTCATGACCACTTCCTAAACTAAAGCATGGCTTTCTCTGAGCACAACCTTGGCATCAAGTTATGCTCCTATGTTTTGCTCCTCTTTCTAGCAATACAGCTCTGCATTCATTTGGGAAGATGCCCTCTCAAAAGCCGCTGGAGCAGTAGGCAATATTGTACCTACTCTGAAATCCCAAATGGAAGAAAAACACAGTCATCACTAACTCTGGAGACATATAAAGTATTAAGCAGTTGGAAATCACACTATACAATTGAAAAGAGATGAAAAATGACTAATGAAAATGGCCAGCTTTAGAGTGGGCGGAGTAATTTTTTACACTTTTGTTATTGCATGTAAAATAAAAACCCTCTTGGGGGCAGAAATTATAGAAAATATTGACTCAAGTAAGGTAACTTTGCAAAATATTTGTCACCCACTGCTGTTTCTAACTAGACAAGGATTGCTAATTACATCAATACTATATTATTGATTCGAGAAGACAGAAGAGACTTGAAGTGCCTCCTTGTTAATTATACAACACCTGCTGAAGACAATGGAAAAAAGACATCATCTGACACTGGCCATCTTGGACTCACAGCTCCAACTGCTAGATTCAACCCCACTGCTTCATAACACGAAATAGAGAGGACCTGGGGTATTTTCCTGGATGCCTCGATAAGCATGCCAATAGAAAGTACCACAAAATGCTCAGCAAGATGCACAAACACCACTAATATCTTCAAAATAGGAAGTTTTACAGCTGCTAGCACTAAGAAAGCAGGCAGACACCCATCACAACTCAGTGCTCCACTGACAGCTCTTCAGGAGTAAGTAGACTCAAAGTGGAAACTTCCTCCAGCTGTCTTGTGATGCAAAATTATTTCTTTCTCTTGTGTTTTCTCATTGTTTCCCTTAAAAAATAAGATTTGTACTTATGATGCAAACGTGATCTCTCTGTGGACAATCAAAACAGGTTACAGTCATCTTGGAGGAAAGGGAAAATATGCTTGCAAAACAAAAGTTTGTCTGATGCCCTTAACTGTAAAGTCATTGCAGAAAAAGCAAACCAAACTTTTTAGATCAGGCTGCCAGGTTGTAGTAACAGTTCCAAGCTTGCTTTGCTCCACTGCATTCACCCTGAACATGCTAGATGCAGCAGGCATTGGAAATGCTAGTACAAATATACATACATACATATATATTTATTTGTGTATTATTTGTATGTGTACATATATGTACATGTTTACATATGTGCCAAGTATACAGAGAAAATACCTTGTCCTGGTTACTAAAAAGGATTTTTCATAAAAAAGAGTTCCTAGAACCTATGGACACCATCACCTACAAAAACAAATGGCTATTGACCACAGTAATTCAATTCAAAGGCCTCATGCAACCTGTGCTTAGTCTTCCCTGTACATAAAAGCATGATACTAAAAACAAATAAATTTTTTAAAATTGCATTTTCCTATACTCAAAGCATGAAGATGCAAATGCTGCATGAAACAGCAAATGCTGTTCAGCTGCATGCTTTGGGGAGCTCCAATTTCAAAATAAAACACAGAAGATCCTCACACTTGTGAATTTACAGTTTTGTTTTGGCTACACTGTCTAGACAGCACAGTCAGTTCCTGAATATGTTCACCTCAGGAAATAATAACGAGGCATGGGATTTCAGTATGAAAAATATAAGAAATAAATTATTTCATGTTACTGATCTGTCTCTTCTCAAAAAGCGGAAACCACTATGTGACTGACACAATTTGTGCGTGTCTGTGGAAGAGCTGGAATAAACGAGCAACAAAATGTGCTGGTGCTGTTCATGGCAAGAAACTAGCTAAGCCACAGAAACTGGTAGTAAAGTCTCACAAGTACGGAAAAAGATGAACCTGTGCACGGACAGGAGTGCATACAGCACACAAGTCCCCAGTATTACAGCGTGACAGACCAGCGCGCTGCCCATACATCGGGAAGCTGTTGCTGATGCGCATGTTAAGAACCCCTCGCTGCTCTCCGCCGCTAGTACAACCTGGCTGCCGCCTCTCCGCTCATTTATCACCTCCCTTGCGCCTCGACCCAGCCATGGACCTCTGATGTCAACCACGCATAAGGTGACAAACTGAAGCCGGCTCCCCCAGTCCAGACACCGGGAAGGTGTCCCCCGCTGCAGGCGACACGGCCACCCTCCCGACACAGGCTCCGACAGGAGCCGG
>VXAZ01000782.1:760044-935212 GCA_013399875.1 Gymnorhina tibicen | reverse complement strand
CGGGCGGGGACCGGCGGCAGCCGCGGCTCCTGGCGCCCGTCCCGCGCGGGGACGGCAGCAGGGTGACGTCATAGCAGCGGCATCTCCGCCCCGACGGCCGGTCTGACATCACGGCTCCGTGCCGCCCTTCTCCGCGCCGGCACCGCGGCGGGCCAGGCGGCCCCGCTGCCGCTGCTGTCGGGGATCCCCGGCGTGCGGAGATACCGAGCAGAAGCTCGGAGCTAGGAGCGTCCATGGCCAGGGCATGCGGGACGACGTGCAGGAGGATGGGGAGACCAGGGGGATGTGGAGAAATGTGCACAGGGATGTGGAGAAATGCGCACAGGGATGTGGAATGAGAGGGGGCTGACAGCAGGGCAAAAGGATGCGGAAAGGCAGAGGGATGCGAGAAGACGTGCAGAGATATACCATCTGCAGGACAGACGAGTCCCGCAGGGCCAGTGTTTCTGTTGTGGGAGCAGCGCTGCTTTGCAGCGCTCTCGCTTTCCCATGGGGAAAAAAATTCATGTCGGCTCCCCAGTCCGCCCGAAAGCGTGGGGTGTTGCGACGGCAGGGCCAGGCGGGGGTCAAGGCTGCCATTACAGCCCCCACCGTGACCTGGAGCTGCGGCTCCATCCACCCTGCCACCGGCCAAGTCAGTGTGAGGGGCAGAGCTGGACAATCGGCAAGGCACTGTGTGGCTACACACTGGGAAATCTTGGCCTCTGCCAGGAGTCATGCACATTGCCTGAAAACTGTGGGATACATAATCACTCCCGCAGTAAATCCCAGAATCTACATTTATGTCCAGCAAAAAGTTCAGTCCTAATGGCACAGGGCAAGGTCAGATGCTCAAATTTATGAACCTCCTCTCTCAGCTTTCAGCATCTTCCAGGTTCTGGGAGGGCAGAACATAAGCCATCCTGCCATTGCAGAGAAGGGCTGGAGATCCCTCTGGTAACAATACAGCTGGGCCATCACAGGGCCACAGATCTCTCTTTGAGAGAACTCAGTCTTCAAAGATGAAGTGTTGAGCTGAAAGTGATCTTCCTTGCTCAGCAGAAATATTTTGTAGCAGGTATCTCACTGCAGTTCTTACCATTTCTAGATATATGTTGAAATAAATGAAGCCATAATGGATTCCTGTGGCAACATCTGTCTCAGGAAATGAGTTATGGTATCTTGGCTTATAAATGAAAGTGTACATTTTCATAATTCTAAACAATTGGGCATGGTTCTTAGCATATATTTTAGCATTCCCAGAAAGTATGAGTTTAGAGAAGAGGCAAACTCCTGGAAATATTTCACTTGTCTGCATATTTCTTTGTTTGCCTACACTGGTTGAGGCAGCTGTCCTAGGAAGGCACAGGAACACTGTGATACCATTTTTTAAGGTTTAATGGCAAGATATGTAATACTTACTGTAGTAGTGCCCATATTTTCACCTAGGTTGTTTCATCAGATCATTGTATCAATACTGAATGTGATGGAAGAGAGGATTCATCCTTCTGAGACTCACAAGACCTGCAAAATGAGTACACAGGAGGTGGAAGAACAGTTATCCATAGCAACCCTTGGAAACAAAGATAGAGGTGAAGACAAATACAGGCTAATTATAAATATCCATTTCTGATCTATATACAGCCTAGTAACATGTACAGAAAATTTTATTACAGGAAATAATTTATGCTTGCACAGTGGAAATACGATATATATTTAACAGCCTTTGCATCTAATTATCAGGCAAGTTTCTAAACACAGCTCAAACCTGGCGAATTTTTATACTCAAAATCTCTCTCTGGTATGGTTGAACCAAGACAAAATCAGGTACCAGAAATCTCAAGAAAACAGTTTATTTCATTCCAGACATGTCATTTTAATATCCTACTAATAAATCTTATATATGCCCTTCCAAAATATGTATTTGGATAGGTAATTCTAAATATACCTAATCTGCTTCATTCAGTTAGTTACTCTTGCACTTGCCATATAACAGGTGTAGTGTTCCTAAGGATTAGTCGTAGACTAAAATAATAAGCAAGAGCTGATAAATATTAAATTTGCAAATATCTTGAAAAACAGAGCCTGAATTCAGCTGATATCTGCATTATTAAGTTTACAAACAATTTTGACCACGACATAAAAGTACCTCAATGAAAACAGCTGTTATCATTAGCTGTTGAATGGAAATTAGATGACCTTTTTTAAACTATTACATATATACCACGTATAAACTCCTTAGGTCCATCTAGTCTTCTGGGACTGAGTTTTATTGTGATAGCATCATTCCTTCTGCCCAAGGTGTGTCATCATGTATTGGAAAATAACAGGCTTTGGGTTAGTTTGGCTTTGACCTTGCAAAGCTCAGTATTACTGATGTCACATCAGCCTGATGTCTCCTGGACACACAAATTGCATAGGAGGAACCTCAGGTTTATGTGGCATTTCCTCCAAAAATCTCTGCTCCCCTCCACAGGCATGGGTGTTTAGGGTCAGCCAAGAGGTAGGAGGAGTATTTATTACACTTTTGTAGGTCTCCTGTCCAAAGGAAGAGATGAGTGATTGAGGTAGGTTGGAGTTAGAAGTGAGTGAGCAAAGTTGGTGGAGATTACGCCATTTTTTGCAGGGGCGATGGACTTTTTCTGATTAGGATGTTTTTTTCCCTGATTTTAGGCAGAAGAAAAATGCTTGTGCCTGATCTAAAGGAATGCATTGCTTCCTCTGTAATGTCTTGTATTCCTCTGTTATGTTTGGTTTATGTATGATTTTTTTTTTTAATTAAAGCAGTTGTTGGGCTGTTTCATCAAGGCTAGAGGAAAATCAGATAATTCTGTATCTGGCATAGAATGGAAATACAGTGACTGAGCCCAGAAGATAATCTGAAACTCCTTATAAAATAGCTGGGAGAGCAGGGTGGAAGTTTACCAACAGCTCTATCAGACCCTGAAGCAACATCAGTAAATCTCCTTGGCAGAAGCACTATAAAGATCCACTGTGCCAGCAACTGAAGCAGTAGGATCTGAGACTGCAAGCTAAATAGCAAGAAGACAGTGGCAATCCTACTTTTCCAGCTCTTGAGAACCAAAGACCAAAGTAAGGGCAGTTATATGAAGAATTGTGTAATGCTCCACTGAACCTAGGCCTGAAAAACACCTAAAAATCCTTTCTAGGGAGTCTTGATCAGTTGCTTGGAGTATAAAAAGTGGCTTTGGTGTAAGTGGGACATCACTGGTATGGGTTGTCCTGTTTTGGAAAGGAAGGGACTTGAACCTTTGTTGTAGTCCAGACCTTGATTTGCTACGGGCATCCATATCTGTGGATGGGAGAATGAATGGAAGCCTGCTGAAAGGTACTGCTCTGCAAAGATGGGTCCTGTCAGCTTCTTGACTCTCTATTCCATTAACAAGGACTTCATTGAGTCTTTGGGCCCAGATTTGGGCTTTTAAAGTGTGGAGTGATCTTTGTGAAATGAAATTGTAGTGCTGAGTTCTACTGCACTGTTGACAGTAGCCACAAGACTGGCTCCTCTGGAGTTGGAACTAAAAATTAAGCTCAACCTTGATGTCTGAATTTGATTGTCTGGGACTGCAATGAAGTGCTGCCTTATATCCTATCTGCAATATTGAGCTCACACAAGCTTCTGTGGCATCTCTGTCCTGTGGGTTACAAGAAGAAAGGTAGCCCTTGGCGTACACCAGCTCTCCTCAAGGACAGGACAACAGGCTGCAAATCAACACAACTCAGTGCAGTCTTAAGCAGAAAAGTGAGGGGTGGTTTCATTTTTCAGCGGGTCCAAGGTTGATGCAAGGAAGTTTGTGAGTGATGTGCAAATCCAGAAGTCTGGTCTGAATGAGTAATGGAGGCTTGCTGCTACTTTTGCCCATGGAAAACTTCTCTGCTAAATGACAGTGGCCACACATAATTCTGGGGGTTTGGAGAACTTCAGCATCCTGAAGAGGTGGTGCAAACTGATTTTACATTATTGACACAGGAAGTATGGCAAGACGACTGCAAACAGACCATACCATTTCAGCTTTTCTGCAAGGAAAACAGATGCCTTCAGAGAGAAGCTGTCCTTCGTGCAACAGGCACAAGCTAGACATCTAGTTCTGATGTGTGTGCATGATCATGCTGCAGAGAATCCACATTAATTAACATCATGTCTACTCACATTTGCTCTGCAGAAACTTCCAGAATCCTTTATGACTAGGCAACACAGAAAAAAAAGCAGATTTCCCAGTTAATCTTGTAGCAGATGCTATAGTTCACCTATCTGAATTGCAAACTCTGATCAGGACATTCTTTTCTATGCTGATTTCCAAAAACTGACTACACAAACTTAATGTGATGAGTATAGTATATGTATATCCAGCTCCATTTCCTCCTCTATTAGGAGTGTGGTAAAAGCCCAGTACAGTATTTTAGCGTGAACCTTTAGAACTGGGCTTCCAAGGCATGGTCATCACAATCATCTTAAAGTCCCCCCCCAGCTTTATTACAATCTTTCATGTGAAGAACTTGCCTGTCTTTCCCATACCTTGTCTGTTAAATAGACATAATAATCTTCTGTTTGAGCTAAAGGGAGTTCTGGCCCATGTTTCAGGTTTACAGATGTTGTCTGTATGTTATAAGCTTTGACATAGTGATCTTTGTTGCTTCATAAGCTGCATACCTAAACAATGTATAGTAATCATTGAATCACCTGTGGTGGAAGTCTCTTCCTGTTAAGCTGGCCAGCTGCTGAATTCCATGAGTGAAGACTTCATTTTAGGGTATACCTTGGAATCTTGAAGAATTAAAATTCTCTCAAGTGAGGAACATTGGAGGCACTCCTGTTAATCAATTAAACTCACTCATCCAACTTGCTGGGTAGTTCCAACAATATATGTATGGATTTTCTACTACAGTGTTCTTCAGCAAAACATCTTTTGTAGCAAACACCTCAGGGAATATTGCAGTCAGCTGCCTGCTCAGAGATCAATCTTTGTACCCTTGAGTGCATCCTGTACTCCAAAACTGGAATGTCATGATAAATTTTATTTTTTGTGGGTGCTTTTGAATGAGGTTTCAGTGTTCAATATTGTTGAAAAACTGAAAATGCATTGCAGTGTATCTGAACTGGAATTTTTTTTTCTTCAAACCAAACAATAGGATACCATGAAAATGGCCCCTATTTAACTACTTTCCTCTTGAAGCTTCCCTTTCAACTGACCATGCATTTACAAACTGTAAAACCATTGCACTCCTGGGACCCAGTTATTCAGTTCCAGGTGTTTACAGTATGCCCCTATAGTAATACATTCTATTTACTAAATATGTACCTTCCCAGCAGCAAAGCTACATATGCAGCCTCACTCACCATTGCATCTGAGAGCACAAAGAAGCAGTCTGTCTGCTCTGGGAGAACAATGCTGGGATTCCCAGCTAACGGCCTTAAACAGAGCTCTAGCTGAAGAAATTATGATAGGCTGATGCAAACTGTTTCTAGGGAGAGTCTACCAGACAGTGCATGATGGAAGGAGGCTTTCTATGATCTGCTACAGATCAGGGCAGCTGCAGACACAGCTACTTCAGTATTTAATGTTCGTTGCGGTTTAACCCCATCCAGCAATGAAGAACCACATAGCCGGGGTGGGAAACAGAATCAGAAGAGTAAAAGTGAGAAAACTCATGGGTTGAGATAAAAACCGTTTAATAGGACAGAAAAGGAAGAAAATGATGATGACCATGATGATGATAATGATGGTGATGATGATGATAATATTATCTAGAAGAGGTGTTACGCAATGCAGTTGCTCACCCCTCGCTTGCCAATGTCCAGTCACTTTCCAAGCAGTGACCCTGGGCCAGCTCTCCCTAGCAATTTATATGCTGAGCATGTTGCCCTATGTTATGGGATATCCCTCTGGCCAGTTTAGGCAGCTGTCCCAGCTGTGTCCCCACACAGCTTATTGTGCCACTCCAGCCTTCCTACTATCAGTGCATGAGATGCTGGAAATTCCTTGACTTAGTACCAACACTACTTAGAAAGAACTAAAAAACCTGTGTGTTATCAACATTATTCTCATACTAAATTCAAAGTACATTATACCAGCTACTTGAAAGACAATTAGTTCTATCCCAGCAGAAACCAGGACAGTATTTAACATTTAAAACAGAGTTTAATATTTAAAACATCTGATTTAAAAGTTGTAATGAAAGGCAGCTGTCGTAGTTATTGACCTATGCTGGAAGGAAACCATTTGGCATGAGGTTAATCTCACTGTGCTCAGCAGCTGTTCATTGTTGTGCCACAATCATTGCAATTGCTGATCTGCACCTTTTAATAAGACAAGGCTGTATTCATTTGTATTAAATGTGACATTAAGATCTTAGGCAATGTCAGAATGGTATTGTCACCTTCTAGGGAAATTTATCTATCTTCTCTAAATCCTGTCCATGTCTATGTGGAAAAGTAATTTTTCGTAGTAGTTGAAGGACCTGTTATGTGATAGGTCAATATCAATGCCTTGTTGTACATCATGGATCCTAACATAAATAGGGTTTTAATGATGACAGAAATGTTTGGGTTGAGTTTGCAAAGCAGCTGACAGGAATGCTGACTACTTAGGTGAAATTGGAAGTTATGTTTCTTGTCCTTAGCAGATGAGGTACAAGGGATGTGGGACAGCTGAATTACCAAGTTTCTTCTTATTTCAGCTATTCTACTTATATATTTGAGGGTCTCTTTGACATACATCTGTCTTAAGGATTCATTTGATAATGTTTTTTCCTCAAATACTTACTCCAAAAGGTTGGATCCCTCTCACAGTTCTACTGATAGTTGTCACAGTGTTATATTTATCCAGGATATATGGAGATTGTTACTGGCACCCTGACAGCAACTGAGTTTTGCACAAAAGGTATTAGGTGCTAAACTGTCAGAATGAGCTTGGAGAACAGGAATGCCTGTGCTTAGCTGTCGCTAACTTTGAAGTGCCTAGACATGTTTACTAGCTATGTGAGATGTCCAGCAAATATTGCAGGCAACATCAGCTTTCAGGGCAAGTCTTCCTATGTATAGACTGCAGAGAGATAAAGTGGTCTTTGATGTACATCATACTGTCTCTAATTTTACTGATAAAGAGTATTTTAATTATGATTTTAATGATAAGCACTGCTGAAATGAGATCTTGTGGTAGAGAGTCATGGACGACTGTAACAAACAATAGTGTCTCAGGTTTAATGATCTAATCTTAAATTCAATGAAATTATGAGGTTCCTTTGTCAGATAAATGTCACTTTAAAAAAGAAACAGAAAAAACCCAACACTTTTTAAAAGAAACCTGTGAACAAAAGAGTATTTTTAAATCTTTTATTTCAGGACATCTTTCCTTCAAATGAGACTGCCTGCATAATAGCACTGTGAAAGGGAGATAAGATAATTGCTACTTCAGCAACAGAACAACAGGAGCGCCTGAAGCTCCTTCCTGTCTGTGATTTAGACAGTAGCTGAAACAGAATAATTCTCTACCTTAATGTTTCTTTTGGACTCTGTTTGGCTGACTTCAGTTTTGCCAACCCCCAAAATTAATATTTGGGAGACTTCCCTCTTTGGGACCTTAAATAAATCATGTTTTTGTCTGTTTTGTTCTTCCCCTCTCCCCTTTTAACATCTTCTGTTAAACTCGGGGACGATGACAGGTGCAGAAACATCTGCCAGGTTAGAGCAGGGAAGGCTTTCGGCCATGGCTGTTAGAATTTCCTCAAAAAGCTAAAAGCCATCAACGGATCTAAATGAGAAAAACAATAGTAGCAGAATCAAAGCCATAGCTTGCCTTGCTGCTGGGAGGTGGGCTACCACCACAGAGTGGCTTGAGGAAATGACCCCCATGCTGAAGTGCTGACATAAAGTGGATGGAAATTTTTATTTCTAGCAAGTAAGAAAACAGCCTGCTATTTGCAGTAGTGCTTAAAACAAATGCATGTGAACACTTGCTGATCTGAACTGTGAAATGAATGCATTACAGTTAGGCTCTGAGACTCAGAACTGAGCTCTTCTCAGTATTTAAGTTTGGGCAAGTGGACCTACTAACAGCAGTGTGGTGAGAAGAAAGTGGTACACTTAAGTGCCACCTGAGCGTCTGGATTGTGAGCCTTCTTTCCCACTGTTTTACTAATGTTTGGACATCTTTTTCCATGCACAGAGGATTGCAAGCAGGAGTATACAGGTTTTTGAGTACCCAGGAATTATTCCTTGGTGAATGCACACAGAAGGGAGCTAGGTCTAACCTAACCTAGGCCTAACATGTCTGGCATGCAAGCCTCAGCACCCCAGGGCAACGTGTTCTTCTTGGCCACACCATTGTCAGTCACGTGGGAAAACATCAGTCTTTGTTGCTCCTTGGAGCAGGATAATCCTCTGTCTTGACAAGCTGTTGTCTTCTACCTGTCTTCTGAGGTTTTTTCCTCAGTTTGCTAACTTTCACATCAGCGCTGTTCTCTTGAGGCCTTGAGTTAATAACGAATATGAGTCAACACTTTCACTTCTCTTCTTTTTTTGGCGTGTGTTTTGTTTTGTTTTGTTTTGTTTTGTGTGTGCTTTTCTTATCCTGCCTGGTTTTCTCACTGCCTGACAACAATTTTCTTCCGTAAAGCTGCACATCTTAATTAATTAATTGGATGCTGGGCTGTGGGCTACTGTTTATGATCTTTGAGAGGACGTGGCATTTTAGCACAGCTATTCTCAAACTGATAATGGATGCTCCATTAGGGATCTGGGGAATACATCTCCTAGTGAGGGAAGATGGTCTGTCCCTGGGGAGCTGCTGAAAGATGAGCATAAATGGGAGGGAGGAAAGCAAGAAAATGGCCTGGGAGCAGAATGCTTAAAAGGTTCCCTCTAGGTGAGACACAGGCTGCACCAAAATGTGTGACTGAGGCAATCTGTGGATTTTGAGAGCTGCAGGGAAAAGCCTTCTTCTTCTATTGTCTCCTTGTCCTGCTCAGGGGTACTGGTTTTGCTCTGTGGTTTGCAGCAGTTACAGCCTTCTCCTGAGTCCTTTCTCAGCCTGGCTGGCAGGAGCTACTTTGTCCCCTGCTCCCTCTGCCCTCTGCTTGCCATCTTCCCTGCTACACTCCAGCCAGCACTCACCCTGCATCCATCCAAACCAAAAGCAACTCTTATGTGGGAAGAGCATCCAAAATCCAGAACACACTTATGGTGAGGGGGATGAAGAAAAGCAATCTGAGGACTGCTGGCTCGGTGCGTCTTCTCCCACACTGCAGAGGAGGAAGTGGCACTTCTCTGCATTCCAAAATAGCATGACAATATTTGAATGCCCAAATGCCGCTGTGTGCATATGTGACAGGGGTTCTCCTTTGTCACAGGACAAATACAGGGGCCAAGCTGTGCTAGTACCTGTCTGGCTCCCAGGGAAAAAGCTAGAGAGCCTGGGAGAACAGATGTTCACTCAGGGAATTATAGGTATCATCCCCCCACTTCCTCTGTCCCCTCCTGGCAGTTGCCCAGCCTGTCAGACTTGCCTAGCAGTGACTTGGGTGTAAATACTGCAGTGCACTGCTATTGTTGAGCTCCCGCTGTCCTTTGGGGTGGTGCTCGGCGGTGCTCCTTCCAACAGAGGGAGTCTTAGGTCTATCTCCTGTCATCACATGACAAGAACTACAATCTGCATCATTCGTACAAAACCTAACAGCTGGGAAAACGGTAATTTTGGCTGCTGGTCTTCGCTTGTTGTTCAAATTTTGACAGAGTCCCTCTCCTTGTCTGAGCTTTCAGAGCTCCCTCTCTGCTGTTTTTTAAGTGGAATTTTGTTCTAGGATTATTTTTCAAACTTCAAATTCTTCCATTCTACTTCTCTAAGTACTTTTGGTTGCTTACCTGTGTTCCAATGACTAATGTTTTTGAAAGGGTGAAACTTTGTGCTTTCTATCTCCTTTCTAGTCAGACACTTAAATATTACTGCAATAGGTTTCCTACAGTGAAATGTAGAGGAAATGGGAGATCAAGATATATAATTGAACTTTTATGTAACAGTAATCATTATCTTTGACCCCATAGCTATATGCTAGAATTAAATGAACAAAGTCCTTTCTGTGAAACTATTTTTCTTCAGTATAAGAAATATTTAAAAAGTGAATCAGCAACTTAACAGTAGCGTGTGTATTTTTATAGTCAGTTAGTTTGAAAGTCTGGACAGTTCAGATGGCCAATGTGGGTTAAACATAAATTATGTTTAAAATGGTGTTTCAGACAAGAAATGCCCAAATTTAGCCTTCCCATGCAATTTTCATTTGGCCCTCTAGTGAAAGTATATGCTGATACAGCAATATTGCATCATAAACCTATGAATCACTGAACCTGTACAAGAAGGGTAGGAGTCAGGAAGGAGACTACTATGAGGCAGAGATCTTCCCTTTCTTGGAGAAGTTGAAAGATGTCAGATCACTTAGGGGTCCAGATGGACGGGACTGTTATTTTCCTCACCAGCTGAATGCCGTGTGGGACGGCCGGACTCTGCTGTACTGTACTGCCATCAGGGCCATCAGGGCCCTGCAGGTACAGCTTGCCCTGACCAGCCCTGATGGGGGCCCCCACCCACACTCTGCCCTTTGATGCAGGAGCTCCCCTGTGTCTTGGGCCCATGTATGAGCTATGTCACAGCAGTGTGTGCTCCCCAACATGCCTGAGCTGTTTGTATCTCCAAGACTGAGACCTGATTTGTCACCTTGCCTTTGCTAGTCACCATTGTGCCCTGCTTGCCCAGCTCAGGGACTGTGCCCTGTTGGAGAAGGCACTGCCTGCACTGTGGTCACCCTCAGCTCCTGGCTTGCCTTCCCTTATAGAGCAGCTCTGCTGCTGCTGCTGCTCCCTGGCAGTTACTGCAGGTCTTCCAGAGCCTGGAGTGGAGTGCCATGGAGCCTGCTCCCCAGCTTGGCTGTCCCCAACAGCTTATCCCCTGGCTCCCAGGCTGTGTGTAGGGGCTTGCCCCCATGTTTCTCCCTGCTGCTCCTGGCTGACCTCCAAAGCCTGCAGGAAGCTGTGGTCAGTGTACAGAGGCAGACAGCACAGCCTGCCAGGTTTCCTTTACATCCCCTGCACCCAAAGACATCTTTGTCCCCCAGCTCCTTGAACCCTTCAGCTGAAGTTGGCCCAGGTGTAGTGGTACTAACCAGCAGACCACTGTACAGCGAGGAGTTAGTGATCCACATAAGAGTGAGCCTGAACAGGACCAGGTCTGTGCTTTGCTGCATGTACAGGTTGGCCTTCAGACTTGTGCTGTGTGGCACGTACCTCCTGGCTGCTGGACAACCTTGGGCAGCTCCCTGCAACAACTCCCACTCAGTGCTGGTGATTACACCACCTCTTTGTCCTTGCTCTTATCTAGCAGTGCAGCAAGAAGTTCTCATGTGAGCATCCATTCTGCTTGATAGTTGATATGATGAATATAGTTATTTTCTTATAAGGAAATCCCTTAATAGGTTGAATGATCATCACGGACAGGGGCTACACAGTGAGCTGTGTGTGGATCAGGGGCCTACTTGATGCTATATGACAGGATTTTCAGCATCTAAAGGGACATAAGATTATACTATTCTCTCTTTATTACAGTGTTAGATTTTATATGACACTTTGCAGAGTCTGAGTGGCTTTCTTATGGGTATCATCATGGACTGGCATCTCCTGGTGCAAAACCTCAGAATACATGAATTTACTAGTCAGATGCAGCTAATCTTTACTGCCTGCCCAGGGTCCCTTCAATGGATACCAGTTGCTCAGCAGTGATTGCTGCACCAGAAAGGAACATTCCTGGACCCCTGGAGGATCTCTACCACGTCCTACCTTACTAACGCCCAGGAGGAGGAGTCCACAAAGGCAGGTGTCACCCAACTTCACTCTTCATCCCAGAGACAGGATGCAGACAGAAAGAAGGGGTGAGAAAGGCCACTGTGTTGGTGGAAACTCTACCACTCCATTGCCCAGAGTGGAAAATATGGGGTCTCCATCCTTTTGTAGTTCACTGCTGGTCTATAGTACTCAGCTGCTGAATATCTGTGAAAGTCAACTGATCTGTGGGTAGCTTTAAAGCTCTCATGCTTTAAGAGTTTTGGGAGAAAACATTATATGAATTTCCAGTTTAAGCAGCCTAAGAGGCAAACCTTACTTGTATAAGCTTTTTCTGTAATTAAAACTTCATCTTATTTGTAAGATGCTGCCTCAGCATCTGTTTTTCAGCATCTAAACATGCAATAAAGGGGCAGGGAGATGGGCACAAGCTGCAGTATCAGAGTGGGAATAAGGGAGAGAGTTATTGCTTGCTAAATTTTGATGGAGAATAAACATGGAAGACTAAAGGGTAGTGAAAAAGATGATGTCTGGCTTGCCAATAGTAAAGGAAGGAAAATAGTGTGAGCAGGAAAAAGGTTATTAGATTGGCAGCTGCAAAGAAGCAAGACTCAAAACCAGCAAGAAATTGTGTAGGTCAGCAATGGCAGTGAAAGGGGGTAATCCTGACAATAAAAATTGCATGCCACCCGGGGCGGGGGCAGAATTTGGCCTAATGAGAAAAAATTGTCACAGAGAATAGGCTGATCGTTGTCACTAATACGGTGGAAGAATTTTTTTTTTAATTGAAGTTTTTGCCAGGTACAAAATTGGCACAACAAAATGTCACCCAATCATGGCATACAAACAAAATTTCATGGTACTAAGCAATTTCATTTTTAAAGGTCATGGCATTCTGATTCTCATATTCTGCATTTTAGATAACTAATAGGCACTACCTCCTTTATTAACTTTTCTTAAAAATAGTAGAGGTAAGCATGCAGATTTTGAAGTCTAAAATGGATTGAGAAATGAAACAGGTATGAAATGATGGCACAAAAAATTCTAATACACGCCTTTTCTAAGTAAATCATTGCTTCAGCAAGATGAACACATTTGCTTGCTTCAGATTTAGCTGTTTCTGGATGCTGATCCGTGCGTATGATGCCAAGACATCTAAACTTACCATCAGCTTAGCTGAGTCTGTATTTAAACAGTTGCTTGGACTTGGATGGCTCTCTATTTCCCCATTTCTGTGCTGCATCTAACATGCTTGGCAAGACTAGGATAAAACAATGTTGTTATCAGAAGTCTACCCCTTTGAAAAAAGAAAGAAAGAAAGAGTTTTGCCTGACATTCTTACCGTGGAAAACTGATCAGTGAAATAGCAGAGTAAATTTTGGGCAGTGCTTTCTCTTCTCAGCATCCCTTGTTTTTTGTTGCTCCTGTGCACGTTCCTCCCACAACGTGGAGCTCTCTCACAAGGGAAATAGGTGGATGGGTTAGTAAATCCTAAACTTGCACTGAAGAGCAGTCTTATGCTGAATTCTTGGGCAGTAGGCCACCATTTTGGAGGGAAAGATGGTTCTTAAATAGGAGAGCATCAGTGCTATATTTAACACCTTGTTCTAATGCCTGAAATAATTTTCTATACACCTAGGGAAGGAAATGTAGTGTTTAAGGTAAGCCATCTGTTGCAAACCATCAGCCAAATACTTTCAGCTCTCAGGATTGCAGCCCTTGGTTCCCAGGGTCCTCTTCCCTTTCTTGCCCAGCATGAATCTGAATTTTTATAAATTATGGCTCACTCAAGGGCAAGATACTGGAAAGCTCAAATACACAGGCAGTTCTTGTGAAATAGGCAAAAAATAGGCTTTTGAATGCATATATGAAAGGAATACTTTATGTTCTTTTCGGAGAGATAATTCACTTAATCCTTCAGAACAAAGGCAAGAGCTGGCCCCAAAACCTGACAAATCTCATTTTAAGCCATTTCAGAATAGCTTCTTTAGGCCAGCAGCTGTACCTGTATTACATGGTTTGTTGTACCTGTAGAGACTGATTACACCAGCGTGTAGGCTTCCTCCCATCCTTTATGGCAAGGGAGGGCAAAGGTGTCTGAAACATTTTTGATGATTGTACATTGTATATTTTAATCTTATGCTATGTGACTATGAAAATGGAGAATGCCACTATGAGTACGAAGTAGAATCCCCATGATGGAATTATTTTTAACTTGCCTGTGCTTCAACATGGGAATATTGCATGTTATGTACCTATGAGAAAGTCATGTCAGTGGGCATCAAGGAGAAAAGCTGCCTGCTTACCTCCTCCCACAGCTGCTGAGCTTTGATCATGCTGGTCCTTGTGGCAGCGAGACAGAGGGAACCATGGCTCCTGTTCTGTACCAGCAGAATGAACTGGCAGGCAAAGTGGGCAGAAAGGGAGTCAAGGTTGAAGGAAGTATGGAGAGGAGCAAGAAACTCTGGTTGAAATGGGGAGTCTGTCTCCACGGAAGGTAGTCCCATAACCATGCTTCAGAGGCCGTGGAAGTGAGTTCGCATATACTCTTCTCTTGGTGCTCTTGTACTTACTTAGGAAAACATCTGACTGTGAGGTGCTTTTAGACTTCAGGGATATGGGAGAGACCCCACAGCTCAAAGGACACATTTTCAGATCTTTTTAATGTGGTTCACCTGGCAGATCTGAGGCTGGGTGATCACACAAGATTCACACAGAAGCCATTTGGTATGTTTACTCCAGGAATGCTCAGCCACTGGAATTGTAACCGGTGAAATTATAGTGTTGAAAACATCGTTGAAGTTCAGGTGGGATAAAGCCTTAGACGCATCTGTGAGAAGAGAAAGATCAAGAGAAGGACAAAGGATTTACTTGTTCCTCTACTGAAAGAGCTTCAGGGCTTTACAGTACTTGATGCCTCTGGGACTTTTGCTCTGTTTCAAAGGATAGGCTGGGTAGGTTGTTGCTCTTAACTTGTAATTTTTGGTACAGTGTGTAAGTGCTCACTAATGTGCAAGATGTTTATGGTCTAGTCAGTGCTAAAAAAATAATCAGCTATGCAATCTTTCATACAATTGTTTTCAATTTCTTGTAACTTTGAATGATGCACTTGAGCTCAAACTTCTCAGTCTCAACCCAAGGGAGACTGAGTTAAAATTAGAGGATTGTATTTTTTGATACAGTTTCCTGTACTGAGAATTTAACTGTATGCAATATTACTGTTACGCTATTTCTGCCTTAAAGGAAACTTAACAGAAGACCTGTGTGGTTAACAAAGCTAAAGCTTAAAAAAGTGATGCATCAAACACAGAGACAGAATCAAATATAGATGATTCCTTACAGTATTAACCTACGTGCAAATACATGTGTAGCTTTTATTCCTAAAGCCTAAGAGGAAAAGATATAAAGAAAGGAAGTGTCAACTGGGAACTTCCATTTGTCCAGGTTTCCTTCAGGCCCTTCCCTGAAGCCCAAAGCACAGGCAGCAGGAAGGAGACTGGAGGCTGAATACAGGCAGGATTAGATGGCAGTTAATCATCCCCTTTCTGCTCAAGGACTCTTTGCTGTCTGTAAATGTTGGAGCTAAATTCTCTCCTGGAGCACTCACTTGCCTTTTGAGGAGCAGGATTTTCAGGAGGCTTGCTTTTAGTAAATGAGCGGATGGCGCTGAGGAGAATGGATGTGCCTTTGAGAGGCTGGGTCTATCTATAGCAGAAGCTAAAAACAGCGCAGGCAGGTGAGTCCCTGGTAGCACAATGTGGGAGAACAACAGTGTCTAGAAGGGCAGCCAGGTATGGCCCTTGCTGCTTCTCACTTGCAGGTAGAGTAAACACATGTCTCTAATAGCCTCTTCCTCCCCTGGAAAAATAAAGCTTGAGGATAATTGCTATTAACACAGCGAGCATCCTTTCCCTGTTTCTCACAAATAATCTTTCCACCCCAAAATCTAGTTCCTGTGAAATTATTATATGAGTAAATGACATGGAAATGAGACCTATTTGGCTCTGAGACATTAAGTAAAAAGGGGAAAATGCTTTTTCCTTTTGTATAATTCCTTTTTTTCCCCTTTCCCCATCAAATTTCAAGTACAGACTGAAGTTGAGTTTTTTCCAACTAGAATAATTATCTCCTTTTTTGGACTAGAAAAGGACCTGGTTATCACTGAGAGGATGGAGGTAAAAAATTAACTCATGCAACAATTTTAGTAAGACCAATGCTGGCAGAGGCACTGAATCATTTGTTTTTCTGCTCATAGTGGTATCTTACATATAAATCAATAATTACATTTCTTGGCTCAATCTTTACTGTGATAAAGCAGGAGCAATATCTGATGCTGCTGAAAATGTGCTGCAGTACAGCAACAACCGCAGAGTGAAGGAGCAAGAGCTGTGCATGAGAGGTGCCCAGAGCAGCAGCCAGGCTGGGACTAATGCAGGCCATGTGCTGCTCTCTGCTCTGCCCCTTCATGAAAGGTGAGGATAAAGCGCAGTAGCTTCCTCAAGTCAGAGAAGAAGGTACCTTCCATCTGAACCTCCTTCTGGGAGAAAAGTTGGCCAGTCAGCTCTAGAGTGGTCTTGGGACAAATGTTTGCCACTATTAGAGCCATCTTACACAGCCAGCCAGCCAGAGCAACAGCAGGGAAGATCTTGATTTTCTTTGCCTTTCATGCCAAAAGTGGATCCAGCCACTTCTCAATTCAGGGACTCAAGATAATTTTGACAGTAATTAAGAATACTTCAACTACATAAAACACAATTTTAGGCTGAGTCTAGCCTAAAATTTTAGGCTGAGGCTACTAGGATAATGTTCAATGTGAATTTCACAATTATAAATGGCTGTTCTTTTTCGATTAACTCTTAAAGGCTGTTGCAGGAACAGCTGCAGTTACGAGACCAGTGAAAGATGAACAATAGCTAAATTTAAATTAAGAAAGCACTGAGCTCTCAAAACAGTCACAAACAAATATGTATTTCTGAAGAGCATGATAGAGAAATAAAAGCAGGAGGACAAGATGTGATATGATTTAAATTCATTTCCTTAGAAAGACAGCTAGTACTGGCATTGATCCAGAAATGTAGCTTAAAGAGGCTGAAAGAAATATTAAGAAATAAACCAGTCTGAAGCATAATTGTGTGGATGTTTTGATAAAGTGGAAGGGATTGGGGAAAGATGATTTGAGGGAAATAGGCTGAGCTTCTTTATTTTAAAGAAAAATTTAAACCTATTTTTCATTGTGATTGAGACCAAAAATCTAAGTCATATTGGGCAATGGGTGTAGATAACTCTATTAGCCCTGTCTCTATCTAGCAGGTAAGATACTTTCCTGCTATGCCATGGATGACGGGCTACTGCAGCAGCACCATTTCCATCTTCTTTAGCACAAAGAAGAAGAAACTCTTAGGAGCTTCCCCGAGATCTCGTGTAGCACACTACACAAGCCAGTTATCCTTGTGTAAAAAGTTCATAATGTATGTAGGAGAGGGAGCACGTACTCTGGCAGTCTCCTGCCTACAGTTTTTGAAGACTGTGTGCCCAAGCCTTGTAGTGTCAACCTGTTATAGTGACCTAGGTGTATCATGGTTATCTGAATTGTCTTACGGGCTTCATAAGGTCAGCATTTTGGGGCTGCAGACTTAAATTCCAGTCTGTCAACTCCCTAGAACCTATGTGAGCAGTTCCATCCAAAAACTGTGTGTGTCCCACTGTGCTGGTTGCCCTCTTCAGTGCTCCTCTGACCCCATGGTATCAGTAAAATCCCCATTCTTCTCTTTCAGGAGTCAAAAGATGTGGAATTAGGCTCTCTTCAGAATCACCTTTCCATGGATACTCTGGAATTAGCAGGTCTAAGTTAATTCTCACAAAGTTATTTGCGACAATCCCTGCATTGGTTATACAAATACACCTGGAAACACTTTGGAAATTATAGAAAGAATGGGGTATTATGTTTGTTTGGCCTTAGGACATCTCATCTACCCTTCTTGGATAACTAGGTGTGTTGGATTTACATTGACGCTAGGCAAAATAACAGGGAAAAAAAATCTACAGCATTACTGTAGGTCTGATCAATTCAGTAAGGACTGGGAACGTTCCAGATTCATGAATAGTGTGGTTTATGGAAGCACCAGGCAAGCAGGCTCAGGATTGTGGGTGATAAATGCACCAACTACAGAGTGTTAATATGTGTTGCCATAGAAAGATTAGTAAGATCTAATAGTGCTATGTATGTATAAATGAATATTCCCAGCTGTGCTCCAATGCAGTTGGAGATGCAAAGCTCACATAAAGGCTTCTCTTCGAGAGAACAGGAGAGACACAGTCTGTTGATTGACCTTGAGCAGGCAGAGATGTTTTTCCCCTTCAACCCTTTCTGCCCTAAAGCCCCCCCTTTATACTATAATTTTTGGCCTGTCCCAGTAGGATAGAACAATCACGTTATTGGATCATACATGCATTACACGTCCTGTGTTCTCCTTCATCTGCCTCCCAAGGGGTGCGTAAGTTAATATGTTAATGGAGCTTAATGAGCATCTCAGCTACTTTTGGTCAAAATTTATAGTTGACAAAAGAGGTAGAATAAACACTTTGATCCACCTCCACGTACTGAGGCAGCAGTAGGGGCTCTCTGACCTTCATCGGAGTGTCCTTGTGTGCATCTTTATCTCCTCAAAAAACCAGATCTATAACAAGTCTTTTTTTCCCAACCAGCCTCATCAATTCTTCACCACCTAAAAGCAACACTGCTGTTCTGACAATTTACCACACAGAAGGACAGCACAAGTGCCCTGCTCTCATCGGGCAGAGAAACCCACACTGTCGCATAACTGGGGTTTCATCAAATTTGACATAAGAACAAAGCTGAGAAAGAAGAGGAAGGATAAGTGTATTGTCAAAAGTAGTTTGCTGTGAGTAGGATGGGGCACCTTAGTGGACAAGCATCTGAATGTGCAACCTTGATAAGGCAGAGCAAAGAGGACTTACAGAAACAGGCAATGTGACAAGATCAGGATCTCTGTATGATGTGTTCTATACTACATACTGAAATAGGAAGTGCTGCTCTGCTCATAATGTTTTATAAGCATGTTGGAAAGCTAGTGATGTAGAAAAGGGCTTGTAAATTTTTTGAGAGATAAAAGGAAATGTCTGAGAGTGCACAACTTCAAGAATTTGCTTTATATCCCAACAGGCAATCAAACAGCGATTAGATCAAAACATGTAATCCCTTCCTTAGGGTGAGGGGGCATTGATGTTCTTCAATTCAGTGGGAAGACCAGCATGAATAAGTAGTTACTAGTTAAAAAAGATGTATTTCTTTGATTTTGTTTAGCAGCGGTTATGACCTGCTGGAGCAAACTCCCAAGGGAAGTAGTGGAAGATCTGGTCCAACCACAAGCTGCCCAGCAAAGGAAGGAGAGAGAGAGGTGTGGCAGCAGGGCAGGTAGGGGCAGTGACCTTACTGACTAGGGGTGAGGGTAACCAGGTGCATCCAACAGTCCAGATCGCTGTACAAGATTGAAATGGTGAATCAAGTCTGAGATCAAGCCTGGAAATCAAGACAGCAAGTCATGGTCTGGGTCAGTGGTACACACTGGGCATGGTAGAGCTGCCACATAGCTTAGGCAGAGACCAAGGACAAGAGTCTCATCTTGAAAGCATCTGTAGAGACAAGAAGGTCCCACCGATGAGACTTCTTACAGTTCTGGTTCAGAACCAGTTCTGGTTCTGGACAGCTGCAAAGCCTGGGGCGCAAGCAGTCAAACCCCTGGGAAATGGGGGAGGATATACTTGGCCTCTGACACACCTTTGCCTCTAGCTGGCTTCATATCTAGATGGGGTACGTATTTTATACCAACTGTATTTGATCCCCAAAGCATAAATTTTTACAGTTCATGCTCTATGGAAAAAAATTGAATGGATGATGTAATAATTCTGAAATTAAGTTCTACAGTTGCATGCATGGTACACTTATAGAAGTTAGATTCATTTAAGTTGTGGAAGGTAATAATGTAACACAGTGGGAATTGATCAGAAAACATTTAGTGAAGAGGAACGCTCGTATCTGGCCAGCTTTTTCTTGTTCACCTCTGCAAATGGGTAGTACAGTAATCACAGCCACAGTCTCCTTTTGGTCCTTAGTTGCACTGAAGTATTTTATTCATATCCTTTTAGAAACTGCAACATTAGGCTTTTCTGCTTAGAACCTTTCTGGTTCTAAGGTCTGTAGCTCCTTGCCATTTCTTGGTTCATGTTATTCCTTCCCACTCCACTGTTTTCAGTAGCTTTGCTCTCATGAACTGGAGCACCTGAGTCACTTGATCCCAGCTCCCAGCATTCTGGTCTGAAATGCTGGCAATTGTCTCCTTTCTGCCCCTGTTGCAGAGAAGCCCAGTGGCCCTCAAGCCTCTCCCACTGTGTGAATGAACACTCAGCCCCCCAGAGAGCATCTTCCAGGCTGCTTTCAGGTGACATTTATTCAGCCTGCTGGCTGCGTTCCAGGCCATTGGGTCTTTGCTCTGGACACATTCAGATGCACCATGTGACACAACCTCTGAGCCAGGGCTTGGGCTAGTCCAGCCTCCCTTAAATTGTATAAACAGGCTTTGGACAGAGGGGCAAAAGTGGCCATACTTGAATTCCAGGAAATTTATGCTGTGACCCTTTCTAATAAAAATACGCAAGGTGAGCACTTCAGCTGCTCTTTTTTTCATGGAGAGGCAGAAGGCCTCTTGTAAGGGCAGACATTGCATTAACCACTTACATGGGGTTCTAGTTACCATACCTCTTACCTTCTTGAAGCTAAGTAAAGTAATTCCTTGGTAATTATAGAAGGAATTTCCTTGTTTCATTCAAAGTATTCTAGAAATTAACAGGTGTTTTGCAATGTATATTTATTTAGTGCAATTTTTAGAAGACTGATGCAGTGTAATTCCACCTCTAAATATAAGGGTAGAGTACTGGCAATAAAAATCTGTTTATCTGTAAGGCATGCAGCCAGTGCTGCAGCTCCTAAAATGTTTCTTCTGTCCAATAATGGTAGGGCAGGTCAAAATCACCCTCTCCTGTCCTTGATCTCCACAATGTCACCATTGTGAAGTGGATGAGTTCCAAAATAAGCAAAACTGTTAAACCTAATTGTTGTACAGTTTCAAATGCAACGGCTGCATAAATATCTGGCTCTTCTCCCAGACATTGATTCTGTACTCCAAAAAACCTGTTCTAGAACCAAACAGGAGGGGATTTTCAAGTCCATTGAGATAAATCTGAGATTTTTCTTGCAATATTTTTACACACTGAGATTATAGGGTTTGCTTAAACTTTTAGCAGTCCAGAGGTGGTCTCAGCATCAGCCATTTGGTTGCTGCAACTCAGAAATTTTTGGTTGTTTTTCTGCAAAGTCCTCTTGGAGGTCATTCACCTGCTTAAGCAGTATATTGTGAGTCCTGGTGAATATTTTTAGCAAAGTAAGTAATTTATGAGAAGTTCTAATCAAAAGGCACAACAATAAAATTTTTCCAGACTTATCCATGACATAGCAGTACAGTAGGACAGAAAATGTTTGCAGAGGTTGAATGATGTGACTTTTGTAGGCAGAGACTGTAACATCTCATCCAAGTACTTTCTCTTCTGTACTTATCCTTGTTGGTGGTCTCTGATAAGACACTGGCTTTTGAATATATTTCAGAATAGATTTTTACATTAAATTGGAGAACTCTGGGAATATGATATTAGTTCAGAATTGCACCAAATAAAAAAAATCAAACAAAAATGTGTTGATACATTATTATTGAAGTCTATAACAAATTACTATACATTATAGTGATGAAAATAGAACCTGTGTGGTCTGTATGGCTTTCTAATAGTCTTGTGGAAAATCAGGACTGCTCAAGAGTTGTAATCTTTAGTTAGATGATGAATTTTGTTAAGTATTAAAGATGGCTGTGCAAGATGCTTTCATTACAAAAGGCACTGATCAGTGGAAAAAAAAGGATTGTTTGTTACTTTAGTTACCAGTTGGGTTGTTACTGGAGACTAACTGTACACCATTTTTCATTTCTTCTCATGTCCAGGATGGATGTGTCAAGAAAATACATGGGAAGCTTCTGAGAGCTAAATTTGAATGTAATATTTGCATAACAGGCAAAAATGTCTTACAGTGCAAAATCATATTTACTCTGTATCACCAGCACAGTATCGAAACAAGACTCTGAAAAGCTAAACAGCAAAGCTGAATTAATACATGCAAAGTAATTTTCACTTGCACGGTTATTTATCTTGTACTTTTCCCATTATTATCATTCTTGAATTTGTTGTAGTAATATTTTAGACTAGAATTTCTAGAATTAGTGACATGTTAATTTTTATTGTCCATTTTGATGGACATTAATGCTTTAAGGTTCAAATTCTAACTTAATTTAGCCCAGTAGCAGCTCTTTCCAGCTAAACTAATTTAACAAGACTGCCATGTAGATTTAATAGCAGGTACAACATACTAGTGAAGTAAGGCAAAGCATCACTTAGAGTCAGTCTATCCAAATTGTCTGTCTATGTGACCACTAATCTACAAAACATCCAATTTACCAAGCAGCTGTAAAAGCACTGGGACTAAAATGACTTCATTTTTGAATTAGAGTAGTGAAATATTAAAGCTATATTGGATGCCCTCATTGCTACTGAAATGCCACTTGACTGAAGTCAGCAATCAGCAAAGCTTTGTTGTGTGCAGAGGAATTAGTGCTGTGTTAGCTACAGAAATGATAGCTGTTTGCATAAATGCAAAACTTCTGTCCATATGTAGTTTTGACCACTCAAAGCATCATCCACAAAGCCACTTATGACAGTTATGTAAAGTAGTTGGAGGTCTGTTTGTGGCTCATCTTATAAAGAACCAAGGTGTTGGCCACTTTTGGACTCTGTCGGGGAAGCTAATTTACAGCTAAGACAGTGTGAGATTCTTCCACAGAGCAGCAAAAGATGCTAAAATCAGATGTAACGTATGTTTTGCAAAATGCTGAAGATAATTAAAATTTACACTAATTTCTTAGTATATGAAAAATCTTCGAGAATACATACAGCCATGTATGTGCAGCACTTCCTGTATTACTATACTTGTAGGCAGGGGATTGACATAGTGGTGAGGATGTTACCTCAGCACTGTCTCTAATACTCTGGACAATTGGTAAAAAGTGAAAAATTAGGCCATGAGTTGGTTGATGTGCAGTAATATTGGATGGGCAGGCCCTTTTATCTCCTCCCTTTTGTTTCCAATTCAGTTTGCCTTCACTCTATGATAGCGGAGTTTTATCTCATCTATTCTGCGAAGTGTTCTTGCGAAATCACTGCATTAAATGGTGGAGGAACTCCCTGAACTTCTTTTGGACTGTGGTTTGAATAACTCCTGTATCTGGTACCCAAAAAGAAGGATAGAAGCAAATTACTATTAATTAACCAGATAGTGAATAATGAAAATCGACACTACGGCCTAAATTACTAGCCTAAAGTAATTTGTAAAACAGAGGTTTCTCGAGCTCCTCCTCAGGGCTGGAGCATCAGAGAAAAATCTCTGTATAGAAAGGTCTTCAACAGAAGGTATGTCCTAGTGGAATTCATGTTGGCTTGCAGGTCTGAGAAAAGAGATGACATTGCATCAGCAGAGGGATGGGTGATGACCCCTCTCTGGTGACCAGTGGCAGCACACAAGGAAATGGAATGAAGTACTGTCAGGGGAGGTTTAGATTGGACATCAGGAAAACGTTCTTCACTAGAGGTTCACCATGGAGAGGGTGGTTGTCTACTGGAACACCCAGCTCCTCAGGGGAGTGGGGATGGCACCAAGCCTGTCAGAGTTCAAGAAGTGTCTGGACAATGCTCTTAGTCATATGGCTTAGTTTTAGGTAATCCTGCGAAAAGCAGGGAGTTGGACTTGATTATCTTTATGAGCCCCTTCCAACTTTAGAATAACATAAAATACCTTGATGTTCTATGATTCTATAGGCCTAAAGGATATGTTTTCACCTTACCAGGTCCCCAAGTAGATTGAGTAACTGTTTTGTTAAATATATTGTCATCTTATATTTTGGCATTAAACTATTTTCCTCATTTTCGTGTACACATGAAATACATTATCATGGCTTGTTATTTTACTATTAAACAATGTAAAGTTAATATGACAAGAAGCATTGTGTTTGTAGTGATATTTTTGTTGAGGTGACTAAGGTTAATAAATTTGGTTTAAATTTGGGCACCATAATTCTCTGCCGAAAAAGTATTCTGATCGTGCAGGGAAGCTGTAATGACAATTTTGAACTAACGTTTTCTAAACAGAGAACTTTACTGTCAACCCATGAATTGCTAACCAAATCTAGTTTGTAATTTCCTGGGAGTAAGCCAGCCAGTAATGTAACAGGACTAGCATAACTGGAGTGACTGCATTTAACTTATTATCAGAATTGATTTTAGAAATAAGATGGGTGTCTTGTGACCTCTCTTCTTAATTAAAAAAAAAGAAAAAAAGAAAAATATTGCATATTTTTCTTAAAGGTCACAGAAAGAACCAAGACAAGAGTTTTGTCTGTGCATGTCCATTCTTTCAGCCTTATAATCTTGTTTTAGAATTCACTTCATGTCTTTCTTTCTTGTGTAGTGAGTAGTAAGATGCCTGTACTTCTCAGTGCAATTCCTCCATCTCGCTTTGGGGTAGAATGAGTTGCATTTGATGTGTCTATCCCTTGTGACTGACACTAGAAGTAGTCAAAAAGGACTATCTTAGAATGGCTAATACTAGCTAAAATCAATCCTACCTGTACTTTACAACAGTGAAGTGGGAGGAGAATTGATGGTCACTGATTAGAATAAAACTGTATGTTTTAAAATATTATATCCGATATTTTTGTATTTTATATTCTTAATCTTGGTGACATATCCCCAATTATATCTAGTTTATACCCCTGTAAATCAGTTTTATCTGATTTACCCTAGATCAAACTTTGTGTCTGCAGTTGTATTTCTCAGACAAGAAGTAAATACAACTGCGTATTTCAAATGGGATTTCAGCTGTTTGTCCTCAAAACAGGAAGGAAGATGTTCACGATTTCAGTAACTCATAAAAGTAAAGGGATCTTTTTACCTATGAAATATTGTTCACTAGTAACATATTAACAAACATCATTAATATCACGATCAGAACTATTTCATTATAAATGTGACAGGCTGTAAAACAAGATTTACCTTTTGGTTCTGCTTTCAAATGCAGTATGTTACCTTCAAAGACAGTTTCGATTTTCTCAGGTTCTCTTGAGGCTATGTTAATAAATAATAGAATCAAAGAGAAAAGTGAATTATCAAGCAACTGAAAAGAATTTTAAATGCTATCAGAAATTGAGAGGGTTGATGGTATGACTGACAAAGGCTAAAAACTAAAAATCACTCTTGTCTTTAATGGATTATGGTGAAAGATAGAGTCCATCTGGAAGGAGGTAGGAGCAGAAATCAGACTCTTCAGGTGGTGGAAGGAAGATGAGTATTTGGTGTTTTGAAAAGCATGTGTCTAGAGCCGGTGCACACAATTACAAGGGGTCATTTGTGCAAGTGGCAGGGAACCTGTAGAGGAAGGGCTCTGAGCTTTGTGATAAAGCAAGAGTCCTCCCACCACAGCATGGATATCACAGCTTCTATCACAGAGGAGCAGTCAGTCAACCTTATAGCAAAGGTTTCATAAATGTTTGTTAAAATCTTCTATGCTGTCTGCAAATACAGCAGTAATTTGAAATTGATATGGATGAGAAGATTCAGAGCAGCAGTTTCCCAGGCTCTAATTTTCTTCAAAAGAATATGAATAAGGTGGAAAAGATATTGGAGGTCTGATTTTTCAAAAATACTGATAACTGGCATGTTGAGTCTGATTTTTCAAAAAACTGGCATGTTGAAATGATGTGTCATAGAGACAAATCTGTGATCTGGTTGAGAGGGGATGCAAAACTACGGCTCTGAAGAAAGCATTAAATGATGGGCCCAGGTCCTGTGCAGTGTTTAGTGGTGCTAATACTCTTGTACTGAAAGCAGGAAAGACAACAGGTGCAAATGCTGTTGGTCACAACAGTTTATTGTGCTTGCAGCCAGCATAACACAAATCAATAGAAGACCTAGTGCTGGAACAAGCTGAAGCACACATTGTCCCAGTAGATTGTTTTCCTTCCTGTTTGAGCTCATTAATTTTAGATCACTAACATTGTTGGCATCCCAACCCCAAACTTTGAGGGTGGAATACACATTATTAGCATGTCTGAAATATCATGCGATCCTCCCTTGAGGATAAAACAAGTTCTTGAAATTGTAGTAAGTGGGGTGGGAGTTGGCAAAACAGAAGAGCTGCAAAAAACTCCCTTGATAAAAGGGCATGTTGGAGAAACCCAGCATAGATTATCCACAACAGTTTTTACACCTCTCTGTAAACAGAGCTGTGGACAGTTGCCTGATTCATTAAGACAAGTAGCCTGATGTTATTTTGGGCTGGGATTTATTTAAAATATTAAAGGACAGGCCTAACCATTTGTCTTGGTTCGCTTCCCTCCTCCCCCACCCTGGCCATTATACCTGGGATTGTGCTTTGATCCACCTGCCCTTGACCTTTCTGTTCCGCTGCTAATGCCCCTCCCAACACCCTGTAGCCAGGACAAACCATGGCAAAAGATCAACTTGTCCTAACTATTTTTTTGTTTCAAAGTAAGTTTGTTTTTTTTTTCCTTATGAAGCATTTTTGTATGAAAGGATACCATATGGCTCTAGGTTAACAAATCCTTTTTAGAAATACTGCTTCCTTTCCTGCTTAAATGAGTAAAGGTTCCCTATCAACATTCACAAAGGATTTCCCTATATATTGAGCAATGTATAAAAGCTAAAGTGGTCTTGGCCACCTTCCAGGCATTAGGAGAAATTCAATACTCGGTAGCTTCTAAATGGAAAGAATTAAAATTAGCATCCCACTTCCTTCTTACATATTGGGAGATTTTTCTTATGTGCTGATTATTGGCTAAAGGTTACTGTTCTCATCTCTATCTAGTAAAGCTTCCTTCTACTGCATCCACCTACCCTAACTAAAGGGCAGGAGACTTTTTTGAGATCAAATGGATTTAATGCTTTTTCTCATTTTGCCGAAGCACTTTCATTTTGGTTCTAAGTTTTCTGTAATGACCTATGCTTTGCATAATAACTGAGGAAAAAGTTGCAACATTCTTGTTTAAACTCAAAATTTGAAATGGTCCTGCTGCTGAAAGTGCCTACTGAACATCTCCATCATTTTAAGTGATTGTGAAGCACTTGTGTTGCATTGTCCATTGAAGGGTTAATTTGCAAATTTGAATACTGATATTTGAACACTGATAATCTATTTCCATGGTATTAGGACAACACAGAATCATTCTGCCCTCAATATATTAGTTAGTATAACAATGATGATATATTTCAATTTCCAGTGTAATACCATGTTGATTTTTACCACCCTTAGCATTTCCTTGTTGTTTGGGTGGATTTTTAAATTACATCTTGATCATTTTGCAAATCTAATATTTGTAGGTGTTCAGTTTTATGAATATAATTTAGCACTGTAATAAATCTTTAGATGGTATTAGCTAACCTTATACAGAATGTTCCTGTAATTGAAAAGGCCTTTTAAATGCAAGCATTTTCTTCTTGGCTCTCAGTTGAGAATTTAATTTGAAAATGATAGACAGCCTATGGAAGTTGCTATTTTCCAGTATATGGAGGATAGTATATGGAATATATACATATATATATATGTTTTCCATCTGAATTGCTGACATATCCATTACTGTATGCCAAATGTTTTTAATTCCAACAGGTCTGTAATGGATATCTGAATATCTGTGTGATGTATACTTCCAAAGTCTCATGAAGATCTGTCTAGTGGGCATATTCAAGCTGGCATTTCCAAAGCTACTTTGCAAGTCAGAGAACAACATGCATCTGGAATATTTTGTGATGTGATTATTTTGAATTGATAATTTAAAGAAATAACACGAACAGCCACAGAGAATTCATTATTGTCGGTGAGTTTAGAGACATAGGATGAAATCTGATCAGACTGGTTTGGGCTGTAAAGCGAGCGACTCCCTGGATAGAAGCACTGGATCTGGCCTGGGGGAAGAAAAACAACCTTTCTTCTCTGAAATGGAAGACATAACCTGGAAAGCAAGCTTCTGGGCCTGCGTTTTTCTGGAAGACTAAAAACTAGCGTGGTTAGCATTGTGTGAGTAAGGATATATGTATGAGTAAGGTTATACGAGGCTGGATTTCTGAGCTTAATGAAGTTGATGAAAATGCTACCGCTGGCTTTAACAAGGACGGAATTCACTCTAATATTAAAAATAATTAACTATGCAAAATGTAATTAACAATGAATTCTAATTAGCTACCTGTGGAAATGGTGCCTTTATTGTCACAGTTTTTTCTTTTTTTTTTCACTCCTCTGTACTCTGAATTGCTTTTCCAACACCACCTCTGCAATTGAGCTGTGTCAGCTGTACAATATACTGTGATTCACACAACACTGTTTCCGCAAAGAAAAATTGTCACAGGAGAAGAACTTGTTAAAATTTTGACTGCAAACAATATTTGTCATTTTAAATCGGACTAATAAAAGACAGTGAGGGGTTAACCTAACTCTCTTTAATGGAGAAACAACACAGTTTCCACACTAGAACTTGCATGACCGCCCAGTAAAGGCAGGAGTGAAATCACCTTGGAAGTGTGGGTGAATGTGAAGGGTACAGGTTTGGCGGTGCGGGCGTCGGCGGAGCGATGCCGCGTTTTTCCCACAGAATCCCTCGAGGAGACGCTTGTGCGGCGCTCTGCCCGCACCCCCGCGGGCACACGATCCCACCCCGCAGGCAGTCTGTGCGCTGACCGGAGACGGAAAGGCCAGAGGGGTGCTTTGCGTGCACTTCCGAGGGGTTTAATGGAACCAACGCACTCAAGGGGAACGGAGGCAAAGAACTCGGAACAAAAGCCCGCGCGTGATTTTATCCCGGAGCGTCCCAGGGGCGGGCAGAGCATCAGAAGCCAATAGTCTGAGGGCTAGGGGGTAGAGGCAAGGCTGAGTGACACAACAGGGGGCAATGGGAGAGGGGAGGGGAGGGGGAGAGGACCGGGGGCCAGTGGGGTCTCGGTGAAGGGAGAACTTTCTAGCCCAGTGGAGTGGGGAGAGACCACTTCGCAGTAACACGGCGGGTGTAATGTGGACCTAGCCACCGCAACATATAGGCTGGAAGGGAGCTCCATTAGAGAAATGGATGAGAAGTAGCAGGGCTGTTACCACTGAAAATGAGAAAGGAGCAGAAAGCTATGCACACAGACGGAAGGTCTTGTTTCATTGTTCTGAGGAGGTGTGAAGAAACACAGCTGGGATACTGATTGCAAGAGGCTTGGGCTTCTGAACATGGAAGCTGCTTCCTTTGTTCGGTTATTCTGCTCCTTATACAAATAATATTTATTCAGTAATGAAAATGGTTGGTAGAAAGTGCTATTGTGACTACTTAGAAATACTAGTGAATATGGGAAGGGCGGAGAATCCTCTCTTGTCCTTACTGTCCTGTTTTCCCCCTGCAGAAAGCACTGGTGTGGCATAATAATACGTATTGACCAATTTGAACTGATGGCATTCCTTGCAAATAACACAGTAAAGAAATAATGGGCCTTACCATGAGCTTTTAATTGTATTAAACTGAAATTTAGGCCAACAGTTCAGTTCAGAGAGTATTAAAATAATAAAGGCTAATTGTAGAAATTTCTCACTTTCTTCGGGAAAGCCTCCATCCTTCAGAAGTAAACTAGGGAATTCTTTGAGACTTGTTTTAAGCCCGAAGTGGACTGGATTTTGCATTTTGTGTACAATAATACACAAAGGCTTCCAAACTCAGTGGGACAGCTCAACACAAATGGCTCTTGAAAAAAAATTACAAACAAAACAGGCATTGTCTCGCAGTGAGCAGCTAGGCACTGCTCTTACAGAGATGTTTTTGTGTCCCATTCACATGCATAACACTTCTTGATATTCACTAATGAGAGAAAAAAACGCCCCACATTCCACTGCTGTTATAACTAGAATGGATTCCTTAGAGCGCACACATTTAAAATAATTATTAATTAGTAAAGATTTCATGCTGACAGCGAGAAGACCTGCAGGTAGGACTAGATATTATTTTTATGTAAACATATACTTGCTTATTTTTGTCCCTTTTTCATTTAAAAAAAAAAAATTGTTCTCACTTTGTTCATTGGCTCTTAAGGTTTTGCATTTAGTTACTCGAGAATGCAATTGCCTCAATTTTTGAGATTGATCTTATCAATACTTATGAACCTATTTTCACAAACGAGATAGAAAGAAATATGGCACTGCCCACATTGTCCAAATATACTTCTCTTTCTTCTGCCTGTTCTGCTTCAGATTCTTGTGATAGATTTACTTTATTCAATTAACGTCTATCCCTCCCCACCTCCTCAGGCTGGCCTGGCAGTGTCACGAATCGGAGGTGAGTGTACTAACTGCATGGAGATGAGGGTACCATTCATGCTACCAACCCTACCTTCTTCAGCCTTCCGTGGTTTACATAGTTCCCACATGCACCACCATCCATTTTCCCTTTACATCCTGCACCTCTACAGCACCTAGCCTCTTGTAGAAGCCGGTGTGGCTCCTCTACCACATTTTCAACAAAAGAGACGTCTCCTGCCCACAGCCAGACATTTTTAAAGTACTCTGTATTGTTTGTAGGTGTTCTAAGAGGTGGACCAGTAAATGTTTTTGCTTTTAGTGTGCCTTTCATTTTGATGTATTTACTTTTTTCTTTAATCTATAATAAGAGTAAAGTGATCTAGAATGTGCCTAGAAGTGGATACAAGTAAATGAGTGACTGTGTCTGACCATGGAAACTAGATTTTTCCATGTCCAACAATTTCTCTTGAGGAAGTAAGAAAGATATGCACAGATTTTGACAGACTTGTAGTGAATGGCAGAGAGCTGAGGTTCCTTCCACCTCACTAGCTCTCTGCCCTGCAGCTCCTGAGGACGTTGGTGTCTCTAAGGCAGGGCCATCATAGAACCACAGAATGGTTTGGGCTGGAACAGATCTTAAAGGTCATCTCATTGTAACTGTTGTGGACCCCTATCCATATCCCTGCCTGCCTTTCCATGTGGCCTTCCCCTTCCCCCATCTCTAGTCCAAACCACTCCCTCAGGTTCTCCCTATTGTCTCTGTTATCCTAACTCCGCCCTTGTGCCACCCCCCTGTTCCCCAAGATAGNCATTTTCCCTCTACATCCTGCACCTCTACAGCACCTAGCCTCTTGTAGAAGCCGGTGTGGCTCCTCTACCACATTTTCAACAAAAGAGACGTCTCCTGCCCACAGCCAGACATTTTTAAAGTACTCTGTATTGTTTGTAGGTGTTCTAAGAGGTGGACCAGTAAATGTTTTTGCTTTTAGTGTGCCTTTCATTTTGATGTATTTACTTTTTTCTTTAATCTATAATAAGAGTAAAGTGATCTAGAATGTGCCTAGAAGTGGATACAAGTAAATGAGTGACTGTGTCTGACCATGGAAACTAGATTTTTCCATGTCCAACAATTTCTCTTGAGGAAGTAAGAAAGATATGCACAGATTTTGACAGACTTGTAGTGAATGGCAGAGAGCTGAGGTTCCTTCCACCTCACTAGCTCTCTGCCCTGCAGCTCCTGAGGACGTTGGTGTCTCTAAGGCAGGGCCATCATAGAACCACAGAATGGTTTGGGCTGGAACAGATCTTAAAGGTCATCTCATTGTAACCCCCTTGCCATGGGCAGGGACACCTTCCACTAGATCAGGTTGCTCAGAGCCCCATCCAAACTGGCCTTGAACACTTCCAGGGATGGGGCATCCACAGCTTCTCTGGGCAACCTGTGCTAGTGCCTCAATACCCTCACAGGGAAGAATTTCTTCCTAGTATCTAACTGGGGTGTGCAGTTGAAAATCCACCAGATCCACTTAACGATTATCTCGGGTGTAAAGCAGGCTACTTGAGCAAGCTGCAGCACAAAGGATGATGCCTGGAAAACTGATTCACAGGATCATATAACCCTGCTTTAAGATGGAAATATGCATCAGAAGAGTGGAGCACAAGGCTTGGAGTGGTAACACTTCAACAGTTTCTCTTGAACTTGTCTTCTGAAGTCTGTCAGACCTTCATTACCTTGGTCAATCTGAAGGGATACAACTCACCATCGTTATGTAAATAACATCAGAATAACAGCTATTGGTGGACTTAATATCGCAAATGCTGTGTATAAACACAAACTTCAGGTTCCTGAAACTTCATATGTTATGATTATTTGAAAAATAAAATTATTTTAAATAATGGTATCAAATAAATTGTTCATGTAGTTGTACCAGACACACTTTCTCTCTGGAAAATGTGGTGGGTACATATTTTTATAATTGAGAATGTCATTTGATATTGCCCCACTTTATTACAGTGCATTTCAAATGGAAAAAAAATACTCATCAGAAGTGAAATCTAAATCTGGAAATACAAAATAATCCATAAATTCTTCACAAGTATCTCTAGGTTTGAATTTCCATGGTTACTGCACCCAAATATGATTTTTGTTGAAGTGAGTGCGTACCTGCTAATTGGACCAGTGATTCAAATCTAACAAGCTGGATAGTTGGGTACTTTTCAATTTCTTCACATCAGGAGTTCTAGCAAAGGCTATTGCCATTTTTTATTTAATAAAAGTAAGAAAACTTCTGGACATTAATGTAGACTGTCTAAAGATGATCATCTTGAAAAGCCAAACCAGAACTAGCAGTGAATGTTGCATAGGCAAATTATCTTATTTAGATATGACTTGCAAATCATTTAAACAAGCAGTAGGCACAACCAGTGGGCACCGTGGTTTCAAGCAAGTTTTCATAATTCCTTTTAGATTGGGCTCCATACATAAAATATAAAATCATAAAATATCCTGAGTTGGAAGGGACCCACGTGCATCATTGAATCCAACTCCTGGCCCTGCACAGGACACCCCCAAGAGTCACGTCATGTGCCTGACAGCATTGTCCAAATGCTTCTTGAACTCTGTCAGGCTTGGTGCTGTGACCACTTCCCTGGTGAGCCTGTTCCAGTGCCCAACCACCCTGTGAGTGAAAATCATTTTCTTAATATCCAACATAAACTTCCCCTGACAACTTCAGGCCATTCCCTTGGGTCCTGTCACTAGCCAACACAAAGAACAGCGTCTGCCACTCCTCTTCCCCTCATGAGGACGTTGTTACTGCAATGAGGTCTCCCCTCAGTCTCCTCTTCTCCTGGCTGAACAGACCAAGTGACCTTAGGCCCTACTCATACAGCTTCCCCTCAAGGCCCCTCACCATCACCATGTCCCTCCTTTGGACACTCTCTAAGAGCTTTACATCTTTTCTATATTATGGTGCCCAAAACTGCACACAATATTCAAGGTGAGGCTGCCCCAGTGCAGAGCAGAGTGGGACAATCCCCTCCCTTGCCCGGCTGGTGATGCTGTGCCTGATGCACCCCAGGACATGGGTGGCCCTCCTGGCTGCCAGGGCACTGCTGACTCCTGTTCAGCTTGCCATTGACCAGGACCCCCAGATCTCCTGCTGCCCTCCAGCATCTCGTTCCCCAGTTGGTATGCACATCCAGGGATGCCCCATCTCAGGTGTAGAATCTAGCACTTGTCCTTGATGAAATTCATTGCCCAGCCCTCTGATTTGTCAAGATCTCTCTGCAAGGTCTCTCTGTCTTTGGGGGAGTCAATAACTCCTTCCAATTTAGCACTGGCGAACTTACTTAGTATCCAAAGTCATTCATGAAGATATTGAAGAGCACTGGCCCTAAAATGGAGCCCTGACAAACTCCACTAGTAACAGGTCACCAGCCTGATGTAACCCCACTTACTATAACTCTCTGTGTCTGACCCATGAGCCAGTTGCTCACCCACTGCATCTGTTATCCAGCTGAATGATGCACAGGCATAGCAATAAAACTGACGGGCCTGTAGTTACCAGGGCCATCCCTCTTGCCCTTCTTGAAAATTGGGACAACACTGATGGATGCTAGCACCTTCAAAAGCATTTTCACAGGGGACCTTGCTAACTAGTTCCCTGAGCAGCCTGAAGTCTGCTCTCCTCATATCCAGAGGTGAAGTTTTGCTGGCACTTTTCCTCCTGCCAACAGAGAATTTAAACTGGATTGCTTTGGGACTGCCGTGGCCAAGACAGCCACCAATCAACACTTCAGACACCCTCTCAACTACCAAACTAAGAAATCAAGGAGGTCACCTTTCCTAGTCAGCTCCCTTAATAACCAGTATGAAGAAGTTATCATCCATGTGTTTTAGAATCTTCTGGACCTGTTTGTACCAGCCGTGTGGTAGTCCCAGTTAACATCTGGCAAGTTGAAGTCCCCCATAAGGACATGGATGGTTGATTTAGAGGTGTCCCTTAGTTTCTTAAAGAATAACTCATCAGTGTAGCTATCGTGGCTGGGTGGCCTATATTAGGCTCCCATCAGGTTTGTCCCTTAATCCTTAAATTTCAAAGCAGTTTTTATCCCTATCTGGATTATGTCAGTATGACTACTTTCTTACATTTTCAGTCTGCCGGATAAAACAAGAGTAAAGTATTTCCCATCCTGGTGCATTAGCTCTTGTCAGCTAGTCCAAATAGACACAACATGATATGCATGACAAAACTTCCAGTCCCCTCAACTTAAAGCTTATAACATGTAGGCATTTGGAAAGGTTTTTCAAAGGAAACTACTTTTGGTTTTGAAAGCTCATATTTTAAAGCTTCTACAAGCAACTTGAGGAAATTGAGTATTTCTATATTTTTATATAAATTTTGAGGCATTTCAGAAATTTTGTACAGTATTTTACTTCAAGTGCCTACTATATCTTATTCCAAGAGAGGTCTGTGGTAAATGACAGGCTAACCAGTTAGGTCATGGTTGCAGTTTTAACTTTGAAAATGAACCCTGGAGAATCAAATTCCCTGTTTTATTACAATGCTTCTTACATAATAACAACTAAATGTTGTGTACCTTTGCCTAAATGCCAGCAAATGGTCTCAGTTCTGTTAGAATTTCATTGACATTCAGTCTGTGGCTCCGTGTTGGCCAAAGCCAATAGTAGTCCCATCTGCCAAGTCTTGCTCCTACATTCCTAAATCCTTAGCTGCCAGGGAACAGGAGTCTAAGTATTGTGAGAAACTTGACTTTTGGTTAATTTGAATTTCAAACTACTAATATACATTCCCAGCAAACTTATGCTGAAGGATGATTATTTGCCTCAGAGCAGTTTCTCCCTTGAGCAACCAGTCAACATTTGCCTCCGGACTTCTGTCATTGCCTACCATTAGCAAGTTCACACTTTATTCCCCAGCATCCTTATTCCTTCACGTGTACTGGCATCACCTTACTGTTCCCAGCCTCTGTTCCTTCCCTGGTAACAGAAGATGCAGAGAAGGCAGAGTTACTGATGCCTTCTTTGCATTGGTCTTTACTTACAAGACCAGCAATGGGCAGAAACTGATATATGGGAAGGGTTATTGACTGAATATGAGTTTCTTTACTGGGTGGATGACCTTGCACTGGAACAGATTGTGCAAAGGGGTTGTGGAGTCTCCCTCACTGGAGATATCCAGGAAGCATCTGGACACAGAATCAGAGCCACAGTATTATTAGGGTTGGAAGAGACTTTTGGAGATCATCCAGTCCAACATCTCTGCCAAAGCAGGGTCACCTAGAGCAGGCTACAGAGGAATGCAGCAAGGTGGGTTCTGAATGTCTCCGGAGAGAGACACGCAATCCTGTGCCACGTGCTCTGGGACACCCTGCTTGAGCAGGGAGGCTGGACCAGACGCCCCACTGTGGTCCCTTCCAACCTTACCCACTCTGTGGTTCTGTTTCCCTCCGAGCTACTCGTTACTAACCTTTCTCGTCTGAAACATTTAAAAGCTACTTTTTTTTAGAAATCAACAGTATAGTTTGCAGATGGCCCTTCAATTGCTTAAACATCCGATTTTTTTTTTTTTTTTTAAATCTCTGCATCCCGGCTGTAAGGATATTCTGATCCCCGCTACCACCGTCGCGGCTGCGCCCGCCCGCGGTAGTAGCGCCGCTCCCGCCCCGCTGCGGGACAGGATGTCCCGCCTCCNCCCCCCCCCCCGCCGCTCTCCCGATTGGCACAGAGCTCCGCTGGCGTACGGGGGGCTGAGCTTTCCCCGTCTCCAGTAGCGGAGGAGTGAGGGAGGGATCGGAGAGCGGCTCCGCCGGCGGAGGGGTGGGGGGTGGGCGGGCGAGGGAAGGAGGGGCGAGGATTACCNTGCGGCGACCCCCGCCCGGGCGGGGCTCTGCCTCCGCCTCCCGCCCCGGTGCCCGCGCCCCCCGCCTGTCCCCGGGCTGGCCGAGGTGAGAGCCGCGGCTGGCGGCCGTCAGGGGCGGTGACAGCGGGACGTGAGCGCGGGGGGGGGATGCTGCCGGGAGAGGGGGAGCCCCCGGCCTCGGCCGCCGCCGGCAGGAGGGGGTGCGGGTGACCCTGATAATCGCTTTATGTTGGCCTGCGGCTTGCGTAATCTGCGATCAATTATTTATTTCATGCACCACTTACGGGGCTGAGGGGCAGCGTTAAGGCCTTTGGTGTGGCTCAGTGCAGCAGAACGGAGGCTTCCTTCCCACGGGTGTGATAGGGAAGGGAGGCTTTTTTCTAGGTTCAGATAGTATTCCTAATGCGTGTTTCTCTCCCGTGCAAATTCAGGGGATTTGAACGAGGGAGGTCCTTCTTCATGATACATTTTTAAAGATCAAGTGGAAGCCGTCCTAGTCTGAACAAAAATAACCTTGTGTGGTTTACTTCATGTGCTAGATTGTCTTTTTTTTTTTTCCTCTGCTCTTTCTGTAGCAGGTTGGGCTGCTCAGGCAGCCGGGAGAGAAGGCTGAAGAAGGAAACATGTCTTCTGATTCTTTTTGTCTGTCTGCTCAAGCAAGGTTTGACTCCAAATGGTTGAAGACAGACTTGCAGGTAAGGAGTTTGATGGTCGTACTTCATTGTGACCTTTCAGGTGCCAGTCGAGGATGCTTTTAGTCCAAAAAGCTGAGAAGTAAAAGACTGCAGCTCTTGAGATAGTATAGGTTTTCCCAAGTATGCTGATTTATAACTGGTTTTGAGGAAACACTAACTTATTTTGAGCTGCAAACAGATCTGCATTTTCAGTCCAGTTCCTTCTCCTTTGAAACAAGCTGGGCTACATGTCTGTTATGTTTGCAGAGTGTCAAAGCCCCTAGCAGAGTATGTGGCGTTTCTGCTAGAACTATAAGTTCCTATTTAGGCTGTTGCTAAATGTCTTGCCTGCATATGAGCTAGCAGCTTTAATGCATGGGAGAACTGAAGCAAAAGGCGATGGAAATGTAATTTATATTTTAAAGAATTCAAATTAGGTTTTACTGTAGTTGTATGTATCATGGATAGAAGCTTTCCTTAAATTTTTTCCTTTTTGAAGGGAGTTAATTTTTTGTCAAAGGTATAAGGTTGAAATGGAAGTGGTCTTTGCTGAAATATGCCAATGTTTGGTGAAAGTTTTCTTTTGTCTTAGAAGATGATTTCTTCATTTAGCAAAGTTGCATGATACGAGGAGGAGGATACTAACATGTTTTCCCAATTCAGGTTTTATGATGAAGTGGAAAATATAGAGAAATAAGAGTAGTTTGGGTCAGTTATGTTTGTTTTAAATGAAATGAGTAACTAGATTAAGTCCTTGTCTTTTCGTCTTCCTTTCCCCAGATGTTGCATATAGATCCCTTACTTTGAATAACCTTTCCAAGTTTCAACTCAAAACTGAAATTCTTGTTGGGATGGGCCAGCCAGTGTTATTCTTTTCTTACTGTTAATAATGGTGCTACTGAAAAATTCTTAAAAATTCCATCTTTGCGACTTTATCCCAGATTACATGCTGATAGTCTGCATGGTTGAGTTGAACTGTTCTTATGGTTAGACAAGGATTTTTCCCTGTGCAGTTGTGATTCGGAAGCAGCCTTTTTCCAGTATTTTACATCAAACAAGATAAATTGGAATCAGAAGTGACAGATATAGCCTAAGAGGTTACATTATTTAGTAGGTCTTGAATGTAAGTGCTATGAAATGACAGGGCTTGCTCTTGATTTGGTTAGATTAATTCTATTTTCATCTTTTGTTCCTACCAAAGTAAAAGTTTCAATCTAAAGTCAGATGTTTTCTCTAATGTAGTAAATAAAGATACTATACAACATTTTGGAGATAAGCATATTAAGAAATATGAAAATATATATTTTTGTTTCCAGAAGGGTGGCTTTTAGATTACATGTGTATTGGTTCAATGATTGTTGAATACAGGAAAATTTATCTGGAAAAATGGCAACCTGCTGACTATGCATTGCCTTTTTTTGCTTCTGTATTATATGGGGTGAAAATGTGACTGTTCATGTGATTTATCAGATTTTTCCTTTATTGGTAGTGCCTTTTTTCTACATCTCTTTTTTTTTTCCTGTTTATTTAGACTTTTGATAGGAGGGTTTCAGTTGTCATCCAAAGTTTTAAGAGTTATTTTCAATTATGTGTATAGATGCAATGAAATATTTGTGATTTATGAGTGTGTAGTTTAGTTAATGTGTTATGATAATTCCTTTTAATAATAAAAAATCTTCATTTGCAGCATATTTCTATGAATAAATGCTCTTACTTATATGAGTTCTTTATAAGTAATAACAAATTAGACTCTAATTGCCAGGGTGCTCCTTTTTTTTTCTTCCGATCAAGCTGTAGTCAAAATAATGAGATTAATGAAATAAGAGAACAGTAATCGTTTGTGATCTGCTGGACGCAGATATCACTTCTCTGGAATCTGAAGACAAGCTAGGCCTCCTGGGTATAATATAGTTTTCTTATTAGGTTACCTGTTTTTTGTATTACACAGGTCCTCATCACAGAACTCTTAATTGGATGCGTGTGTTCAGTATTTTGAAAAATGAGCATGTGAATCTTGAGTAGCATCTTTTAATGTATTAAATGGTAGATTTCTTCTGTTAAGGAGAGGGCTTTTGGGCTCTGGAGAATTTTTCTACTACAAGAATGATTATTTTAGCTGCTGGTTGACTATCATGACCTAGCTGTGTGTGGTTATTTTTTTAATAGGTATAAATCCTGTGTCTTAATCCTTTAAGTTCTATGTGTACTGAATGTGTAGATTTCCTACCGTGCATGTTTTTACTGGCTCAGCTGTAGAAGAGCCCTATTGGTGTTCAAGAGACTGTCAGCAGGAATTGAACACAGTACTATGAGAGGTTTGAAGAAGACACGCTAAATTTATGTAAATGGATTAAGATGACTACACATTGTTTTGATTTGGACCCTGGAACTCTTCACTTTGCAGCTACACTTTCAACTTCTCAGTGTACAGCAGTCCAAGAATGAGTAGGTGACACTCCTTGGAGAAGCAGAATTATTCTGGGGAATACTTACCTTAGGAGACATACAGAGACTGATTAGTTTTTTAACTAAATTATTCTGCTGCAAAATTTGGGGTGTATGGCTAGGATTTGAAGTAAAGTGGTTTCATTTGGTGGCCTAGTAGTCTCCAAAGTACTTTTTTTTACCTTTTTCCTTTGTCACTGTTGTCAGAGAGTTTGCTCTTTAGACTTGATAACTGGCAGTTATTGTAGATTAGGCCAACGAAATCTCTGTGAAAATTATTGTGTTCTTTTTTGTGATATTGCATGAATAATGTAATGCACAATATTCTAGTACTATTTGCATTAATAAGTCTGTAATATTGTGGTATTAATATAATAAGAAAAGAAGGACACGTGGATTGTAGCATGGATTGTGTTTAATCACCTGTGTGCGTCACTGTTGCAGCTGGTGTCCGGGCCAACTTTAAATGTTCTGACTCAGTTTTGGGATATTACTGCTACGAGACAAAGGCAGTGTGATGTAGCATGTTATTACTGCTCTTAAGTGAATATAAAAGGCACAAGTCCTTTTGTAGTAGCAGTGAGCCTCTGACCTGCAAGATTAACTGATGTGGTGTGAAATGTTAATGGAACTGTATCTTCACAATGCTTTTGGCTTATATTAATTTTTCTGAAACTGAACAATACTATTTTCGGAAGCCAAAGTGCTATACAAAGATCCAAGTGCATCCCATAACTGCTCCATGTCTTTTTACTAACTTTGTAATTATTTGTATGATTTACAGCTACTAGTGTAATTTTGAAGTGCTCAGAAACATTTATTTTACTGAAAAAAATCTAAATTTCCTGGTGGAGCAAAATAAGATACTCTTATGTTGTCTGAAAAAACAAACTGTTACAGCAGCTGAAAAATCAGGATAGTTCAGCTGAATATGAGAACATCAGTACACAATATTGACATCTGTCAATAGGATGTGTATAACATCACCATTAATAAAATAGTCCTATGAAGTTATAAAATCGGTGGATTTTTAGTGCAGGCCACTTTTTCATGTGTCATGTTTAACATAGTTGCTCAAAAAGTAAGTGTAGCATTTCAATTTCTAATTTATTTATTTAGCTTTGAATTCATACATTGAAAACACCTACCTATTGATGACTATTACTAGTACAAACCATCACATTTATAGCAAAAACTGTGTGTAATGGGAGATTGTGTTTTAATGACTGTTCCTAAGGAAGACATCCTTTATTATAAAAAGGGAAGATTAAAATTGTTTACTTAAACCTAGGTACCCAGTTTGCGGAATCAAACTGTGCTTAAAATAATTCTGATTAAATAGAGGTACTGTACAACTAAATTAGAATCTTATGCAGAGACCTTTAATTAGTGATGGGTGAATAACTAAAAACTAGAATTGCTGTGAGCTAATGGGATGCATGTGTGTGTTCAAATGGAGTTTTAATTAGGCTGCTTATTCTGGATCCTGTGGAGAACTGTTGTGCTTAATAGCAGAAGTTAGCGGGAAAAACTTTCATTTTCCTGTAGTGTGGAGAAAAACTTTAGGCAACAGTCAAGGCACAAGAGCTGTCTGCAAGAGGAATATGAGGCATTTCCATCTGTTATCATTGAGTTCATGGTTGGCAGTCTGTTTCTGCCATTGTCTTTTTCCACAGAGATGAAAATGAGGTTTTAAAAATGAAATAGCCACCTTTAAGAGTTGCATTGGTTTGAAACCTTTTTATCCTTCCTTCAAAGTTATATTTGTCATTTTGATTTTCTTGAAAATCCCAGTCTTCTAACATTTAGATCAGTGTCTTATTTGTGAGAAGGTTATGTAAAGAAATGATGTCTTGGCTATTAAAAGCAAGAAGTTGGTGAAAGTTGCCTTCTCTATTTTGTTGCTTTCCTGTTAATCTTCTTTTTTGTTTTGGTTTTCTGATCAAAAAAAGGAAGGGCTTATTTGGAAGTTCATACAGCAAACTGCAAATGAGGACTCCTTTGTATTTAAAGGAAGTGAATGTCGCAGCAGCAATTTAAAAAAATTATTTAGAAAATGAAATAATGCTGTCTCTCAAAAAAAATGAAATAATGCTGTCTCTCCAAAATAAGTGATTTCCAGATGGAGGGACAAACACTATATGTGGTATGATAGGTTAGAGAAATGAGATTTAACACATATGTACAAATATTTGGGCTCAGACAGACCTGTTCTTCAGATGCATGAAGATAGTTTCTAGGTTTGAGGGAATTGCATAATTTTTCTTTGTGTGTGACTGTTAACTTTTCCAGCAAGTGGAAGACCAGCACGCTGTTCCTATGGGGACATTTCTAGTTTAACCCCAAATCTGTTGAAGTAATGTGGGGCTGCTGAACTTTTCTGACTTTGCTCTCTGAGGTTTTGAGCACTGTGTTAGGTCTAGTGATGTTCCACTGTGCTTTGCATAGGTGTGATGAGCAGCTGTGGTTTCAGGGCATGCTTCATCCAGCAGGGAAGGAGGGAAGCTAGGACAAAATACTAAGACAACAATGAAAAAGGAAACACAAATTGAATGGATTCAAAAAAGCAAAAACAAAAGAGAGACTTAGGAAGTGATTTATTGTTCTGTTATTTTCTTCACTATTACTGGGCTGAACAAGTTTCTCATTTTAATGTTTTTCTAAAGAGAAGTGTTTTTTTCATGTAGTCTAAAATACAGCGAAAGGCTAATGCAAAAATAACTGAATAGAAGAATAGATTCTCCACTACCCTTGCTGCCAATTCTGAGGTGAAGATTATTTAAGTAGCTTGTATTTTAAATCCATATTGATGTTCTGTGATTACGAAGTCAGTTTCTTAAACTTACAGTGCAGTTATATAATCAGGAATCCTACCTGAGTCAATCCTTGTCCTTTTGTGTCATTTTATTTTCCTGGCTTCATTTTTCTTGAGTTCGAGTTAACTTCTATGAAGGCTTCTATGCTTTTTGCAGGGAAGTTTATGAAACCACATTGAGAACATAATCTAATGTACTGCATAGAATGTATCTGACTTAAATAGTTGACTTCAAAACAAAATCAGAGCTGCTGATTATTCTTAAAATAACCTATTGAAAGCAGAAGAGTAGCAGTGCTTTGAGAATTCTCAGGGGCTTATCCAGTTATGGTTGCAAGATTTAATTTTCTTGAAATGCAAGGAAACGTTAACGCCGATGTCTTACTGTCTAGAGTTGATGGGGATGGATGGGAATTTCACTGCCAGCCCTGTTGGAGGCTGGCAGCAGCATATGTCAGCAACCAAACTAGATACCCCTTGGACTTAATCAGATGTTGTACCAGACAGAATAAATTACAGTTTAACTGCAGAGATAAGATTAACAAAAGATTAGAGTGGAGGCAGCCCAGTTTACAGAAGAAGTTTGCTTTAAAGTCTCCTTAGGCCCTTGCTTTTTTAGGTTGGGATAAGTGAGCAGGGCCGAGCCTTAAGTCTGCGTGGGAACTATGGATTTGTTGAGATAAATGGTTTTCAAGTGCAGAGATCAAGAAATGGTCTGGGGATGAGAGAGTGTGACAAATGATGGAAGAGGCTTGGGGTTTCTGAAGGTGAGATGTGTAGGAGATGGGGATTGAGAGGAGGTCAGTAGATGTCATGGGAAAGGACAAGGGAGATTTTTAGCATTGGGAGTGAGTAGGAGGATTAAGAACATGGGCCAAAGTTGCAGGGCAGTTGATGGTAGTAATGGAGTACAGAGCTGCTGTCGTCCTGGTCTTGGGAAGGAAGCATGTAAGTGATGGGGCAAGCAGGGCCTTGAGGGGGAGATTTACAGAGGGTACATCTCAGCTACTGGTGTCTGTGGCAAAAGTCCAGTGAAAACTTAATTATTCTTAATTTGTTAATTAACTGAGTTTAAGTTCATCCATTTAAACATTTACAAATGAAATTACTAAGTTATTAGAGGGAAAGATGTTCCTATGAATCAAGCCATCTAGTGAGAGAGTGTTAGACTTTACAAAACACAAGTGGCTGCTCTCGTGTTGGGAACTCCAGTATGTCAGGAACAATGAAGACACCAAGTGTATTTTTCTTCTCTTGCACTGTACCACCAATTGCCTTGTGAACATTCTTCAAATAATTTAGTAGAAGAAGTACCTTTTTTTTTTTTTGAAAACAGAAACCAGAGAAATCTTTTCAGATCTGTTCTGAACGAAGTTCTAGTTCTGTAGTTTGAACACTGAGATGTGTTGATAGACTCTTAACGAATGACTGAATACGAGAGGTATTGGTGGGAGCAAAAGAAGAAAGTACTATGTACTTGTTCCGGCTAAGATAGTCATAAAATACTGTAGGAAGAAAAAAAATGCAGGATTGGGCAGTCAAAGCAGACATTTGACTTTTCTACTACACAGATGAGTGTTATCTTCAGCTGCAAGTTTCACAGGGTCACAAATGTTTGAGATTGGAAGGGACCTCTAGAGATCATCTAGTCCAACTCTCCTGTGGCCTCAGGGCCACATACAGTCCAGTGCCCAGGTCTATGTTTGAATGTCTTTCCAATATCTCCAAGAATTGAGACTCTACAACCTCCCTGGGCACCTTGTGCCAGTGCTTGGTCACTCTCTCACAGTGAAAATGTGCTTCTTGGTGGTCAGAGGGAAGCCCCTGTGTTTCAGTTCACACCCACTCCGTCTGGTCCTCTCACTGGGTACCACTGAGCAAAGCCTTGATCCATCTTTTTTCCACCTTCCCTTGAGATTTTATATATATATATATATATAATGAATTTTCCTCCCAAGCCCTTTCTCTCTGCCTTTCCTCATAAAAAGGGTGTTCCAGTCCCTTAATCATTTTCATGGCCCTTTTCTGAGCTCTCTCCTTATTGTCCATGTCTCTCATGCTGAGCCCAGCACTGGACCCAGCACTCCAAGTGCAGAATAGAGGGGGAGGATCACCTCCCCAAACCTGGCAACACTCCTAATGCAGCGCAGGTCACACATTAATGTTCTTCATGGCAAGGGCACGTTAGTGGTTCATGTTCAGTTTGGTCCCCACGAGGACCCCCAGGTTCTTTTCTGCAAAGCTGTTTCCCCCAGCCTGTACTGGTGCCTGAGGCTGTTCCTCCCCAGCTGCAGCACTTTGCATTTCTTGTTTAGCTTCATGAGGTCCCTGTCAACCCATTTCTCCAGCTTGTCAAGGTCTCTCTGGATGCCAGCATGACCCTCTTTTATATCAACCACTCCTCCCCATTTCTGTTGGCTAAAAGAAATATTTCTCTTAAGGGAGCTGTAAATTTTCTATTATGATTATGTAATTTTGAGATCATGAAAATAAAATTGCTTAAATAATTTATCACTTAAAACCTCAGACTTTTCTTTCCCTTTTGGCTATTATATATAGCAAATACTGGGTATCTGCTGAATGTTGGGTAGATTAATAGTCATTTTGTTACAGCTGGAATTAAGTTGCCCTCAGTTATGACAGATGAATTGGTTGTAAATACTGTTTCTTAATTATCCTTTCAGCTGGTTGTTTTGATTATTGCTGTAAAGTAAGTCCAGTGTTTCTTTACTTTCAAACTTGTCTCCTTTTTCCCTTCCCCCAACACAGATACTGCTGACAAAATGTTTACTACAACCTGAGTAGTAGGCAAAATTGTTTATCTGAAGGCTGCTTGGAGAAGGAGGTGGAACTCTGTGACCTGTAGTCTCAGTGGTTCCTCTATCTTTTTGCAGCATACCACGAAAATGACTTTGATAAGACTTTGAACCAAGCCCAAGGCCGAAGAAATTTTGTTTACTTTTTCAGTTTTTAGTTGCATGAAAGAGTTGAGTGAACTTTGTGCCACTAAAAGGATTAGAGATTGAAGTGGAGAAAACAGTCCCTGATTCTGCTTTATATGAATTCTTTCAAAAGTAATAAGTAAGTTTTCTGAAATAGAACAGTGCTGCATTATGAAGAACCTGGCATTCAAAGCCTGGAGACATTCAGATTCTATGGGCTGTGACAATAATTTTCCTTACCAAGGTGATCTGAGAATGTAAAGTAAAATGTGTGAAAAAGACACTTTATTACAGAAAGATCTTTAATTTGTGAAAACTGTAATTTATTATGCAACCCATCTGGAGGGTTGCCTCACTTGCTATTTTTTAAGCTTGTATTTTAGCATAGGCTAGCATTTAACAGGTGAAAGTTGAAAAAATAATCTATCAGCACTATATAAGCCAAAATCAGTGAAACAGTTGTTTTGCTATTTTACACAAGAAAAAACCTATGAAAAGTAAATTCCCTACATGCCCCACTAAAGTATATGACCACATCTAAAGAAGGAAAAAGTGAACACCATTTATTGTTGAAATATTCATAGACTGGGAGCAATCAAGAAAATCAGTTAATGGCGAATGATTTTTTTTCATTGTTGAAATGCAACTTTGGATTATTCCAATTCTTGAAAAATGAAGCCAAATGTAAAGCTTTTAGCAAAACACAAATCTTTGCAAAAGCTCTTTGTGCTGTTTAGCACTGAAGAACAGGGACTGTACCTTTCAGTAAAGCATGGTCAGAGTTTGATTCTGGTGCTGTACAATTGATAAATCACAGATGAGATGAATAATGTCTAGCTTACACTGCATGATTCTTTTCCTTCTTATGCCCCTGATGAGGCATTAGTAAGTGACAGACACATACAATGTGTCAACTCATATTTTATGCCAAAAGAAGAATTACTGACATCATTAATACATGTTGGAGTGGATTTCTGAAGTATGCAATATGAAGTCAAGAAACTACTGTGGTCATTTAGTGTGTTACAGTGGTGTGAAAGCATGCAACTTGTCTTTTAATTGGTGTTAACTGAGATGAGCTGGATCAGCAAATGTGTTCCTTGCTGGTGGGTGTCTCTCATAAAACCTGTAATCTTTAATCATTACAATATATTTTATTTTGACCTATTTCCTTGGGACAAGTGGACTTCCTGTGTCTAACGGTAAATATTTTAAGGCAGTTGTAAGCCACATCTTTGCATCTTTGTATTACTGCTCAGCTGAAACACTGTGCATTTGAATGCTAGTTACATAGCACAAAGATGCTTCTGAATAAGCCTTCAGCAGGTGGTGGTTTGTTGGTGTTTTGTTGGGTTTTTTTGGGTTGGTTTTGGTTTTTTTTTGTTTGGTTCTGTTTTGTTGTTGGTTTTTTTTTTTAATGGTCCACTGCACCACTTTGGTATGCAGAAGGTATTCTGTTTTTCCATTTCATGTCCTGCCCTCCTCCCTTATGCTATACAGTTGTGCATTACAGCCTGGTTATTGTGGAATTCACTTGGGATGTAGATACCTGTTTTGCAGAGTTTTATAAAGCAGAAAACAACATCAGTAGAAGAGAAATTATCCTGGTCATTATGATTCTCCAAGGGAGATCCAAATTCCTGAATCATTAGGAGACTTGTGTTACAGCCAGTGCTTTTGTGAGTGGTTCCAGCTAGCAGAGTCTATATTCTGTTGCCAGTATTTGTCCTCTTGAACACAAAGTGTATTGGGAACTGACCTGGGCTGAGGCAGCCCTTTGCTCTTCCTCTGGGTGCAGCTGGTTTTAGGCTTGATCCGTTCCATAATCTGGTTCTTCATGGGAGAGGAGGCGTTGTGGCAGTTAGAAAGAAGAGGGAGGGTTGTGAGAGATGCTTTGCACAGCAGGACCAGATTGAACTGGGTGAATTCATTTACAGATCTGTGCCTTGATGTCATCATTCTGGTTAAGATGCCCAGCTCTTCAATTGCTGGTTGGCGACGGGACTGTATGTTTCTCTGTCTTGAGATTTTATGCAGCTTGACTTTGTTTGAATAGCTTTTCCTGAAGGGAAAAAGGACACCCCACACCCTCTCCCTGCCCCCCCAGCCCCCAACTGATGTCATCTTGAATGGGTGGATAGTTCTGAGGTGACCAAATCCATGTGTTTTATGAGAATTTGTCACCAAAAAAAAGTTCATTTTGCTGGACTTGAACCTATCTAAAATTTACAGTTTTGCACTTTTAACCTGAAAATAGCATAGCTAGACAATCAGAGATTCTGGAGATCAGTTAAATCCCCGTCATACACACACATAATCTCATTTCCGATGAGATGGTACACTTGTTTTCCTTCTTCTGGGATGAAGTATAAAATCAGATGTGTTTTAAATGTTAGCTTGAATTGCCTTGAGAGAAAATTGTTGTGTGTAACTATATACAACGTATTATTTTTAACAGCTCGCTTTTACACGAGATGGACTGTGTGGCTTGTGGAATGAAATGGTAAAAGATGGAGAGATTGTATATCCTGGAACAGAATTAATACAGAGTGGTGAGCTACCTCCAAAAAAAGGTATGGATTTCAAATTTCTTTTTATTTGTTCATTTTTTCTTTCATTGCAATGATGAAAATGGACTTCAGCTTCCATACTGTCACAAAACTTTGATTTATCATCACCTCTCTATACAATTTGCAGGTGTTTTGAATTAAATACATTTGAAAGTGATTTCTTAAAAGTACACAGAAAGGTAGTGTCTAAGCCTCCAAATGAAGGCTTAAATCTGTTCCAGCCTTGTGAAATTTAACTTCATAACTAGGCATGTTATTATTAGACAGGCTTGGCAGTGTCTTTTTGTTTGGTATGCTTGGTGTGTTTACAGCTGAAGCCTTTGTTTAAAGGAAGTGGACTAAGGAATGGGATAAAGCTGATACTGCTATTTCTAATTTTGTTTATAATCTTCAGAAAGTAACTGAAAGGTCAGCTGAAAAACTGTCCACAATCTGCCTGAGAATGTAGTGCGTGTGGGGTTGGGTTTTGTTTGTTTATTTATTTGTTTGGTTTTTTAAAAGTTTTCCGGTGTACTTGAGAGCAGTTCGAACACTGCAAATGCTCCAAATGGCAGAGTAATACATCTGTTTAGAGAGATTACTTCGGTGGAGGTGGATTTTGTTTTGTGATGGGTGATGCTGGATTGGGGTGATTCTGCTCTTGTTTTTTTTTTCATCTTCACCACAAAAGTGGTGCTCCTTTGACTTCTTATTGAACAGAAAATTAAACTGGTCAAAAAGGAAAATATTTGTTTCCTCATCTGGCTGACATGGACTCACCAAATGGTCAGATAAGTTTTGTCAGTAATTTTTTAAGATTCCTAGATAAATGAGGAGATGGGTAGAAATACTGCCTTTGGTAACAGTGAACTACTGTTTTAGCATCTATTGCTTTCTGAACTGTGCTGTGGGACATGATATTTCAAACCAATAATGCTCAGTTACTTATGTGGACAATTTTTTCGTACCTATAATGTGCCTCATTTAAAAATAGGAGGAATGGATGTGTTTTTGACTAGCGGAGGTAATTTCTACAGGAAATAAGATTAGAATAAATAATTTATGAGAGAAGAATGAGCGATACATTTACTTACCAAGCATATAAGCTTTGTAGGATATGAGTGGCTGCATGCTGTAGTAAAAACCAGGTTATGCTCCTAACTGTTTCAGAGTTAGAAAACTTTTCTCTTCCTTGTCCTGCTGGCCTTTTGGAATATTATTGTTGGCACTGGGTGAAAATACAGCTGATCTTATCAGAAAGGCTACTACAAAACTGCTCGTGAAATGAGTGGAGGTAGAGCAATATTTTGTTCTTTGGATTGGCTGGTTCCATGTATATTAATAAAAGGCATTGCAAACTTGAGGCAATAAAGGGAAGGATTACCTCCTCAATGAATTGTAGGAAATGCTTTCCCATTCACTGACAGCTCATGACAGAGGTGTTGTGGTGGTCATGGTACAACAATTCAACACACTATGTTTTCATGTAGAAGAAAGATAACAAACATCTGTAATACCGAAGGCTATCTATTACAGTAATAAGTAAATACCTGCTTTGCAAATGAAATTGATGAATTAATCATTTTGTGCCAGATACTTACACATTGTTTTTAGAGTTGTACTTGTACTAGCCTTTGACAGAAAACTGTTCTTCCAATAACTTTATAGCTAAGTAGCTGCAGAGAATTGAGATTTTTGTTAGCTATGGTGCTGAAGTGCTTTTAGTAATTCTGAGAAAGCTTGTAGAGAGATGTCATAAGGTAATTGTTTTTAATTTTCAGGGTAATCCTTGAAATATCGGTTAGGAAAATGCAATCATCACTTCTGATGCAACATACAGACAGCAGTATAAAGTAAAAATCCAGAAGTGCTAGGTCAATCATCTGTGACTTCACTTGTTTGTCCACACTTAGGATACTTATTCTGAACAATGATGAGAATTTTTTTTTTAATGCTGGATGTATGTATGTACACGTTTCTTAGAAGGTTCAAAAAGTTATAAAGTGTTAAAGACTGTAGGATACTGTTATTTACAAATACAGAGTTTCTGTCACTTTAGTGTATAAATAAGGCTTTTTTGTTACCCTAAAATGTCCAAGCTGTGATGAGGCTTCTGAAAGCTTTCTTGTATCCATAGTGGTGGTGGTGGTGGTGAAGGCAGACTGCCACTTGTTGCTTCCAGTACTGTATTGTGGTGGGTTGACCTTAGCTGGGTGCCAGCCCTTCCAGCCCCTTGCTTGCTGCCCCTCCTCATTAGGACAGAGGGAGAAAATAAAATGGAAAAGCTTGGGGGTTGAGGTAAAGCCAGGGAGATCACTTACCAGTTACTGTCACAGGCAAAATAGTCTTGGGGAAAATTAATTTATTTTATTTTAGTGCCAGTTAAGATAGAATTGGATGGTGAGTAAGAAAGGTAAAAACTAAAACACCACCTTCCACTTCTCTTTGCATCTGGAGGAGTTAAGTGTAGGATTACATAGCACAGATTACACGTGTTCCTTTCCACAGCTGGAGGGTGTATGTTCTTCTGCATAGGTACTTATAAAACACCTGTTTCTTGAAACACTACAGTAGTTTAGATACTTAAATAGCAGCTTATTCAGGCTCCTAACTCTTAGGATTAATGTATGAACTGTGTTTCAATGAAGATAGCCTTCAAAAATGCTCTTGTGTTGGCCTACAGGATTCTAAAATACAACTATCTGGCTTACCAGACTTGAGTTTTCAGAAGAAAAAGCTAATCAAGGCTATTTTTGGTCAGTACAATCCGATTGTATGTTTGATTCTGTTAGGCAGTAGTGAATCATGGAACCAGAAAAATTGATGGTCAGTTTGCACCTCTGAACTTGCAGCTCAAGTTGTTTAATGAAATTAAAATCTAAAGTATTTACATCTGTTTAGTTGATACTTACTTTTTTGCATAAATGATCTACAAATGTAATTCAAGAGGAAAGGGAAAAGTACATAAAAGTAATGATATTTATATAAAACCCAGTGATTTTATGTGAAAAGCAATATAGATTAATGTCAATATTCAGAGTTTGCTGCTAAATTGACTAATCTGGAGATAAACAAGAGAGGTTGCTGTATGTGGTCCCTTTTATTCAGTCTGTTTTAAGAAGCTTTGATTTAAGCCCATCCTTTATAAGTCTGTCTTCACTAGTGCTATAGCTCTCTGTTGATGCTGACAGGGCTGTTCAGAAGAGGCACTTCATTCTGTCAGTGGATATTAGCAGTGGCAGCAGACTGGAAGAACATGCTATCGACAGCGAAAAACATGCCTTTTCTCTCTAGGAAGAATATAGAAGTAGTGCAGTTTTTGTCGTGTTGGCAAGAATGTTTGGTTAGGAATAAGCTCTTTGTTTTGAATTCATGGCACTTTCAGAAAAACATGTTTGATAAATGTGTTCAACAGAATGTGCTTGCATGTTTCCAAGTACCATCTGAGGACACAGCTGTGACAGTAGTGATGTCCAAATACAGGTGCACTTGTAGCATTGCATGTACTTAAAAGATAATCAGGCTGCTCTCAGAAAATTTGGATTAGATTAATACCTTGTATAGGGGAAGCTATGTACTGAAAATAATAAAAAGTATTAAATTATATTATTCTTACTAAATTTTCAAGTTAGAGAACCGTTACTGTAAAGTTTTAAGACATACCAGTCAACTACACAGGTCTATTTTGTGGGTTGCTATTTCTTATTTATTTTTGATTCCTCAAACTTCATAGGTGGAAAATTCTGTTTCAATTATCTGTTTTAAGTTCCAGGACAAAAATATAAAATCGTCAGTTTCATACCTTTGTCCTGCCTTCGGTAAGCACTGTGGGCTTCCTCTTCTGTTCCCCCTTACCTGAAAGTTGGACCTTTCTCAGCCTGTTGCCACTGAATCCATAAACCTCATTCAGTGTTGCACCTGCAAGCAGGTTGAATGAAGTCCAAATGCCACAAGCAATTCCAGAGAGGCTGGCAGAAATGAAATATTTATGACAAGAATAACAGCATGAGGGAATTGGTTATAGTGGCTGCTGTTCAGACCACGTTATAAATCAAACTGTAGTAGTGTGCAGGCATCCTGCTTTGAGCCTCCTTTTTTGTGTAAGGGAGAACTTGGTAAAAGTGAGAAGTGCTACTTTTCTCTTCTGCTTCCCCTGACCCAGCTATGGGCTGTACCCAGTGGCTCAAGAATTTGGTGCTCAGCTGTGGATTATTGTACTCTCTCTGCAGGATAGGGAAGTCTGTAGTTATTCTGTTGGACAGTTTGACTTCATAAGTGTAAAATGCTCTTATTGTAAATTCAAAATGTAACTTCAATGCATTTTGAAAAAAATAGTATACCAGGGAAGAAAAGAAATTTTATTTTTGATTAGGGTTAGGAGATCACAATCTTATCATCTTGACTCAGCCTAGAAGGCTGCATAAGTATGGTTTGCAAATGGTAAAGCATGTATCTTTCCCTCACAAATAGCTATCAGTTTTGTGTATGTATGCATATATATGTGTGTGTGTGTAAAAAGTAAAGGATTTTTGGCAGAAAATATATTGCAGCTGAAATATTTCCTGGATCTGGGACTAGCAAATACTGGTTCTGGGTGGTTATAAAATACAGCCCTTGTCTAAAGTACACTGTGTGACTTTTTGCCCTGTCAGTGGCAACATCTGTAGGGAAACTGTTGCAGGCTTTCTCTCTGGACTGAGGGATTCCCAACTACGTGAGTTCCTTGGCATTTCAGAGCAGCAGAAGACCATACTATAACAGGTGGTGGAGGCAACTATGCAGTGTCAGGTTTTTTTCTTCACTGATTATGAAATGTAAGTTCCATTTTTAGTGCTTCCTTTTTATCCTCCATTTATACCAGATTAGGCTATGGCTGTGCAAGACAGTGCACACATGGTGAGCTACTGTGCTTTGATTTGAGAGCTAATTTCTAGTTGAGAATGATTACTTCAGTTGCTCAGTTTTGACTGGCTATGCCTACCTGCCTCAGCATAGAGGCATAAGGCTGTAAACTAAAACATAATGAAGAGAAAGTTTTTTCAGGGAGATGTTATGCAGTTGTTTCCCCCTCCACAATATTCACAAAATTAAGTTAAATCATGCTGACACACTACACTGTATTTTTGCATGCATTGTTTTGAAAACCGTCTTACTACTTGTTACTTTGGCCTGTTCTGGCTTTGCTCAAGATTTTTCTCCTCCCTGCCCCTCTTTCTGAAAAATCCTTGGGTCTCCCTTTTAAAAAATCTTTCATGAAGCATAACAGAACTTCTGTAATTATGATGTCTGTGTTGCTGGTTTCAATCTAGACTGATACCAGCTTTGTCTGTTATGTGTCAAGTGTTTTTTTGCAAGTATAGTGAACTGTCATTGTGGAACAATTTGACATGGTCTTTTAATGTGATTTTTAGCTCATCTCCTTCCCACTTTTTCTCTCATTGTTCCTCTTTTCAGTTCATACAGACAATTAAAAAAAAAATCCTCCTGTGGATTTACATGTCAGGCTTGTTTTTATTCCATACAAAGCTTGAGTTCCCACCTGGATTGGGATCTTCTCTATTTGCAGTGAGGAGTTTGACAAAATGACTAAGTTCGTAGCCCTTGGTTGTCATTCTTTGCCAAGTTTCTGTTAAAAAGTGTAACAAGTTCTCCTACAGCTGCCTGCAAAACAGTGTCTTGGCACAGCACCCTTCTACCCACTAACTGAAATTCCAGACCCTGCAAAGTGTGTCTCTAGACGTGTGGGTGAGTGCAGAAACAGTGAGATTATGGTGTTACTGTGGAAATATTCCGAACCACTGGGGCTGAACAGGGTCCTTGGTCTGTAATGGATTCTGTACTTTTAATGTTATTTGCTTGTGCCTTTGAAAAGGAACAGCTGGATTGAATCACATTCTGGACATTGTTATCAAACTGGTGACTCATAGGCTGTTCCTCAGTGTTTGAGGGACATGGTTATGTTCTCTGATTGCCACTTAGAAGAGGTATATCCAAATTGCATTTTCCTGTTCTCCAGTGACTTTGCTATCTCTTCCTTGGCCCTCAGTCTCAGCTCCATCATGGATACTGCAATTACGTCTCCTCTTTCCTTTTTTTCTGGTCTTCAGTCTTCATCTTCCACCTCCTGAGCACTAGTGTCAGTTATAGGTTAGGAAACAGTGGCTTTAATTTAAAATTTGTGTAATTAAGGCTCCCCCGAAAAGCTTTGTTTTGGGAGGTGCTGTTGTCTCCAGGTAAAAAAAAATTTAACGAAGAGGCAATCACAGATCCGTTTCCAACCAGATTAAGCATTAATTTTCTGTCAGGCCAGATGGAAGGAACAGTCCAATGTTTTTGTACATTGTGATAGGTGTATTTTGCACGTTCTAAGGTAATGAGAGCCTTTGATCTTGCTTTGTGAGTGTGAGGCAGGCTGCAGTCAGATGTTCTGTGTCTGGCTACTGATGTAAACCTCTTGCTTATTATTTTGTTCTGATTTATGCTGGTACAAATGCGGGTTTTTTGGAGGGTGTGTGGAGTGAGGGAGGAAAAAAGACAAAATACTAGTGCTTATCTGTCGTGTTGTGGCCGGGACATTTAGGGAGGGAGTGTCTGGACTAGATTGGCAGATAGGAGTGAAGGATTGTCAGTTTTAGGAATCAGGTAAAAATGGCTGTAACTTAACTCTTCATGGGTAAGTTTCAAATGCTGGACTTGAGAAATGTTGAGTGGTATGGTTTGAAAAGAAGGTCAGGGTGAGGAAAGTAGTTGGCCATGTATCCCTCAATTGCAAGGCAGTCTTATGCATTAAACTGACTGGAGGTATGGATATGGAAATCCGTATTCCTAGTATAAATAAGGAGAAACTTCCAGCTGTCTAGCAGTTCTACTGTGTTGAGAAAATAGGGACTTTCATGCAGCCTTTGATTACAGAGATAAGTGACTAATGTCTGTGTTCTGTCTTTGTGAAAGTAGTCTCAAAAGGATTGCACATGGCATTTTGTTGCCTGGGCAGAAAATGGTGGTACTATTTTCATTACTTGCTAGTAATTACTAAGATGCTAGATATTTTACAGATGTTGACATACTGCTGCATAAAATTATGTGTAAATGCCAATATATAGCTCTCCTTGATTTTGAAATTAAGGTTATTGCTGTCTTTTTTTATTCTGTTGGAAATGGAATATAAAACCAAGTAAATACTGCAGAAATACGGGTAGTTGGGAGCAAAATCTGACTTCAAGTGCCTCCTTTGCAGTACTGTGTATTGCAAATGCTTTGCAAGTCTTACATGATGGTATCTGTATTAAATGTTCATCATCCTGAGGAGGTTGCAGAGGTGATTACTGGATTGTAAGGTCACTGTCTTACGAAATGTAACATGAGACCCAGCACCTGTGACAGTTAACATGGCAAAATACTACTTCCCCCCACCCTGTTCTGTTAATGATAGACAATATTTCTGTGAGCTTGTGGGCTGGGGATTTCACCTTTACGTTTCTAATCTAGACCTGAATTCCAGCCTGAATTGAAGGTAGTTTAACTGGTCTTTTTTTTCCCCCTCCCTTTTGTTTTCTTTAGATGATAGCACTGAATGCCAAACTGCAACAAAGAAAGAAGAGCAAAACGACAAAGAAAAAAAAGATGAAGAAGAGACTCCACTGCCCACTTACAGGGCCAAATCAATTGTTGAGAGTTGGGTGTGGGGTAAACAACCAGGTATTACAGCTGTTTTGTTCATTGTCACTGACACTACATATTCTATATTGACCACTACTTTTGTAGCATCAGGAAGTATTTGTATCGAATGTACTTGCTGACCGATGCATCTCTTAGGTTAGTGAAATAAGGTGGGTGAGTGGTTATCTGTGATTGAAATTAAACATTTGCTGTAATTAATTTCAGATTTAATTAGACTCTTGACTTGAAGAGTCAATTTGCCCCTTTCAGGCTGCTTGAAGGAATGATGGACTGACTTGGAATAAATGAAGTTACACAGTGAAAAGTTCCAATGTCTTCAGAATACTTCTTTTCAGTTGCAGACATTGTAAAGAAATTGCTTAGTTTCTGAAGCCTGAATTTTCTGCAGGCAATAATAGTTTAATAGGTGATTTTTCTCTTTGGTTTCATGGTCTGGTAGATAGGTTTGTGTGAATCATGGGAGGAAGGTTGCAATGGTTGGTTCAGTTAACTGTCCTGACCTTTGCTGACAGTAATTGCACCTGTGGTGGCAGTGGAAAAGCAGTTTGTGTGTTCACATCTTCATGCAGGCGTCTATAAAATACTACTTTTGGTACTGAAGCCAGCTGAAGTTCGTGGCTGTTTGTTACTGTAGAGCAGCAGTTCATTGTCTAAAATTGTCCATGTTTAAAAATAGCAGATCAGAAGAAGCCTCAGTTCAGTAGTTTATTTTACAGTTCCTGGTACATGATGTTGCCTGATTCAGATGTTGGCATGTACAAACTTCGGAGACATCTGTTGTGCCACTTGTCCTTTCCCCTCACCCAGAAGCACTTGGAGATCCCTGGGAAAAGTATTATCTCTTCAGTGCCAGAATCTGCATCTGTGTAGCTGTGTTTGCTAGGGGAGATACTTGTTTCTGTTGAGCCACAGGTCAGCTGCCAGTCTGCTGTCCTCTGCTCTGTGCCAGCCTGCTTGCTTAAGCTCCTTTCCTTAAGGACAGGAGGACAGATGGATTTACTGTCACTCTGGTAGTGGGACAGAATCTTGCAGTTTATCAGGAATGATAGGAATTGCCACTACAGTGGAAGAGGGAGCGAGTGAGAACTGAATGTGTTGGAGAAATGTGAGCTGAAGGTCACATTATGTTTAATACTCTTATTTAATGTGTGTTGCTGAAAAGTAAAATAAAACTATTTTATAAAATGGTAATCTAAATCTCAAGTATCTTACCAAATTTCTTCCAGCTGACCAAAGTGTTTGGGACAAGACTTGGCCTTTAAGCTCACCCTCCAATTATTTTTTAAAAAATTGAGAAAACGGTTTTTCAGGAAAAAAAGGATGTATGTGTGTTTGGAGTCTTCAGAAAGAAATAGCTTACTGTCTTGTAGTTACTTTTAGTGCTTATATATATAGTATGGTTTATTGCCACATGTATGGGTTCTTATTCTAGAAGTAACTTGTGAAGACTTTGTAAGAAATAAATTCGTATTCCTTGGTCTCTGTTAACCATTTGTGCTTGTTTGTATCACCTAGCTGTGACAGAAATCTTAAATGCTGCAATGAACACACTTGCAGTTTATTTATACAATAAATAGATTCACTGTATAAATAAACTGCAAGTGTGGCTTTTGTTCATGATTGTAGGTTAGCTTGTTAATTTTTGTTTTGCATTTGTCAGAAATATAGCTGACAGCTGCCTTTTGAGCCATCCTAGTTTTTGTGGCTTGGTAATTAAATTTGAAAAAACTATGCAGAATCAGTTCCATTTTGATACTTTCTGTTAATGTTTCATAAAATGAGAACTGTTTCAAGCATTTCTTGTTATCCTTCAAAAAAATAAACATTTCCTTGTCAAAACCATGAAGGAACTTTTTAAAATGAGAATTGTTTCTTAAATATATCATTGCTTATCAAGTAAAAACTAAAGACTTACTATGTCTTCATTTATTTATTTATGGTTTATATTCCTTTACAAGTAAGGTACTGTTTGGAGATGAGGATTTGAAGTTACGTTACAAAAAGAACTGAAGAGGCATTTAAAGTCAGTGTTTCAGGTCAATACACTGAAGTATTTCTACTGAGTTTAATGATTTACAGCCTTCCATTATGAAAATAGTAACTAGATATTAGACACTGTATATCTATGTTTTAGAAGTGCTGTAATACAATCTTAGAGTGCCAAGTGTGGAGGATCTTGGTGTTGAACTTCAACAGGCTAATCTAGGTCAGTGGGCCTTGTGACACCCCTCCCCCATGAGGGCTAAGAGATTGTGAGAGCACGGAGAAAAACCTATTCATTAAATGTGTTGGAAACAGTACTTTATGTACCCCTCAGCTTCGTGCTCATTTTGTCATCCTGGCACAAGTTCAGAGAAATAAAATGCTTTCTCTAGATGTCATTTATGCTGAGATCACTGTGCTGTCAGAACAGGGTAAGGATGTCACAATTTTTTCTGTTTTCTTTTTCTTTTTTTTTTTTTTTTTGTAAGGGTCTTACTATTCCGAGTACTGTAAGAATACATAAGATAATAATAAATACATGTGTAAGTCGTTATTTGACTTTAAGGTGTTTTTTTTTCTTTCTCTTTTGCATCTTAGTGTTCTTCCATTTCGTATTCAGCTCTTTCATGATACCACTGTTGAACTAGTCATTTTTGATGTGGGTGCTCCCTTAAAACATCTTCTGATTGTATTCATACCAGTTTGAGTACATTCATAAAGCAGTTCCTCTGATTCTTCCTAAAAATCCTGGTTTACTACCTTCATCAGTTTTCTTTTCTGAGGATATTTAGGTTTTAACATCTTACACGATCTGAAGTCCAGGTGTTCAGCCCTAGGGGGAAAAAAAGAGGAAGCCCTGTGAAGTGGTTGTTCAAAGCCTACAGAAAATAGAGCAGTATTTCTTCTTCTTGGGCTTCTTTTTCTTAGTCATACTATGCTTAAAGTTGGTTAGATTGAATCAAACTGTTCACAGACAGTGTTGCATCTTATTTTTCTGATATTGTTAGTATGGCTGATTGCATCAAGAAATGCTTTATAGGCAGTACAGAAGAGGCAGGGTTAAAGTTAACCATGTGACTTCCGTGAGCTTGTTGAGATACCTGTCATTACCAAGTGCACTTGTATTCCTGCATCTGTTTTGTGAGAGAAGGAGAAAGGCAGACTTTTTACATCCTGCAAGGGGCTTTTAGTTACATGATGAAATCTAAAGTTACAATGTGTACAGAAGTAATTAAAGAGTATTCATGGCATTGAAAAAAACCCTCTTTTAGCCATCTTTGTTGTGATGTTTTCTGCTTTTATCACATTTCTTGATTCATATTTTCAAGTTTAGATTTAGAAATGCTGAGTCAAAGGATGAAATTTGACCTCTGCTGTTTTATGTTTCTCAGAGCTCGTTCATCCCTGTGTTTTCTTTTACTTTTTTGCCTTTGCATCATCATCCCATCCTGTTCCCTCTACCCTGGCTTGAAACCACTTGTCTGGCTCCAGATATGTTTGGTTGCTGTTTATGCCCTTAAGGAGTGTATGTGTTTGTGTGTGTTTTTACACACAGACAGAAATTGAAATTCTTGCTATTTTGTTCTGTGCATGAGTATTAGAACATCAATTTAAACAAGTTGTGCTGATGATCTAAAATTTTGAAAATTATAGAATCATAGAATATGCTGAGTTGCAAGGGTCGCATGAGGATCATTGTGTCCAACTCTGGGCCCTGCCCAGGACACCCCAAGAGTCACACCATGTGCCTGAGAGCGTTGTCCAAATGCTACTTGAACTCAGATAGTCTTGGTGCTGTGACCTGGGGAACCTGTTCCAGTGCCGAACTACCCTCTGAGTGAAAAACTTTCTCCTGATATCCAACCTAAACCTCCCCTGACTCAGCTTTATGCTGTTTCCTTGTGTCCTGTCACTGGTCACAAGAGTGAAGGACTGGTACTTGCCCCTCCACTTCTCCTCACAAAGATATTGAAGACCACACTGAGGTCTCCCCTCAGTCTCCTCCAGACTGAAAAAACCACTGTCCTCAGCTGCTGCTCGTAAGGCTTTCCCTCCAGACCCTTCACTGTCCTCCTGCACCCAGCCACAAAATTAAATGCATGCTGAATGCACATGCAGCTGATCAGTATTTCTCGTACTGAGTACTAATCAGGTGAAGTCTGATGCTGTTCATCTTTTGAACAGAGGAGCAGACAGCAGAAAGCTGAAAGTTAAATACCCATGAGGCATTATATTCTTTGTTGGTATAGAATAACTTTGAAAGCCTGTTTACATTTTGTTTCTGAAGGAAATTAAGTGTATGTGATTGCATTTTTGTCCTTCCCTCTAACTTTTAAATTTGCTCATTCTAGAGTTTGAAGGGTCATTAGGAGCCTGTTAAGCCAAGCCAACTGCATCCTTTATCTCCTCTTTGTCCAGTGGAAATAGTGTGTAGTGGAAGGGGAAAGAGAAGACAAAATATAAAATTCTCTAGGAAATTAGAGCACATTAGTTCTGCTGGTGACAGGAATGTGTACTCATTATAACAGAAGATTCATGCCAAATTCTGCTTGAAATGTGTTTCCAAGTCTGAAATCTCTCCACACTGTAATGTCTATATTTGCTGTTACTAAACTTTGTGAGTCAACCTTGAAACATTTCAGTCTGATATTGGCATTTTTAAGGTGCCTGATTTACCTGTCAGAAGCCTGTGGTATTCCCTAAAAGAGCTAATGAAATGAGTGTTAAAAACCCACGAAGCACGTTAAGTTATTTCTTTGTGCTGCTAAGACAGGAGCAAACATGCCTTTGGACATGCTGCCTATCTTAGGCTCGTGTCAGGTTAGTGTTCTGGCTGTGGCTGAGATGGTTGAAGAAGCTGCTGTCTTCAGCTGTTTGTTTTGTCCCCTGTTTTGCTCAAATATCTAAATAACATGTCACGTCTTAACCCTGTTGTGTCCAATAGGCTGGGTAAATACTCCAGTGTTTTTCCTTCTAATGCGGAGAACTTTGGGCAGGAGGAATTAAGAAGTGAAGATGTGTAGTTGCGTTGTTTGCTGAGGGGAGGGAGAGATGTGATAAATTTTAACAGAAGAGGGTAAAGCCCATACCTATCTCTACTGCATCCAGCAATGTACCTGACTGTAGCTGCCAGGTAACAAGTATTCTGCTAATGGTGGTTTCAGAATCCAAACTGGTATGGTGTGACTCTAACTCCTGCAGTGCAGGTGCAGATTAGGTAAATAATGTCTTCACAGAATAACTGGCAAAGCATAGCATTGCAAAGGATGGTTAGCATCAAGGGATGGTGTAGGGACATACGAACAGTTTTGTTTAAAGAGTTCCCTGTAACCTTCTCAGATGAAATTTGAATCGTTACTATTAATAAGCTATTCTCTCATTAGACAGTTCATTTCATCAGTAACAAGTGTTGCGCAGGTTTGAGGGTTTACTGAAATGAGTTTCACCACGTTGATTCCCAGATGGATTTAAATCTTTTGAAAGATTAACTAAATTTTTTGTAAAGATAAATTTACTTATGGAATAAGAGAAGATTTAAAGTGAGGAAGTGTATAGATATATCTCAGTTAAAAATAGTGTTACTTTTAATAAAACAAGACAGTCTTTGGTTCAGTTTTTAGATGTCTGAGTTACAAGGATACTATAACCTATTCCAGCCTGTACTACACTTTGTATATGAACTTTGTTTTGCATTCTTGAAATACTAAGGAAGTTTGTATAAAATATTTACGAGAAGAATTATTTAATTTTGATGGAAAGCCTTCCTAAAATTGTAGCCATTTGTGATTGTGAAGGCACATCCTTCTCCCCTGGCTTTCTTAACCTCCCCCTAGGTCTGAGAGCATTGAAACATGTCAAACCGTAACAAGGCATAACAAGGATGTCATTGTAGCTGATTGAAAGTGGTTTGAAAGGAATACAGTTGCAGATTTTCAGGGAAAGTTCCTCGTAAAGTAATTGCTAGAGGATTGGAGGATAGGTGGTCTCTGCTTGTCCTAAGTGTTTCTTTCTGGTAGTCCCCATGATGGATGTTTCCTAAGTGTGTAGTTTTGAAATGAAGGGTTTTTTCACTTGAGTCTTCAACTCTCAGAAACAATTTTAGTTTTTAGTTTCCACAATTAGGTAACCTGCCAGGCAGGAATGAAGAATGAATGCTGTAGCTTTGTATTACTTGACAGACTCTGCTGAGTCTATCACCCAGTGCTTGTTTTCTGTAGCACCAAATATAGGCTCTCTTCCCCAAACATAAGTGTTAAAGTGCCTTCTTTTTTCTTCATCGACTATCTCTTTACTTTTCCAATAGATGTACGAGACCATAATTTGGGAAATGAATCCGCAGGATAAAATTATTAGTCAAAACCAACAGTGTTAAGCAAAGTCTCTTTGTGACAAAGAGAGCGTGGTCATTCTGTATTTTGGTGTTGTAGCCTGGTGGTATGTAGAGGTTGATAGGACTTCAGTGTTCAGGAAGGGAGGGAAAAAGTCCTGATTTTTATGTCCTTGGATGGTCTGCTTAGAGGGGTTGTGAAACTGGGATGTCAGTATTGACTATGTTCTGTTGTGGTACTCTGAAGTATGCACTGCGAGATGGTGGTTTTTTATGTTTTTGCTCTGTGCTACAGAGTTCTTTGGGAAATTTTGTAGAGCTAAAATAAGGGTTGGTGTGGCTTTTTGTCAAATTTCTTGTTGGTTTTGCCAGATTTCTTGTTGTTTGAGTCAGCATGTATAATTGCTGCTGTTGCTTTCATCTGAGAGGTCTAGACTGCAAGGAACACTTTTTAATCTATTCTTTCTTGTTGAAAAAGTAAGTCCCTCATAGTCAGGTGGAAAGATGTGAAGTGCCTCAGGGAAAGGAATCTAACACATTATGAAATGGTGAAATGTGAGTAGCAATGTTGAAAACAGGCTGGGGGGATGGCTGACAGCAAACCATAAGTGACTGTGCAATGTGATCCAGTGGCAGAGAGGGCTGCTCGAATTCTTTCCTGGGTACACAAAGATGTGTTGCAAAGTGGGGACAAAACTATGAACTACTTTTTACAGTTGCAGTTGCAAAAAAGTTACGCCTCCTTGGAGTCTCACCATAGAGACTGCCATAAATGTGTCTAAATTTCTATAGTTTGGAGGCACTTGTTCCAAAAAATATGTTGGTTTTGTATGGTTTTTGGGGTTGTTTTTTTTATCTTTTTTTTTTGAAGTGTGTCCGTCTTCTCGCAAGCTGTTCTTACATATATGCAGACATATGGTTTTTTTCATACCCCTTAGTCAGGTGTCATTTAAAACAAAGGTACTTCTGTGTAGCTGCCAGGCAACAAATGTGGTTGGCTTAGGGACAAGTATAGTAATGCATTGCAAAGCAGAGTGGGGTGGCTCAGTGATCAGACTGTTAATGAAGGGACAGAAAAGAACCCCTTTAGGAATGTACTTTGTTGATATTTGTCCTAGGAATTAAAGCTACATAATATATAAAAATACGGTTTCCAAATTTTTGTTTTAGAGTGGTTTATTGTTGTTTTTAACACTGTACTTGTTACCATCTGTTATTAGTTTCCTTGGACTTTGGGCTGGTGCGTACTTACTCTGGTGAAAGAAAGGAAGAACTGATAGTAGTGTTGGTACCTAAGTCAGATCTTTTATTTGCTAATAGTACTTGAAAGCATCTTAAATTTCTGACATTATTTGTTTCAGAAGCATAGCAGCTCTTGGCAGTGATCCTAGAGCTTCTGAGAGTAATTTTATAACTTCTGAGAAACTTAAGATAATGTGTACTGGGTGCAAAATGAAAGCATGTTCTTGTGGGGACTTGCAAGGGACTTGCCTGCACTTAAGAGAAGTCTGATTCTGAGGTTGGATGATGATAAGAATTTGCTGTCTAACCTGTGTTTTGGAGTGCATAAATATTTCCTGTGATGTCTTAATTTCAGACATGAAATATGATGGTTTAGATATGTTTAGACAAAAGCAGTTTTGATGATAACCTTTGTCTAAGCACCTGTTTAAGTATGATTGTATTTATGTCATACTGTGTGCATTAAATATAGAAACAGGGAGTTTCACAGGGGGTTCAGACCTCTGGTCAATGTATGGTTTTCAAGTTGTCTTTATTTTTCTTGATATTGTATATAACAAAGATGAATGCCCATAAAATGGTCTCTCTCTCTGATTCTCAGACGTGAATGAATTGAAGGAATGCCTTCATGTACTAGTGAAGGAACAGCAAGCTCTGGCCACACAAACTGCAACAACAGCTCTCTCAGCTATGAGGCTAAAGCAGAGGCTGGTTATCCTGGAACGATATTTCATTGCTTTGAACAGAGCAGTTCTTCAGGAGAATGTCAAAGTAAAGTGGAAAAGCAGTAGTGTTCCTCTGCCTGCTGTGGATAAGAAAAGGTAATAACTCTTGCATGAACAAGGTAATCCATTAGAAAAGTCACAGAAAGGTTATCAACCTGTCTGTGAGAGCTTAATGTGATTTATTCCTCCTTGTGAAACATTAACGGTAAAGAAACTTCTTATTTCTTAAGATGGCTTTACCATATGACATGGTGTTATCTGCCATCAGTCTTCCTTCTTGCCTGGTGCTTTCTTACAGTGTCTCTGTTTGTACTAGTAGGTTTTTATTGTAATACATTGCTGTAGATATTAAACTTTGAGCTGTAAGTATACATTGACTGAAGTATTTCTTTTGTTCTGCTCAGCTAGAAAGTATGGAGAAGCCTATTTCAGAAATGGTGTTAGTGGAAATTACATCATTTCAGTAACATGAGTGTATTTTTTTCAATAGCTGCTCAGTTAAAGCACATAAATTAAAAAATACAAATACATAAAAGCAGGACATAGAACCTTGGCTTGGGTGAGAATGATGTAATTGTGCATTTTATATGCAACTGTTTCAAGAGAAGTAACTGAACAAGGAATCATCTGATTACTTTTCATGTCTGGATAGCTATCTAGACCTAAAAATAGAAAAATCAATCAGATAAGGCATTAAAGAAAGAGTTCAGTAGCTGTCTGACAGAACAAGCAATTTGGCTAGGGAAATTTTTGTTAGATTGTCTTTAGCTTCAGATATGAAAGGAGAATGTAAGTAGATATCACAACTAGTTATTACGGAATTGGAGTTCTGACAAGGATATCTTTCTCTGAATAGACTGTTCTCTCGAAATTTTTTTTCAGCTCTGATTAAAAAGAACTCTGATATGTTTAAGTTATCAGATTGTTAAAAATGCAAGTATAATTTCTTGAAAAAGCCCCAAACAGTTCACTTTCTTTGTAATCTCACAACATACCGAAATAGACTTGGTGGTTCAGTGTTGGAAGCAGCAGGGAATCTCCTGATGCTGACTACAAAGAGGAGCTTACTTAAATTAGTGTGATTGTCTGCATGAAAAGAAAAGTTAACAGTCCAGTGGATATTACCAAAAGTTGAAGCTATCTCTCTTCCTTAAACACACAAGTACAGAAACTGCAAAGAGAGATGTATAGCACTGACGTTTGAATAGAAAGATAAGAAATGACAAAATGGGTGGAATTAATTATCAGGAATTAAAGATTAATTTTAAAAAGTTTGTAAGCTTAGTTTATGAAAAGTCCAAACTAACTAAAAATATAGACTTCCCAAGTAAATAATTAGTACATGAATTGCCTTATGTTTGTGTATTTTTAGTAAAGCATCATAATTTCACTTTGAGTAACTATGGGCATTTTTTTGGTGTCAGTCCATTATGCCAATCTGGTTTGTATTTTTCTCTATGAAGCTTTTTGATATTGGATGTTGAATTGGTTCTTTGAAGTAGTTGAAGTTGAATTTTGGTTGCTGACATTTTGATGTTGTTCACCTTGTTTCTCAAGACACAGTTATGCTTCTTTACAAATAAAAGTTGTGTAATTGTATATGATGCGTATGGCTGAATTATAAAACTGTTGAATATACAAGTTATACAAAATAATCATAACATAAATGTATATTATTATGATATAAATTTATTGAAACTATTCATACATAATTTTATTTAGCTCAAGACCTGTAGGCAAAGGAGTAGAAGGACTTGCACGCGTTGGATCCCGAGCAGCACTTTCATTTGCATTTGCTTTCCTTCGTAGAGCCTGGAGGTCAGGTAGGTCTACTCTTGAGCATATTGCATATGTATTTCATTTGAAGCCAGGTGACTCATTAAAGTGTGTGTGTGTGTTAAATATTTGTATAGAACTGTAAATTTATAAATGATGGATTTGCATAATTGCATTTATGCGATACTATGCCCAACAATGTTGTCGCTGATCAAAGCCACCCAAGCCAGTATCAATGCTGTGTTTTCCTGGGATATTTTATGCTTAGGAAGGTAAGTTGGGATTTCATGAAAAGCATGTATTTTTAATGCTAGATTTCGGAAAAGTTGGATTTATTCTTCAGACAAGGTCAAGCCACTATATTATTACATGCTAGTAGGAGCTTAGAAAAAGTTTTGAATGTGAAGCTTGTGTTTAGTTTGTGTACTTGTCAGCAATTGTCAAATTGCAGAGGTTGGCAGAATTGTCACCTGTGCCACTAAACCTGCCTGTCTCAGTCTGCACCATTTGGTCAGGTGGCAGGTGTGGACTTACTCTGTCCAGCCAGCCCTAGTTCTCTTTTCTCAGTGGCTGCATAGTGCAATGAGCTGATTTGGGTTTTCACCTTTCTGAATTTTTTTTTTTTTTTTTGGCTGAAGATTTCTTCAGAATCTTGCAGTCAAATATTCATGTGAAATTTGAGAACTTTGTCTGTAGGAAGTAACTTGTATCTTGCGTTGAAAAAAGCTCCACAAAATGTTGTGTACAACAGTTTCTCTAACTTCTGTAAAGGTGGGAATGTAACTGCTCTTGCTGTGTTCCTTAGGTGAAGATGCAGACTTGTGCAGTGAATTGTTACAGGAATCACTTGATGCACTGCGAGCTCTACCAGAGGCATCCCTTTTTGATGAAGGGACTGTATCTTCTGTGTGGCTGGAAGTAGTAGAAAGAGCTACTAAATTCCTAAGGTCTGTTGTGACTGGGTAAGTTTCTTTTTTTGAGATGTTAAATGGCAAGCTTGCATCTCTCAGAAGCTGGTGGTATAAACATAATGACTTATACAAAATTGGGAAGATTTCCTTCCTTTTATAATGTTGTTAAACAAACCAGCAAAAAATTAATGAACTATTGAAATGATGATCTTCAAGTATGTTTTATTGGTTTTAGCTGCTTAAGAAAAATCTGAATTGGAATATCCTGAATCACTGCATGAAGACTTACCCAAAAAATTGTGTTTTACTAATGTAAACATATCCACAGAAGAATGCTTTGGTAATACTATATATGTGCACTCTAATTGTGCCTTTCAAGTACAGTAAAATAATACAGATTTCTGTGCATGAGGGAAAATACACTAATGCTGGACTTGGAACAGTCCCATGCTCTTCCCTGTTACTTAAGTAGGCTTCAAGTTACCTTTTTACAGTAGTTGCTAGAAATTCTTTTCAATACTGGAACTATTTCCTTAAGGTAAATATCGTAAAACATATTTGAATTTCACCTGTGAAAAATGTTTTTCATATTCTTAGCATGTTTAATAGAACTGTAGATAGATAGTGAAGCTTGGGGCATTTTTAAAACCTAGCTGGCACTCTAAAATTTGATCTACTTTGGAATGTGTGGGCTTTTCTTCTCAGCTGCTTTCATCACCACTTTGATATTTTTCGGTAAGTTTAGTGGTTCTTGGGGTGCTGTAGATGCTTTTGATAAGAAATTATGTATTATTTCCTATTAGTTAATGTATATTGTTTGGCTTTTAAATAGAGATGTGCATGGAGCTCCCAGTACCAAAGGGCCAGGAAACATTCCTTTGCAAGACCAACACTTGGCACTTGCCATATTGCTTGAACTGGCAGTGCAGAGGGGTACACTAAGGTGAGAAGCATGAGCATTCTGATTTTTAACCATCACTGTCTGTTGGAATGGGCTGACAGTCTTCAGTTTTCATGGATTTGGGTTTAATGTAATAATTGTGGTTCAAAGCGTATGCACCTTTTCACTAAAGCAGGGGTAACTGAGATCTAATACTATCTAGATTAGCAAAATCAGATGTCAGGGCTTTCTGTTTTAAACAGATGATCTAAATATAAAAAAATGTATTTTTTTACTTCCAAATGTAGAAAGTGAATTGTATGGATAACCTAACCCAATGTTTTTAGGGATGCTTATTAATAGAAAATGGTGATTCCTTCTTTCAGCCAAATGTTGTCTGCAGTTATGTTGCTGCTTCAACTTTGGGATAACGGAACGAGGGAAACGGACAATGAGCGATCTGCACAGGGAACAAGTGCACCCCTTCTACCATTGCTACAAAGATTTCAGAGTATAATATGTAATAAAGACATGCCCAATACTGAGGAAGAGATTCAGGTACTTACTCTTGGATTATTTGAAAGGGGCATTATGTGGGAATCAAATTTCATTTGCCTAGCTAAAAGAGTTAAAAAATTATCCAAACAAAATTGGTATTGGTGCTTTCCATGTAAGATGTATATACAGCATGGTCGTTTGATTTTCATGTGAACATTTGAGTTTATTGAGGTTGGGGGAAGAATATCACAGTATGGTTAGAGGTAAGCATTGTGTTTCATAGCTAATGCTGTTGTGAGAATAAACTTAGATGTGGCTAAGTAACTTTTCTGCATATTTGGATAGTTTTTATTTTGTTGTGTTTAAAATTAATTGAAGCATGACTCATAGTGAATATTACTGAGGTTGATAAAACATAATAAATCAATTTTATTATGCTTGTAACTTTCTATTATGTACACAATCTATTTTCTCAACATGCATGTTTCAAATTTTTCTCTGATTTAAAAAATGGATGTGCAGATTTAATTCAGTTTCTCTTACACTTGTGCGGATAGTCATCTTGTCCCAACTTTGTGTATCTGTATGTGTAGTCTCATAGATATACCTTGTATGTTTTTCTGACTGCTCTTTTCTCTTTTCCAGCTCCTGACTTACCCTCTAAGTCCAAATGAAAGTTTTCTGAGGTATCTGACTTTGCCACAGGACAATGAGCTGGCGATTGATCTGAGACAAACAGCTGTGGTGATCATGGCCCATTTAGACCGCCTTGCCACCCCATGTATGCCTCCACAGTGTAGCTCTCCTACGTCTCATAAGGTAGTTGTTTGCAATATCAAATACAGTAAGATGTTTTCCCTAAAAGAATAACTGAATTTCAGAATGCAAGGAAAACAGCTCCTGAGATTCTTCAAAATCCTTTCTGATTTTCACAACATAACCTTGAGTTCTGAAATTTGTCTTACTTGGGTAACTTTTATTACGTCTGCCCTTTTTCAATCAGCTCTGGAGTGCAATTTTATGGTTTATGAACCATTCTGTCCTACCACACTATGGCTAATTCTGCTGTATTTTGAGCTGTTCCTTGTGTTTCTCAGAGTAAATTCTCAAGACCAGACTTCATAAATGTTGGGAGTCTGACATACTAAAAAAATAAAAGAAAGAAAAAAGTAAATGCCAAACTTTCCAATTTGAAAAATCTCTGAATCTCTTACAGTAAATATTTATAGCTCATTTAGTACCAGACTGAACTGAATATGATGCATGCAAGTCTTCATTATTGGTATCTTCTAATTAGGTAGGTTTTATTGACTATTGGCAGGAATGATGGTCTCAGATTTGAATATATTTGGCATAAAAAGGTTTAAAAAGTAATTTGCTCTGTGGATTTTATTATGTTGTGTATTTCAAAATTTAGTACTTAGAGAATTTCTTTTTTCCTAGGGATCACTGCAAGAGGTCATTGCTTGGGGATTAATAGGTTGGAAATACTACGCTAACGTGAGCGGTCCAATTCAGTGTGAAGGACTGGCCAACCTTGGTGTTGTACAGGTTGCTTGTGCAGAGAAGCGTTTTCTGATATTATCTAGAAATGGAAGAGTTTATACACAAGCATATAACAGTGATACTCTGGTGAGAGTTTTTTACGTGTTTTTAAAAATCTGTTCTGTATTACTTCGTAAGTCTGCTCTTCTAAATATTTACAATTCCTTAGGAGAGTGGTTGGAGACATGCTGATTTTTGTGAGCTTTTTGTACTGTTGTATTTGAACTTTCAGAAATAGTGGGTTTTGTCTCTTGTGTTGATCTGATGAAATGCATATGGATTCTGTAATTTCTATCAGGCTAGAGGTTATGGATACAATGATAATTGCTTTTATTGGTATGCTGGCCTTGGTGGCTTCCAAAATTGGCAGATATGAAATGGATTTTAGTTCAGTGATATAACTGTATCCAAGCTGTGTAGTTTCTCAAATAAAAATACACTTTAATAGAAGCCTTTGTCACTAAGATAGCCTGTAATGTTAAGATAAACACCATTTTCATATGTACCGAAGACCTATAAGGATGGGAACAAATAAGTTCAAAGCATTGCTTTTGTCATATTTGACCATTTTTTTCCTCATGTCTTCACCGCATTAATTTGAGAGCAAAGTTTTCATAAAACTGGAAACAGGAAAACTGTACCTAGTTATGTGATGGAAAATATCAGCAGTTTTTGTAAACATATTGCTTTTACTCGGTTTGCAGGGACCACAGCTGGTGCAGAGTCTAGCTTCCAGAAATATTGTGAAGATAGCAGCACATTCAGATGGGCATCACTATCTGGCTTTGTCAGCAAATGGTGAAGTTTTCTCTTGGGGTTGTGGAGATGGTGGAAGACTAGGTCACGGGGATACAGTGTATGTATTAAAAATAATCATAACATTTGTTTGCAAGTGTTCTGAATTCATAGTAAAGATGTTGTTGTATATATAAGCAATGTTCAGCATTTGACATTTGGCTCTGTTACTGAAGTTGCCTTCTCCCTGTGTCTTTTCTCTGTCTGGAATATTCCCAGTTCTCTATTAATGCTACTTTCTGAAATACTTGTAGGTAGAGGATGTAGTAGTGAGCACTGTTATTAGGTCTTATTAATGGTTTTATGAATCCAGAGCACATTTTCTCTGAAATGCTGACTCATGTGTTGGAGTGGGATCATTATTTTTTATGCAGTTGTGTTGTGCATTATTCCATTTTTCCCAGACATTACTGTCCTGCTTTTGTGTAGAAGCAGTCTTCTACAACAGTGTTGTGTAGGGGGTGTACATCAATACATTTTAGAGATTTTAAGTGTCTTCCCTCAGTGCAGCATTCCCTCTGAAGCAAGAGGGAGACTACACAAGGGTCATCAGTGTCATGAAATTAATTGTTCAGATACAGTAATTGAAGGTAGTATTTTTAACAATAGACAAATGTTTTTTAAAAACATTTCATGAACTCAATTGGACACAGAAGTTGTAGTTGTTAGACATTCTGTCAGTGGTTTGTATGTTGTTGAACAATTTGAACTTAATTTTGGCTTGTAGCTCTATTTATATTTTGTTACTTTAGACTAATAATAAGACTTGCAGGTAGAATTGCAGCAATTCTGATGAGTGTGTCACACCTTTTATCAACTACTCATCAAATCACCTTTTGTCAAATATGTCACTTTCTCTTTATATAGCCCTCTGGAGGAACCTAAGATGATATCTGCTTTATCTGGGAAGCAAGCTGGGAAACATGTTGTTCATATTGCATGTGGAAGCACCTATAGTGCAGCCATTACTGCTGAGGGAGAGCTGTATACATGGGGACGAGGAAACTATGGCAGGCTTGGTCATGGTGAGTTAGTTGACATCTTCAAATAAGTTGTTAAAGAATTGTTTAGTGCCTGTCGGAAATGTTCTTTCATCCCACCTAAAGCTGATTTGAGAACCTTATGTGGCTTCATGTGAATTGAAGTAATTATGGGAGGGATTGTCTCAAACCCGCTAAATTCCTATGAGATATCTGGTTATCTGGAAATAAGCAATTGAATGGAGAAGAAAAATCTGCGGTGTTCTCTGTTCCTTTCCTCGTGAAACTAAGGCTATTTCATGGGTTAAATCCTTGTTGGATGTCTCAGAAACCACAGGGGAGCTTAGTCATGATACTCAAATCTAAAACCAAAACTAAACAACTCCGCCCTACACCCACATAACAAAACGTTCAAAAGCAAACAAGCAAAACAAACAAACAAAAGAACCTGTCAGGCCTTCTGGGTTTTGCTTCTCACAGAACTGCTTTGTTTTGAAGGTTCCAGTGAAGATCAGACCATCCCAATGCTGGTCACGGGGCTGAAAGGACTCAAAGTTATTGATGTGTCGTGTGGGAGTGGAGATGCTCAGACTCTTGCTGTTACTGAAAATGGTTAGTAGTAAACAAAACTTAAAGTTTTAAGTAAGCTTACCTTTCCCTCCTTTTACTCTGAAGATGTTTATACTGCAGATATGCTTACTTCTAGTGGCTTGAATTCTGTAAGAATTTGAAGCTGAAATTCTTTCTGGGGAAATAAATTTATTTCTGGGGAAATACATTTATACATTTTGCATGTAATGTTGCAGAGATATTTCCATGTGTAGATATGCAGTATGTTCCTTATGAATATGCAAATATTCATAAGGAATATGAATAAATATTGATTTATGGTGTTTATATATTTCATGTAAACGTATAACGGAAACACAAAATAATACGTATATGTGCATGTGTCTAAATTTTATTCCTTACCATATAAGTGCAAATATCTCATATTGTCACAAGAGCCAGAATTCAGAGTAGGAGAGCTGTCTCTCTTAACCCTTTGGAACTGTCGAAGAGAAGCTGCATGGAAGGTCATCTTTCCAGCATCCCTGACCAAGGTGCCTAGGATGAGACAGATTCAAAACCTGCATTTCATTGTGAGGTTAAGCCCCAAAGTCATCTTGTAGAAAGCAGATAGTTCTTGGAAGCTAGTTGTTCCTTTGAAATATAGCCAGTTAATATGAGTTGCATTATTTAAAAACTGAAATGTTTGCTCATGAAGGAAATGGAAAACCAGATTTTATCCATTTTTTTTTTCTCTTGCTCTCTGCCTTGCATGCTTCCATTGCTTATCAGAGTACCTTAGGGACTAGCTTATGCGAGTGGGGAACACAAATGCATCAGAATGTAAAACGAGACTTTCCGTTTGGATATGCCTGGGTTTACCATTCTTGAACCATAATTTTATTTACTGCAGATGCAGAATGACTTGACTGTTTCCAAGTTCCTACATCAGACTTAGATTTAGTAGTGTATTTCAAAAGAACATGATAGATGTGGCGATTTAGTTTCGTTTTGAGAAATGCTTGAATGATATAAACTGAAAATTGAAATAGGCTTCACAGACAATTTGGCCATTTGATGTGGAAAACATTTTGTAAGTTCTTATAAATAATAAAAGAAACAAGTTTTTAGCTTGCTTGATTTACTGTAAATCCTATGCTTCATTTATTTTTAAGAAGAACTTTCCATACACTGATAGATTTTCAGTGCATGTTATAAGTTACACTTTTTATGTTCAGTTTTGTCAGCAGGAAATCTTTTCAAATATTATTCTTTCTTATTATCACGAACAATTAGAAATTAATTTGGAACTGCTTTTCTTAAAATACAATTTAAAATTCATGCTTGTTATAGAATGTCGGATTTTTAAGAATTTATTTGTTAAAACAGATGAGTTAATTACATGAAAAAGCAGTGCAATTATTTTTTGTTTTCTTTCTCCTGATTTAAAGGCCAGGTGTGGTCTTGGGGTGATGGAGACTATGGAAAACTGGGAAGAGGAGGCAGCGATGGTTGCAAAACTCCCAAGTTGATAGAAAAACTTCAAGATCTGGACATTGTGAAAGTACGCTGTGGGAGTCAGTTTTCTATTGCTTTAACCAAAGATGGCCAGGTCTACACCTGGGGAAAAGGCGACAATCAGAGACTTGGGCATGGGACAGAAGAGCACGTTCGGTATCCCAAACTGCTGGAAGGCTTGAAAGGTAATTATCAGAGCTGGAAATACTCCCAAGTTCCTTTTGCTGCTGTTGGAGTTTTTTATGGGACACAAATGAACTCACCTTTGAGAGTGATGATACCATGTACTGTGTCATATTTTATGCTGGTAGCACTGAAAAAGGTAATAATGTGCATCTCCCATCACTTCTGCATTTACACCTACAAGATTTTAGCAGACTTGAAGACACTATGTTATGACTGCTTTAAATGCTGCATGTTTTGTGTTCTCTTTATTCTTACTGCTTTTCTTTTATTAGGTTCACAGAAATGCTTATTTAAAGCATGCGTGTTTGCATTGTCATGCAAATATATATATAATATATGATTAGATTAAGGCAGGTGAATAGAATAAATGAAAATGACAGACAACAAATAATGTCATTAAAGTTGTGTTTGACTTTTGACTAGTTCATAACAGAGTGAAAATTACTTCTTTCATTTGTGAGAAACCTGAGGTTCTGTAGGAGAAGATGAGGAAGAAACCTTTTTTATTGCTGTGTCTTTCCTTTAAATTGTTATTTATATATGTTGAATGATCTAAATGAGAATAACTTCTGAACTAATAACTACAAATAACTTTAAAGTCTCTCATCATAGATGGGGAGATCTTTAAAAAAATCTTTCCCGAAAAAGTTTCTAAGTAGAAGGGACACAAAGTAGAAGATGTTTTTCAACTTGTAAACTTTTGTACTTATCTGTCTCTTGGTTTATGCTTTGCTGTACTCTTCCAAGCCGCTACTGAGGTAAAAATGAGACTCTTGACATCCATAGTATGTTCCTAGTTAAGCATGGTTGTAATTAGCATAGTTTTCCTTACCTCTACTATTTTTCTGTCAATGGCTGTGATATCTGAGTTATATTTTCAATATCTAACTCCCCTATCAGGAAAGAAAGTGATAGATGTGGCAGCTGGATCTACCCATTGTTTAGCACTGACTGAAGATAGTGAAGTGCACAGCTGGGGAAGCAATGATCAGTGTCAGCATTTTGATACTTTGCGTATCACTAAACCAGAGCCTGCAGCTCTCCCGGGGTTAGACACAAAGCATATTGTGGGAATTGCTTGTGGACCTGCTCAGGTAGGTTTTATTTTTGAATGATTTGGTTTTACCTCCCACTGAGGTTAGTTCTGTATTCTAATTCTGGTCCTTCTTTCTGTGCTTGCATGACTTTTTGTATTCTTATTTCTTGTTCTGTGTAAATGAAGGCTTTGGGGAAAAAAAATCTTGTGCAGTTGTTCTGCCGAAAAGGAGTGTTTAGCTTTCCCTCTGTTGGGTGTTCTGAGAAGTAGCTATTTACCTGTTTTGTTTTGTGTGGTACAGCAATTGGGGAGTTGTCAGCATAATGTTTCCTGGGGCACAAATAGTGAGGTATCTGGACTGGGTATGATAACACATTGGAAAATGAGATGAGAGTGTTCTGGATCAGTAGGGTTTTATGTATGTTTACAAGGATGCAAATAGAGCATTTTCTGCAGCAGTTGTGCTGGTATTATTTCCACATGAACTATTACTGTTTGAAGGCAGATTTAGCTTTACACTCCTATCTGTAATCAGTGTCATATTTAGAAAATAACTGACTGTGGAACTTTGTGTATTGTTTCCATTTATAGAGTTTCGCTTGGTCATCGTGTTCAGAATGGTCAATAGGCTTGAGGGTACCTTTTGTGGTGGATGTTTGCCCCATGACATTTGAGCAGCTGGATCTGTTACTGAGACAAGTGACTGAGGGAATGGATGGATCCTCTGACTGGCCCCCTCCTCAGGAAAAGGAGTGTATGGCTGTGGCAACGTTAAACCTTTTAAGACTTCAGGTACCTTCAATTTCTTACACTTTGAGCAGTCATTGAGCTGAATGTTTTCACTAAATTGCTTGGATGGAAACAGTGACCTTTGATGTGCCTTAAAACACTTTTATTGACTTTAGAAAGTGAAATAACTACACTACCATTTTATAATTTGGCATCTAGTGTGGTTTTTTTTTTCTTCTTGACAGCTTCTGGGTTTCATTAAGAATGAACTATAAAAACAATACCTAAATGGATTAAGCCCTGTATTCTCACTCAGAGATTTGGAGCCTTTTTATGGATTTTAAATAGCATTTTTAAGGGTGAATGACCTCTTTAATTGGTGTCTGACAGTCACTGAAAATATGCTGTTTTTTCTAGAGTAATGTAGTGAGGCAGAAACAATTTAGGTTATTCTTTATGTTTACTTCAGAACTTTGGGGCTTATAGCTACCATTCATAATCTTTGAATAGTGGTTTAAATTCAGTACGTAGGCAAGCCAGCATTTCCCTTTAATTTTACAGATTTGCAGGTGAAAGTTTGTATCCTGGTCACTGAACTTACTCGATTGCTCCAGGACTGGCTTTCCCCCATCCCCACGAAGTTCATATCACTTACTAATTAAAATTTGCCTTCCCCCCGCCTTTTTTTTTTCAGCTTCATGCTGCCATCAGTCATCAGGTGGATCCAGAATGCCTTGGCTTAGGTTTGGGCAGTATCCTGCTCAACAGCCTGAAGCAGACAGTGGTAACATTGGCAAGCAACGCTGGGGTTCTTAACACGGTGCAGTCGGCAGCTCAAGCGGTGCTGCAGAGCGGCTGGTCTGTGCTGCTGCCCACGGCGGAGGAGCGCGCCAGGGCGCTCTCAGCGCTCCTGCCCAGTGCAGGTTGGTCCTCAAACTGCAGCCTGTTTGTTTAAGCCTTGCTTTTTGACTTCATTAATAGCTCCTTGCGTTCTTAGTTTCAGGAAATGAAATGAATGTAAGCCCAGGACGTAGATTTATGATTGACCTCTTGGTTGGCAGCTTGATGGCTGATGGAGGCTTAGAGTCTGCGCTGAACGCTGCTATTACTGCAGAAATTCAGGTATGGTTCATCAGCTTTGCAGCTGAGGTTCTTCTGCCGGGCACTGGATTTGTTACTTTTATACACACAGAGTAAATGTGCCTTCAGTTGTGAGCTGTGCAGCAGCTATTGGCATGTGTCCACCACGGTTTTGTGGAGTTTCTCTACTCTTTTTTATCTTCACCACCCTCATCCCTCTCTTCGCCTTTCTTTTTATATTGCAATTTTTTTTAAAAAAGTGTGCCCATGTGGTTGTTACAGAACATACAATACACATTTTGTCTGGTGGGAATTGTTTCATTTCTGCCATAGGTAAAAGTAACTTGATCTTGTTTCTGTAAATACTTGTTAACAAAACGTTTCATAATCACAGTGGAGGTTTGTGTGTTCTCTTTAACTTCATTTACTTTTTTAGGATATTGAAGCAAAAAAAGAAGCACAGAAAGAAAAAGAAATTGATGAACAAGAAGCAAATGCATCAACACTTCATAGGAGCAGAACTCCGCTGGACAAAGACCTTATTAACACTGGAATCTATGAATCTGCAGGAAAACAAAGTTTACCATTAGTTCAGTTAATTCAGCAGTTACTAAGGTAATTGCTTTGAATTTGTCCTTTACTTTTGTACAGAAGATGTATTTAGATGTTTATGAAGTAGTCAGCTAAAGGATGGTAATTTTGGTTAGCAAATGAAGTCTTCTAGCATTTTTAGCTCCTCAGAATTCAAAATACTGAACATTCTCCTAGCTTATCTGTGGTTCTGCTATGTTATGTTTGCTAAGGAGCAATATCTATACTTAATTACCCAATTTTAGAAAGACTGCCTTACTTTTATGGATTTTGATACTTCTCTGGAAGAAGTATCTGAAAGTTTTTGCACCAAATATAGGACAAATATTTAAAAGACTGTCCTTAAAAAGTGTGAGAACCACCACAAGTTTGTTTAGAACTGAATAATTTGTCCTATTTATTTAGAACTGCCTCATGGAGACTGTAATTGGGAAAGAAACCTGAATTTTAAATTCTTGACTGAGAGTTGGGAATGCGTGACCAATTAGGGTTCTGAGAACAAAGCTGCTTTATATCAGCCAGAAGAACTACAGGAGTACTTAACATATAGCATGTATTGCAGGAAGTAATTATGAGTTTACCAAGAAATTTATAGCACTTTTTCACTTAATTGTGATGTGAACCATGTAATTTAATCAATACTGAGACTCTTTTGAGCTGTGTAGTGTCATGACTTTCACTGCAGCCACTCAGTGAAAATTGTCAGATAGTGTTTTGTAGTGAGTGATGACAAAAACCACAAACTTGAGGCATTTTACAAATCCTGTTCACCAAAATGTATCAACAAAACCATTGCCTTTTTGAGTACTACGGTGCAAAGGAGTGAAAGTTCCGCATAGAAACTTGGCATAGGTTTCTCATAAATTTATGCAGAATTCTGCAAAATCTTAACCCATGGATTAAGACATGGACTGTCTTCCCTCTGAGCTCCCCTTAAGTACTTTGTGGTACTTTTATACCACTTAGGAACATCGCTTCACAGACGATAGCCAAACTAAAAGATGTTGCTCGTCGCATTTCTTCCTGCATGGACCAAGAACTTTATAGCAAGGAGAGATCTGCTTCTCTGGACCTGTTGCTCCGTTTTCAGCGTCTACTTGTTAGCAAACTTTACCCAGCAGATTGTGTTGGCCAGGTCCCTAATACATACAGTAAGTTGTGGTTTTAGAAATAAAAGTAAACAACCTCTGACCCCTCCCTGAGTTTTTCTGTAATAACTTTTACAGGATAGCAGTTTCTTATTCTAATTTATCTTCTTGTCTCATTTATCAGCCTAGTTGCTGAGTCTGAACAGTGTTTGAAAGTAGTTTATTTACATTGTTTTCTGTAAGTGAAAAATTTTTTTTTTTTGATTAGGTAATAGGATCTGGAGAATAAACTTTTAATAAATTTTTAAAAAGACCTGATTTCTTAAATTAATGCTAATATTGAGTGGCATAATTTCAGAAGAGTTTGTCAGCTTTTGAAGTCTGTTTCTTAAATATGACTATGTGGTGGTTTTCTGTGCTCTTCCTCTATTTTTATACAGGTCCTGACCTCTTAGGTGTTGGTTCTTTACTGAAGAAATACACTGCTCTTCTGTGCACGCACATTGGTGATATACTTCCTGTGGCAACCAGCATTGCTTGTACTAGTCACAGGCATTTTGCAGAAGTATCTCGTGTCGTGGATGGAGATTTAACAGGTGGGTTTTTACTTGTTGTCCTCCTTTCTTCTCCTTCCACAGAATTTTAAGACATTCTTGAAAGTTCTAAATGGCTTAGAAGGAGTCAGTTTAGGTTTTTGGTTAATGGAAGAGAAGGAGGGAAAATTCAATGAGGAAAGGCAAGAGCTTTGTATTCAACACTAGTCAAAGGCAGAATATATTAATGTGATTTACTTCTGCAATGCAATGAACGTAGAGCTTGAACTACATGTGAGTATCTTCTGTGTTTTTTGTTTCAGGCATTCTTCTTCCAGAACTAGTGGTTTCTATAGTGCTACTCCTCAGTAAAAACGCTGGATTAATGCAGGAAGCTGGTGCTATCCCTCTGTTGGCTGGCTTGCTGGAACACCTAGACAGATTTAACCACTTAGCCCCTGGAAAGGAAAGGGATGACAATGAGGATTTAGCATGGCCAGGAATAATGGGTATGTACTTGGTAGCATCTGGACTGCTTTTATAAAGTAGCTGTATGAAAATGGTGGCTGTTCATGAACTACTCTCAGGAAGAGAATTCTACTTCACAGTACAGAGTTTTATTAATCAATTTATATGGCAGTCATATGGCAGGATTTATTTCTGTCAGTACATTCTTAAGGAAGTTACATATAGACGTAGGATTAAGCAGAGTACAGCTGCAGCTTCTTGAAGAAGTTGTTCACATCATTTCGCTTTTTGACTGTGAAAAGTTGCAGTGAAAACCTGAGTAGTACATCTAGGCATGTTGTTACTGAATTCTGTCTGTAACACAAAGGATGAGTAATGTGAAAGCTTTGAAATAAGGAATTTTTATTTTCTCAGGGCACTTTGTAATATGAGCTGTGTCTGTGGTCAAAAGAGAAGCATCTTTTATATTAAAAAAATCTGAATTTAGGCTGAAATGAAATATACAGCAAATTCCTTGCAGGCAAGTGAGTAATAAAACCAAAGTAATTTGGAGGAAGAAGCAATTAGAGCAGTGATTTGCCAGAAAGCTGATTGTTTTGCTCCACCTCCACACAAAACAGCCATATAGCTGGGCATTGCTAGGTGACATTAGAGATTAGTGCATAAAAGAATACAGTATACAGACAATTTAATTGTGTAATATGTGGACAGGAACATATTAACAGCCATTTTTACTTTTGAGTATATGAAAAAATAAGCAGCCTTTGAATAGAAGTGAAGAATTGGATTAGTCAACTACTAAAAGAATGTTCAGAAAAAAACCCTTACTTTCTGATTATCTGTTGATAAATTCTCTTTTCTGTTTTATATGGATAGGTTCATTTTTTACTGGCCAGAGTTGCAGAAATAATGAGGAGGTGACCCTTATACGTAAGGCTGATCTGGAGAACCACAACAAAGACGGAGGATTTTGGACAGTGATCGATGGGAAAGTGTATGATATAAAGGACTTCCAAACCCAGTCTTTAACTGGCAGTAGCATACTTGGTGAGAATATTCATTTGACTTACAGACACAAAGTACTTTTGTTTCAAAACTAGATGGAATTACCACATTTTTAGATGCTGTATTGAGTACTTCATTCTTTCATTAGCTCAGTTTGCTGGTGAGGACCCCGTTGTTGCTTTGGAAGCTGCTTTGCAATTTGAGGACACCCGGGAATCAATGCACGCCTTCTGTGTTGGCCAGTATATAGAGGTAAAAAAGTTACTAATGGGTAAATGCTTTCTAAAGTAAAGCATTACTTTGCTGTCAGAATTCTTGTTGGAGCTCAGTTCTGGGTTACAATTGCTGTTTGTTTTGTGCAGCCTGACCAGGAAGTGATTACAACGCCAGATCTCAGTACGTTGTCATCACCTCTGATAGACACAGAACGGAATTTGGGTCTTCTCCTCGGACTGCATGCTTCCTACCTGGCAATGAGCACGCCACTTTCTCCTCTGGAAATTGAGTGTGCCAGTAAGCAGGATGTCATTTTGAGCTTTAGAAAGTGATAAATACTTGTAAAAGCACGCAAGAAAAAGACAAAGGACGAATAAATTAACTGAAAATTTAGCACTTTGTTAGTCCTGGTATCTTCTGGAGGAGTTCTTTATTCTTAACATTAACTACCACACTCATCAAGATCCCAATAATTTAGCAAGATTTAAATAGGGATTAGATAATTTTGAGCCGCTGAATTCAGAATTTTGTAATATGCAACATAAAATAGAAGAGAAAACAATGCTACATAGTCTCCTATCTCACCAATTTATTGTCAGTTAAGAGTGCCTGGATCGTGTGGTATTGGAAGTTTTCTTATTGGGTGTCTTGGTTTGGTGAATAGAAGGTATAATTCAATATTAATAGCAGAAAAATTGCTAAGGCCCTATATCTCTAAACAGATGATGGCTGCCCTGTTACTTAATTGTTTCTCAGTTGCAATTCTGAGAAACTTTTCTTTTCCTTTGAAAAAGTTTCAGCAAATGAAATATTTGCTAAATCTTGTTGAAGCTGTGAATGCATTTTATTACAGGAAATTGAGTCTTGATAGCTTAGTCTTTGATCAGAATATTCACTCATGTTTTCTTTATTTTAGAGTGGTTGAAGTCATCAATCTTTTCTGGAGGCTTGCAAACTAGTCAGATTCATTACAGTTACAATGAGGAAAAAGATGAAGACCATTGCAGTTCACCTGGTAACACTACCCCAAATAAATCAAAACTATATGCACATCGATTAACTTTAAGTGACCATTCACAACCCTTTCTCCAAGCTATTGCGGATAATAATATTCAGGATCACACTGTGAAGGTAGGCCCTCAGTAGTTCTGTGCACAAAAGCTGTTTCTGAAGGGTGATAGTGGTGGTGAAAAATCTCCGAAAGTTATAGGAAAACAATTGAGGACGTTATTTCAGAATTACTTTTTGTGAAAGGAGCGGTTGAGTACTACTGATGGATAAAATGTATATATTTCATTTAATAGCACAACAGTGCATTTTTTCTTTACAATTTTTGAGTGGGAGAACAAAAAATTTGAATCTTCTTACCAAAAAATTAGTAATGTATTACATCTCATGTCAAGTTTCAGTAGCATTGAGAGATCCTGCTCACCTCCAGTTGAACTAAGAGTATTTTGTGTCAAGCTGCAAATGTATTTTATGTTTTATTGTATGCTTTTGTCTTAAAATTCCTTTGGGGCTTGAGGTTCAGGTTTCATGTGGTTAGAATTGTGGATATTATGAAAAACCCTATGGTTTACATTGATCACTGTCTTCTGTAATATCTTCAGATTTTCTAACTCTCTGAGTTCAGCTTCTTTATAAAAAAACCCCAAATAAGTCTTCGGAAATAACGATAATGATGATTAATCAGAAGACAATTGAAAATTGTGTTAGGTGACCTGACTATCTCATGAAGAGATAAAAGCAGTAGTAGCTTTGTTCCTTGAGCTGTGTTGCTTTTCGTACAGGAAGAAGGCTATAGGGTATTTGTACTATTGCGTTGTAGTTGCTGTGTGTTAAATTGCACATACTGTGTGTTCCATCTCAGGAATGTTAGCTCAGTTTGTGGAGATTATGCAGCGTTATTTAAATGCTGCCTGCGGTGTTTTGAGTCCTTTCATTGTGTTTTAAAACTGAAGTTAAACAGAGGCTGTTGTGTGTTTTCTTAGGACTTCTTGTGTCAAATAGAGAGATACTGTAAACAGTGTCACTTAACAACACCAATCACATTCCCTCCTGAGCATCCTGTGGAAGAAGTAGGACGTCTGTTACTATGCTGTCTTCTGAAGCATGAAGATTTGGGTAGGTAGACTTGTGGTGTGTTTGTTTGGACCAGTTTAAACTCTGCTGTGGATGATTTTGGAAATGCATATTCAAAGATTGTCTTTTCCCATTAAGGTCATGTAGCACTGTCTCTTGTTCATCCTGGTACCCTTGGAGTTGACCAGGTAAAGCACAAAACCTTACCAAAATCTGTAGTGGATGTGTGTCGTGTTGTCTACCAAGCAAAATGCTCACTGATTAAGGTAAGCCTCTTAGCTGCTGACGTCAAGATTAATTTTCATTTGAAGTGTTTTATTAAAAAGTTATATGTTGTTCATTTGATTGTGTATTATACGGTACTTTAATCTTCCAATGTCTTTTCTAGACCCATCAGGAACAAGGGCGTTCCTACAAGGAAGTTTGTGCTCCTGTCATTGAGCGTTTGAGATTCTTATTCAATGAACTACGTCCTGCGGTTTGCAACGATCTCTCTATAATGTCCAAATTTAAACTTCTTAGTTCCTTGCCCCGATGGCGAAGGGTAGCTCAGAAAATCATTAGAGAAAAAAGGAAAAAAAGAGGTAAGGCAACATTAATGTTGTATTCTCTTTGAAACAAGTGAAAATCCATCTTATTTCAAGGTTTGCTGTTATTTGAGACTCTCCTTAGATAAAGCTTCAAAGGCATTTGCTTTCTGCTGTGTTTTCATGAAGTTTTCTAAACCAGTGGTTGCATGTCAGATCCTACAGCAAGAACTGGAAAACAAGAGTGTCAGGTTTAGTTGAGGCATGTTTCTTTGTGTTCCAGTGGATTAAAAATGATCCTTCAGTATCAGACCCTCTGAATTTCACTAGTGACATCTTTTTAGAAATCACGTTTTATTGAAGTGTAGTCAAAGAATGTTTTAACTGGAAAAAATTAATGTGGTGAACAGACACCAAAGTGCTTTTCAATTTTGTCTTTAAAGATAAAAGCTTATTGCAGGTAATACCAGGGTTAATTTGGTAATAGTTGGACATAGAGTTCACCAAGAATACTTTTCCATTTTATTACGGACAGTTCTTAAGCATTCTGTGTGCTTAGGTTATCCTGCAAACCTAAAAATGTGACACTGTAAAATCTAATCAGACTGCATGAAAGAATAATACTTTTTTGTTTATAGTGCCAAAAAAATCTGAATCTGCTGATGTAGAGGAATCTAAAATTGGAAATGAAGAGAGTGATTTAGAAGAATCTTGTGTGGTACCTCACAGTCCTGTCCCTATAGATAAAAAGCCCATACCAATCAAATCACCCAAGGTAGGATATCAGATTTTGAATCAACCTTGTGAATAAAAATAACAAGAGAAAAAAGTATGAGCTAAAGCATGGTTGCAATAACTTGACATTTAATGTTCTGATAATGGTGTTTGGGATGTGTAATTAAGTGTGACATATTGTTTCAGTGAAGCCTGGAATAATTTTTAAAAATAAGCTTGTACTATGTATTTAGCGTATGTAAAGATACCTTCTCTAATTTTATATTATTGATAATCTTAGAGAAAGATTCATTTCAAAATAAAATGTTGTGATGGGTTACTTCCTCTTTTTTTGAACATTAATGTATTTGAAATTTTATGTAGCAATAGTAAAAAAGATACTGAGTTAAAGTAATACTAAGCTCTTTCCTGACNTTCCCCCCCCCCCCCCAGTATTTTATATTTGGAAATTGTTTTGCATTAAATAACTTATATTTTCAATTTAAAATTGTTTTAAAAGTTTTAACATGCTACCTTCTTTTGCAGGATAAGTGGCAGCCGATTTTGAGTACAGTTACAGGTGTCCACAAATACAAATGGCTGAAGCAAAATGTTCAGGGCTTGTATCCACAGTCTGCCCTCCTTAACACCATTGTTGAATTTGCACTTAAAGAAGAGCCGGTGGATGTAGAAAAAATGAGAAAATGTTTGTTAAAACAGGTGAAGTGAATGAAAATGAGACATTTATGTAACTAGGACAATTATTAGCAGTTTACATAAGCATGACAATTTGTTTTTTCTCTTTGACAGTTGGAAAGAGCAGAAGTTCGTCTGGAGGGAATAGACACTATTCTGAAATTGTCAGCTAAAAATTTTTTGCTCCCATCTGTGCAGTATGCTATGTTCTGTGGATGGCAGAGGCTTATTCCAGAAGGAGCCAATATAGGGTAAAACTTCTTGTTGCCTTTGCTTCCACAATCCTTCAATAAGAAAACAATACTTATTTTGTATACTTTTGTTGTTTTTCTCTGAAGGGAGCCTCTTACCGACTGCTTGAAGGATGTCGACCTGATCCCGCCGTTTAACAGAATGCTGCTGGAAGTAACTTTCGGAAAGTTGTACGCCTGGGCTATTCAGAATGTCCGGAACATCTTGCTAGATGCTAATGCAAAGTTTAAAGAACTAGGTGAAGCTCATCTCTTGTTGCTGTTGTCTGTGGAGAAAACTGTTTTACATTAGTATTGTTGCTTTTTTTTTTTTTTTTAAAGTTCCCAATAATTGGGATGTTGAAATCAGTTCCCTTGATTTGTGTTGAGAATTACTTTGTCTTTGTGTGTCATTCCAGCCTTCCCACCTTGGCCCCCTGTTAACTCACTTCTCAGTGTTTGAGTATGTTGCTGATTTCCCAGCAACAGGTGATTGATTACTCATTAGTAACATTTTAGCATTAAAATACAAATTATTATCGGTTTCTTGGAACTTCAGCTTGTAAGTTCTCAAAGCTGAGCAGGGAATAAAAAATATTTTAAACTATCAATCAAACAAATCTGTAACCTATTCTATTGTAGCTCCCAAGTGTCAGCTGACTTTGTTATTTATATTACTTTTGAACTAGGTCTGCAGCCTGTTCCTCTTCAAACAATTACTAATGAGAATCCAGCAGGACCAAGTCTTGGAACTATTCCACAAGCACGTTTTCTGCTGGTCATGCTGAACATGTTGACGCTGCAGCACGGTGCGAATACTTTGAGCCTGCTCCTGAATTCTGGCATGCTGGCCTTGACACAGACCACACTGCGGCTGATAGGTACAGTTCTTCTTTCGTACTTGGAGGAAAGCATTTGCTTTACATAATTCTCCTGTATTTTTCACATGTTGGTGTACCCAAATTACAGAATTACTTTGCTGCTTAAAGGTAGTGCTTAATGCTATTTTTAGCCTGATACAAAAAACATGTGTGAGCATGGTTGAGAAGGAGGTTAATTTGATTGCAGCCTTTATTCAGTCATGATTTTTTTTCTACTAAGCGTTTGCGTTGGGCATCCTTTGCTAAAATTTCAGTTAATGTGTAGTTTTGGTGGAACTGTTACAAATAAATTAAAAATGGAAAATTTAAAATGAAAACAATAAAAACTTCCTACTCTCTAATCTCCATTGCATTTGTTGTGTGTATTAAGAATGTTCCCAGTCTGCATATTTAAGCTTGAAGCTTTCTTTATTCTGTTATAGGAAGTTCTCTGGTATGTTTTGCTATGATTCAAATTGCCATGGTTTTTCTCTCTTGGTTTTCTTAGATAATAGCAAACATTTGTTCCTGTAACTTGTGTTTAACTGGAGTGCACACAGAAAGTTTTTCAAAAAAATTCTGTTTGTAGAACCATTTAGCCAATTGAGTCATCATTATTAATATCTCTTATTTGTCATTTGGTTTTTTTGTTCAAAATTAGGTATTTCAATTCCTGTGCATTGAAAACCATTGTATCCTAGTTTTATTAAAGGTCATTTGACTTATCATCTGTTCAGTCAGCTTTCCTGTTTGTTACTGCTTTTATATTACAAAGTTTGTGCCTGAAAGTTTACGTGTGACAAAGGTACGTATTAAAAACTTGTAGCTGGATTTAATTTTTTTCATGTTTCTTCCTTGTTAGGACCGAGTTCTGATAATATTGAAGAAGATATGATTGCCTCTTCTCATGGAGCTTCTGCCACAGTCCTAGAAGAGTCAAGAAAGGAAACTACACCTGTTCAGCTCCCTGTTTCTGGACCAGAGCTGGCAGCCATGATGAAAATTGGTACCAGAGTGGTGAGAGGAGTAGACTGGAAATGGGGTGATCAGGTACAACTTCTTTCATACAGGTTTTGGGTGTGTTATTATCTAAAGTGCCTATTCAGTGAACTGTCTGTGAAGTTTCTCGTCAATCAAACTTAAGGGCGTTTTACATTCCAAAAATGTTGAATTAAGGGTATGGGAAATTAACAGAAAATAAACCTTGCATTCCAGTTGGTCCTCAGAGATCAGAGGGGCTGGTTGCAGCAGGGCTTAATTTCTGATCGTAGTTCAGTTTAACATTTTAAGTCTGGTTGAGTTTGGAGGAGAACTTGCACGAGCACAGAAGCACACAGAGTGTGGTTATTTGAAGCACCAGAAAAGCGGGCTCAGGTTTGCTGGTGATAAGTGCGCTAGCTACAGAGTGTTAGTATGTGTTGTGACAGAAGGTATAGTAAGAGATCTAATAGCACTATACATACACATATATACATATTATATAGACACACACACATATATATAGGTGTGTATGTAAATTAATACTGCCAGGTGTGCTCCAGTGCTGTTTGCTGGAGGTGCAAAGCTTACATACAGGCTTCTCTTTGGGAAAAGAAGAGAGACACAGACATAGTTGTGAATAGATCTTGAGCAGACGGAGTTTTCCCCCTCCGGCCCTTTCTGCCCCTGAAGCCACTATTTTATACTATAAATTTTGGCCTGTTCTAATGGGATGGAACAATCATGTTATAGATGGAGTTTGGTGACTTTGGCCATACATGCTTTATTATACATCCCGTGTTTTCCTTCATCTGCTTCCTGAGGAGTGCCTAAGTTAATATGTTAATGGAGCTTAATGAGGGTCTCGGTTACCTTTTGTCAGAATTTATAGTTGATAAAAGAGGTAGAGTAAACACTCCTCCATGTACTGAGGCAGCAGTAGGGGCCAGCTGACCTTCATCAGAGGGTCTTTGTGTGCATCCCCTTATCTCGTGAATGAACTGGATTTGTAACAAGGCTTGTTTTTCACAGTGAAGGGAGTGTGGCTTTTGGTTCACACAGAGGCCCAGGTGCCCTTCTGTGCCTCACTGAAGCAACATCAGTGCTTGAGAGCTCTGCTTCACTCCAGATGTCACTCTGTTGTCAGGCTGTGCTGGAGCCAGGTGCAAGATAAGCAAGAGGCCCAGCTTGTGTTTTTCACAACCAGCTTTATCAATCCTTCACCATCTTACAGCAATGCTGTGCACTTCTGACCAGTTATGACAAAAGACTTGGAGGATTAGCATAAAATATGTTAATTATTTCTTTAGCTTCATTTTTGGAAATGTTTAAAATTCTCTTTTAGTGAGACTGTGCTAATTTACCATTTAACAGGAAACTGGGTAATTTGTTTTCTACAATACTATACGTTTCCAACTGTGTAGGACATAACTTCTACTTACGTCAGACATAGTAAAAGAGATCTAACCACGAGTGTCTAAATATCCAGCTTACTGGGGTGATTCTTTGGAGAATTGTAAATGCTTTCTAACTTTATGCTTGATTTTTGAAACACTGTTGAATGTTTACTGCCTATCATTAGGTTAGCAGCAAAAAAGTGCAATTGCAGTTTTATTTTATGAACTCTGGGTATGAATTAGTGTTGTTGATTGTGTAACTTGAACCTCTGTCTTCTGTCAGGATGGACCCACACCAGGTTTGGGTCGTGTGATTGGAGAACTGGGAGAAGATGGCTGGATTAGAGTGCAGTGGGACACTGGAAGTACAAATTCTTACAGAATGGGAAAGGAAGGAAAATATGATCTCAAACTAGCTGAGCCACCACCTGCAACACAGCCCGCAACAGAGGATTCAGACACAGAGGATGATTCTGGTAAAAAAAAAAAATTATAAAAGTGGAGGCACAGTTTTAGTTGAATTTTAAAATTAGTATCTTGTAATATAAAAGTTTCTTTCACAGGAGCAACTGCCTCATCAAAGAAGATTCATTTAATAGTTGTACACTTCTGACCAGAATCTTTCTTAATATAACTTTACTATCAGAAAGGAAGATAGACAAGATGGCATCACATTTGTTGCATGTTCATGGGTCAGAGAAAACAGGTTTATTCAGTTGAAATCGTTTCAATTACAGATACCAGGAGGTACACGTTTTAACCCATGTTAATTCCATTCTGAAGTGGGATTTTCATATGGCCTAATTATACATTTAGTCAGAGTGCTTCCCTATTCTTGGCAATACTTTGGAATTCCTTTCAGCTGTGTACCGCTAGAGAAAAACTTGAAAATATACATGCAAAATACCTGGTTTATATTTTGCTCTTGGAGTTGGAAATGAGAAATCTTCTTGATGTCAGGTCATCTCAGAGAAAATATTTTAGAAAAATCGTTCACATCATGTTTGTCTCAGAACCTCTGTGAAATAAAATAACTCAGTATTAATGTATTCCTTTGCCTTTTGTGTCTCCCTTCAGAAGGAGAACAAGTTGAAAGGAATCTCCACCCTACTTCCATGATGCTGACAAGTACTGTGAACCTGTTGCAGACACTGTGTCTCTCTGCTGGTGTCCACGCTGAAGTCATGCAAAGTGATGCTACTCGGACTTTGTGTGGTCTACTCCGTATGCTTGTGGAGAGTGGAACAATAGATAAATCAGGTATATTACATAGAAGCAGTCTGACTGAGCTGTGTGCTTCTGTTTTGTGCTTTGTTGTCTTGTGAGTTTGTAAATCTTTTGTTATTAGTTTTTAATCCTTTTAAGGCCAAAGGCTAGAATATGCCTTTTCAGAGCTTTTAAGATCTTAATTTTTAAAGGCAATATAAGTGGTCCTGTGCATTCTTAGAACATAAACAGTAAAAGCAGAAGAAATGCATGAGATGTGAATTGTTGACTTAGACAATTAATTTATTAGCAGCCTTTTTGTGTTTGGCAACAACAGTATGACTGGGTGTGTCATACTTCTTTTTGTAGCTTCTTCGTAATTTCAGAAGTAAAGCTGTTAACTACTTTGAAATGAGGAAACAGTGTATTGATGAAAATTGCTTTAAAGACATATTTAATAAAAATAATTACAAGCTCTAAAATTGAAATGATTAGTTCATGTAAAGTCAGTGAAATAGCTCAGTGTTCTGATTTGTCCAAAAAAGTCCCATGTAGTATATAGAGAACTACGTAGCTGGTGGAAAAGTCAACTGTTACATGTATATATCTTTTTGTTTTTAGCTTCCTTGCCAAATAAATTAGTTTATAAAGAACAGCATAGGAGTTGGTGCACGTTGGGATTCATTCGAAGCATAGCACTCATGCCACAGATGTGCAGCACTCTTAGTACATCTCAGTGGATAACTTTGCTAATGAAAATTGTTGAGGGGCATGAATCTTTCACTGCTGCTTCACTACAGAGACAGGTAATGTGTGTATTTCCAAATTACTTCAACAGGCAATAAAATTAGTAGACTTCAGATGTCTTAAAAAAAAAAAGGTGTGTTTTACAAAACAGCTGGGAAATGTCTCTAAATCAGTTTTTAGTTAGTTGGAAAAGAGACAACATTTTCTTTATATTTAGGATTTACTGTTTTAAATATGCATCTCTTGAATTTTGAACCTTCAGGGTACTATGGACTCCCTTGTTCTGTTGAAAGAAAGGTAAAATAGTGTTCCAGAAGTGTGCTCCAGAAACTCCCATATAATGTTTCCTATAAGTTGAATAAATGAAAGAATAACAAATATATGGTTAGGAAAATGTCAAATTTCATTTAAAATTACCAAATTATGTGTTGTCTACTGTCCCTCCTTGCATAGGAAACTGTTAATATTATTTTAATTACAGTCTCTCTCAAGAAGCTACATCTTTGCATCTTATTTTGGTATTGTGTTTCCCTTGTCATCTTTCCCCTTTTCTTATTTCTTCTTTTCTTTTATTTTTTTCTCTTTTTGTTTTTTTCTCCTCTCTTTTTCCATTCCTTAGCATCCGGTTAGTGCCATTTTCATGAGACTGAAAAGCAACTTTATTATAGAATAACTCTGCCAAATTTTAAGGCTTGGGGATCAAAAGATCATCTTATTCTTTTCCTTGATAAGGCATCAGCATTTTTTAACTAAAGCCTTGTATCATAAAGGCCTGTTCATTTTTGTGTGATCTTCCAGTAAATTCTTGACAGTATTTTCAATATGCTGAGACTTCTGTCATCATCCAGGACTTAGTGCAGTAGAGTCATCTATGCTGTTCAGGGAATACTCGAGAGAAATGACCTTTCCTCATGTACCAGCACCTAACTTAAGAACAACAAAAAGATGAGAACTTGAGGTTCTATAAAGACATGTTATTGACAGAAGTTTGCAAGGGGAGAGTTCTCTTCACTGTTAGTCACTTGTATTGGTCTTCTGGATAGAAGATGAGGAAGCTCAAAACCTGAAATGCTCCTACTCAAAATATGCAACTCCCTCTGCTCTTTGATACTCCAGTGCTGCACCTTCCCCTGTTCCTTGTCAGTCCTGCACTGAGTGTCTGGGTTCAGAGATGCCAGCCTGTTCTTCTGTACTGTGTTGCAGGCCCTGGTTTCACAGTGGCTACTTTTGAGTGTCACCATGGCTGCAGTTGCCTGCCTTCCACCATTCAGCTTTCTGTCTCATGAATTTTAACTGTTACAGCTTCTTTGCAGAGCACTTGGAAACTTCATTCCGAAATACATCTTAGTACTAATTTCTGAGTCTGCAAGCTGAACAAACTTTTCCATTCTGCATTCCTATTTTTCCTATTTGTTTTAGTCATTTGCATTGTTTCAGTGAGTGTGTGTGTGTGTGTGTCTCATGTCCTCAGTACTGAAGAGATTGGGTTCAATAATATAATGTGGCAGTAAAATTGTTACTGACTCTGAACTGTCACAACTTCTTTTAAAATATCCCTTAGCAAACTGAAGATGAGTAGCTCTGTAGTTACCACAGCCGGAAAGAAATCATCATTGTAGAAAAATCTACAAAGGAAAGCTAACTTTAAAAATGTCATTCTTCTGTACTAAATATGTTAGAATTTCTTTACTGTTTGGTGACGTAGACTAGAATAACACTAATTTTGTTCTCTTTTTAGATCCTTGCTGTACATTTATTGAAAGCAGTACTTCCATCCTGGGATAAAAATGAAAGGTCAAGAGACATGAAATTTCTTGTGGAAAAACTGTTTGGATTTTTAGGGAGCCTGCTTAGTACTTGTTCTTCAGATATCCCACTACTCAGAGGTAGAGGAATTTTCCCTCAGTGGCTTATTTTTATGTATGGGAGATGTGTGCGTTAGACTCACAAGTGTTGTGCCGCTGCTTTGTCTTTCCAGAATCTACTCTGAGGAGGAGAAAGGCCAGGCCCCAAGCATCTCTAACTGCCACTCATAGTAGTACTTTAGCAGAAGAGATAGTGGCACTGCTGAGGACGCTGCATTCGCTCAGCCAGTGGAATGGACTCATAAACAAGTACATCAACTCTCAGCTAACCTCCATCACCCACATCTTTGCAGGAAAACAGTCAGAAGGGGTAGTTTCCACGTTTTAAAATAAGCTCATTTTTATAGCAATATTTATTTTGAAATTATAAATGCTAAATCTTTGTAAACAATATTAAGCTTAATATTGAAACCATTTTTCTATTTTTATATATATTTGTGTTGTAATTTTTAAGTTGAAATATGTGTGATTAACTTTGTATTTTAAAGCAGATAGAAGCGTGTTTTCTCCCTACAGTTAAATTTTATTTTTCTTTGTTAGGCTGTGTTGGATGACTACTTCCCTGACACTGAGAATCCAGAGGTGGGAGCTCTGATGGCAGTCTTGGCTGTGATTGGTGGCATAGACAGTCGCTTGAGACTGGGTGGACAAGTAGTTCATGATGAATTTGGAGAAGGCACAGTGACACGCATCACCCCAAAAGGGAAAATCACTGTGCAGTTCTATGACATGCGAACATGTAGAGTGTGCCCTCTGAATCAACTGAAACCAGTAAGTTTGGTTTATTAAGGCTTTAATACTGGGAAGGTTTAAAACTCTAGTATGGGCCAAAGAAAATACTTGCTCTTCATTGGCTAAATATATTGACATTCAACACGTACAATGCTCTGAATGCACATCGAAGATGGTCCTCATGCAAACCTTTGTAGGACCTTTAAATCCATCGTTATTTACAGAGGAGGTGAAAGGAAGAGGGACTTAAGCTGAAGTTGAGGCAAAATCCCAAGTCTTTCTAATGTGATTTATAGCTCTTAGATGAGAGGAGCTTTCTGTTTAACTTGATTTGCTAACTAATGTAGAAAGTCTTGCGTATTTTCAGCTGAAGCTTGATTTGGTTGATACGACTTTAGTGAAAGCACAGGCCAAGTGCTTGGTCTGCTTCAGAGACTGGAGTTCTTTCTTGTTCTGACTCTGTTCTGCTTTCTCACCAAGCAGACCTGCAATTGTGTGGTACAAATACAGGCTTAGGAGATGTGTAGGGAATAGAAATCCTCTCTAGCTGTTCCTGGTCAAGAGCAGTAAGATGAATGCTACTTTTCCTTTTCTGCAGTTAAGAACCACTGAAACTTTTTAATGGTTTTATGAGATTTTAGGAAAATGCTTACTTTTTTGTTTGTTTGTTTTTGTCTGGTTCTTCCCCCACTGTCTAGCTTCCAGTTGTGGCTTTTAACGTGAACAATTTGCCTTTCACCGAACCTATGCTATCCATTTGGGCTCAACTAGTAAATCTGGCTGGAAGTAAAATAGAAAAACAGAGAATGAAATCTCCCAATCAAGGTCTTTCAGGTACAGTTGGGGGCTTTTTGCTATTTGTTTTCTTTGGAAGTAGATGGATATGCTCTGGGAAAAATACTGGTAATAGCAAACGTACATAAGGAGAAGGGTCTCCAGAGCCTTACATGTTTTCTTATTCAGCACTGAATAATAGGCACTGAAGAGACAAGTTTAGCTAGGAGGGGAATTGCTCTGCACTGTAAGTGAAATAGCATTAACTTTGATGGGAAAATGTAAATAAGGTTTGGGGCTGATCTTACCATATTGAGTTGTTTAAGATACTGGATCCATGTAACATTTTAACTGCACTTACTGTGTTATAAATCAGCTGTATGATTGTCCAGCGTGTGAAAAGTAGGAAGGCAGTACTTTTAATATCATGGGTCATATAATGTGTGCAGACTTTTGATCCATGTGCTGTTTAAACTGACTCATACTATCAGTACACGGTGAGTTAAGCTGTAAACTGATGTTTGGGCTGAGGTTGTATGAATGATAATCTTCTCTAATACGAGAGATTTCTAGCACTAATGACTGTTTTATGTTTCTGATAGGTCAAGTTGATCTGGATCTACTGCGGTGCCAGCAGTTAAAGCTGTACATACTAAAAGCAGGACGAGCTCTGCTTTCTCACCAGGATACTCTGAGGCAGATCTTATCTCAGCCAGCTGTTCAGGAGTGTGCACTAAATCCTGCAGGTAATCTGAAATGCAAGCTGACTGTGCTGCTGTTTGTTTAGATGGTAGATGGAGTATTGTGACTACAGCCCTTGCTAGTGGCAGTTGGACAGTAGAAATTCAGTTTGCCCCCTAAAGACTAAAAATTAAAATTCATGAATATTTTAAGCTTCTGTGTTAAAAGGGTTTTGGCTTTTTAACTTGACCTACTTAGTTTTCAAAACTTAAGTGTTTGAAGCTCAAAATACTGGAGTTAGCTAAATTTGTAGGTCTTCTATAGTTAGTAAGCTTTGTAAGTAATTTAAAAATACTTCATAGTTTTTGCAGTGGTTTTATTTTTCTGCTTCAAAAGTTAAAATTGGCTATTGATTTTACTTCAAATGTCTTGCTGTTTCCAGTGAAACAAGTATAGAAATACAATTTCCTAAGCATACTACTGAAGGAGTTTAAGGAGTTGTAGTTGTAACAATTTGAATTATTTCTTCTACATGCATTCTACATACAAAAATAAATACAGTAGCTGTGTCAGCTTTCAGGATAGCTATCAATGCCTTTGGAGTTTGTATTAATTCCTTGGGTATTTGTGAAGCATGCAATATCTTTAAATATAATAATATATTTGTCTTATATGGATATTTCTGTGGGATTTTTTGTCAGTTGCCAGATTTTAAGTCAGCAGAATCTACAGGGTTTTTTAGGAATGGAACATGGTTTCACTCTCACTATCATTTTTAAGGGAAAAAACCCCTAAACCTAACACTTTTTTTTAACCAGAACAGTATATGTGTGTGAGGACTATTAGCTATTTTAGTATCGTTTCAAGAATGGGAGCTTTCTTTTGTTGGAATTAATGAAGAGAGAACATTTTCCTGTGATAGTGACAGTAAAGATTCAAGAAGCACGAATGTTTATGCCAACAGGAATACAAAATTAAATGTAAAAGGTGCAGAGCTGTGAGCAAGTTGGTTCAATGAAAGTATCCTGTTTTGAAGGGACGATGAATACGGAGCCCTTCCCAAGAGGTGTATTATAGGGGAAATGACTTGATCCAGAAAGCATGCACCATGGTTCTGGTATCACTGAAACTGTTGGTTGTCTATATCAAGTGGTTTATCCTGGAAGTACCTCTTACTAATAGTCTTATTGCAAAAAAGGTGGACTCAATAGACACTTATGCAAGTTTACTGTCCACTGAGTAGTTTCTGTTAGACATGTTTTAGGTGTATTTTAGTAAAATTATTGTTTATCTACAAAGTTCTTACTTGCTTTTTTGTAGGGAGATAGTGGTACATATGGCTTAATATTAAATGCATTGTATCTCTGGCAAAGAAACACGTGAAAATAACGTGTTTGATCAACCAGTAAGCCCTAGAATAAGTCTCCTGATTGACTTGTGTTACATGGTTTTGGTTAAAATAATGTTTTTGCTTTAAGAGGATGGAGCAGTTGCCTCTCCCGACATAGGAGATATGTCTCCCGAAGGACCTCAGCCTCCCATGATCCTTTTGCAGCAACTTTTGTCAGCTGCTACGCAACCATCACCTGTGAAAGCCATCTTCGACAAACAGGAGCTTGAGGTAGAGTCTGTGTTTTCTGCTAAGTCACCTAAGAAATAACTCTTTATAATCCACATTCCAGTTGAAACTTACTAAATTACAGGTTTAAAAGAGAAGTGACACTGAACCCTTTTTGGCAAATAACGTTTAATTTCAGGCATGCGTGTACACACACACAAACATATTAAATATGCTTGTTTTGCTCGGACTGATTTATTTGTTCTCATTTAGGCTGCTGCTTTGGCAGTGTGCCAGTATCTGGCTGTAGAGTCTACACATCCTTCAACTCCACTGTTTGAAGACTGCAGCTCTAGTGAAGCTACAACACCCATCACAGTGCAACATATCCGACCCACAAAAGTGAAGAAACGCAAGCAATCTCCAATTCCACCCCTCCCCATTGTAGTTCAACTTATGGAAATGGGATTTCCTAGGAAAAACATAGAATTTGCACTAAAATCTCTGTCAGGAACCTCTGGAAGTGCTTCTGGATTACCAGGTATTTTATTTAGTAAAATTAATGATATTAGAAGGAGAAGAAAAGTTGCAAGCTGACTAAAACAGTACTTAAGAGGGAGCAGTTTTTATCCTCTTTTTGGATACAATCTTTAAGAATGCCAGAGAATCCCTTGGAGACAAACTGAGTTTGTTTTCTGTGGTAGGAGTGGAAGCCTTAGTTGGCTGGTTGTTGGATCACCCCGATGTTCAAATTACGGATCTCTCTGATGCTGATACTATCTCCGATGAATATTCAGATGAGGAAATAGCAGAAGAAGTGGAAGAAGCTGAAGCTGCTTGTCCTGTTGTAAGTATTAGCTTAGTAAACCTAAGTTATGCTAGCTAGCTGAAGATTTTGTAATTCTTCCCATTTTGGGAAAATGGCAAGAATACAAGGACAATCTGCTGTCCCAAGCTTTCAAAATAGTAACAAGGGTCGTGTTTGCCCTGTGTTTTTAAGACATGACATAAAACAACTGAGAATAATCCATAAATACTTAACATATGAGTTAGCACAGGGGAGAGTAGAATGCAGGTAGATGTTTCACTGGTGGTAGCTCAAAGTATCCCTGATAGATGCTTTTTAGTTTCTTCAAAAATAGTTGATGTTACAGTGTAATATTGGTAAAGGAGTTCTCCCTTCTCCTTTCCCTTAGTCTGACAAACAAACATATGTTGCCTACAAGGAAGGACTTAAGAACTAGTGAATAAATGGCAAAAAAGTCTGTTAAATAGCTTAGCCTTTTCCTTATAAAAACTTTCCACTTACTGGTGCTAAAATTATCGTTACAGTGCCTATTGAGTGTGATAGGTTTAATGTGAATTTATATTAGGCTTCTATTGACTTTCAAGAACTATTTCATAAAGGACTTGTCAATAAAATTAAGTGGGTTTCATATTTCTGTTTATTCTTGAAGGACTTAACGCTGAGTTTTCTTGCACATGTGGGATTTTGTAATTGAAATTAATGCATTATATTTTGAAGGAAATTACCTTGACAACTTTTGGTGTCTTGATCAGTATTGCAGTGAGAAACTGCTATAGATTGCCTTTAGTGAAAAAAATGTTTAATACTCAGAACAGGACAAAGTTTTCTGAAAATACTCCTTACAGCTAGAATGCAGTAGTTCTCTTAAAAAAATTAAGCTAATCAAATCTTGAAAGGAATGTTTTTTAGTAACTATAGTTTTATTTTTTAGCTTGTTTTTTCTACAGGAGTACTTTAAATCTCATTGTACTATATAAAAAAAAATTAGTATGGTTTACGTTAGAGATTACCATTCCCACTGGTTTTTTTAATTTTTTTCGCTCTCCCAACAAATGTTCTAAGAAGTGAAACGTGTGTATCTGCAAGGCTAAGTAGAGTAGTGATAAATCTTCTCTGTTCTGCTTTTCCTTGGCAATCAGGTTTCATAAAAGCAACTTGCAGCTTCTTTCAAACATTTTGAAAATTTCCATCTACATTCTTTGATAAGTGATTTTGGAAAGTAAATTTTAATTTAAAATTTAAAATCAAGTAGATCATAAATATTATCCTTATACTGAGTTGAACCTTTTGAAATTTTTTCCCATTTTGGCATGCAGCTGGGATATAATATGGGTTTATTTTTGTTAGGTTATCGTCAGTCTTCTCCAACAATTTTATTTATCTGAATTGAAAACGAATTTTATAATTGTTTCATATTTATTTTGGACTTTTTTCCAGTCAAGTGGTGCTGTTGTAACAGAGAGCCAGACCTATAAGAAACGAGCTGATTTCTTAAGCAATGATGACTATGCTGTGTATGTTAGGGAGAACATTCAGGTAAGTATTATGATCAAAAGCCACATAAAAACTGCTTTCCCTTTGGTACTAAAGCCTTTACAGACCTATTGCATTCTATTGTTCTTTTTTCCCTAGGTGGGGATGATGGTTAGGTGCTGCAGAACCTATGAGGAGGTTTGTGAAGGAGATGTAGGCAAAGTTATTAAATTGGATCGAGATGGATTGCATGACCTGAACGTGCAGTGTGATTGGCAACAAAAGGGTGGTACTTACTGGGTCAGATATATCCATGTTGAGCTTTTAGGTGAGTTCACTTCTGACTGCTTTTTAGCTAAAAAAGTGAATGGTAGACTAAAAGACATTTATTTTCGGAGGGGGAAACCCCGCTCACTATACATTTATTCTTGCATCTGCTAGGATTCCCACCACAGAGTTCTGCCTCTCATATCAAGATAGGTGACAAAGTGCGTGTGAAAAGCTCTGTCACCACACCCAAATACAAGTGGGGATCAGTTACTCACCGAAGCGTGGGCATCGTCAAAGGTAATGTATATTCAAAATGGGGCATGGGGAGGTAATAAAACCACACTGACATTCTTCTAGACACACTTAAAAATCACAGTTTTGTGGAGTACTTTATGATGATAGAGAATATAGAACGCATTTGAAGTCTGTGGTGACTTTATAGTAATATACTCTGTGGCCGCCCATTTTGTTGGCATGTCCATCTGCTTTTGGGCCACTTTGTTCACATACAGTAAAAGTCTTTGAGCATCTATGCAGCTTCCTGTTGTAGTTCTCTTTTACACTTTGGATGAACCACAAATGGTTTTCCTTTAAGAAGAAATTCTAATTTGAAGGCTTCATAAGGAAGTGAGGAGAAAGTGGGATGTACTAGTGTCAGGCTGTAAGGGATGTTACTGAAGAAATTTGTGGAACACAGGCTCTTTGAAGAGGTACAGATTTTGGTCATACTGTATTTGTGCTTAGAAGTATGTGCTTGCTTGGAACCATTTCTAAAAAAAATAAAGAAAAAATCAGAGTAGAGGAATTCAAATAGAATACTACTCTAAGCACTTTTGGCTTCATTTTATAGAGATTTGCAACATCTTGTATTTTCTCCGTGTTTTTGTCACAGCATTTAGTGCCAATGGGAAAGATGTTATTGTAGACTTTCCTCAACAGTCGCATTGGACTGGCTTGTTGTCAGAAATGGAATTGGTCCCCAGCATTCATCCTGGAGTCACGTAAGTGATGATTTACTTTTTTCTCTGTGTATATGGGTTATAATTTATCTTATTGTCTTGATTCCGTTACCCTGTCTCGTGTTACGATTAACTTGTACCATATATTTGTTCTTCTCTTGTCAAATCAGGTGTGATGGCTGTCAGATGTTTCCTATTAATGGGCCTAGATTCAAATGCAGAAACTGTGATGATTTTGACTTTTGTGAAACATGTTTTAAAACCAGGAAGCATAACACCCGACATACTTTTGGCAGAATAAATGAACCAGGTGAGTTTTGCAGTCCCAAGTGTTTCTTAGATTAATTTAAAATGCATTTAAGTTGTTTTTAAAAAAACAGTTTTAAATTTCAGCTCCTTAATATGACAGAATTAGTGTTCAGACTGACCCCCTAGACAACTAAACATTTATAGCACTGCTACAATTGCATGTGATGGACTACAACAAAACATTAACCCCGAAGCCTTTTTTATAGTGTTAAAAAGTTTTAAAAAATATCTATGTGACAGTAACTCTACAGGTCAGAATGGCATTTTTGCTTACACCAAGAGTAAAATGTGTAATTTTTTAATCCCTCCTGCCTTTTGCTGTCAGCCTAGATGTAGATTAATGGAATCCTCATGGTGCCAGGGGCATTGGAAATACCTAAGATGCCTTCTTATGCCTCAGTTGCTCTTTTTGCCCATCAGTGTGTGGTGGCTGTTGCCTCATTTCCTCTGTGATGTGTATGGTGGGAAAGGGAAGCCTTTTAAAAGACTCATAATCAGACTTTTTTTTTTTTTTTTCAAGGGCAAGAACAGGTACAGCCATTTTAGCTCCAAAAGCTTTGGTCTTTGCATTATTGTACAAAACTTACCTGACATTTCCATTTTTTTTCCATCCACCTGCCTAAAAATTAATCTTATCCCTAGTATTTGCAAGGGGATGCTGACTTCTGGACTAAATTTCTTTGTATTTACACATTACCAGTCTAATTGTTTTGGAAAATGAATAAAATTGATTCCTCCTAGTGATCGTGAATGTGGATTGCCTGTGTATGATGGTTTTTCTAAAGGGCAAGAAAGACATTCCTTTAATAAGTCAGTTGATATGGTTGTGCAACTAGTATGGTGTGAATCTGTAAACCTTCCCCTTGCCCTGTACAGGGCAGAGGAGTTACAATATTCTTTTAGTCAGGATTTCTAGGTGCTACAAAAGCAGTGAAGGGAAGTGGAAGTGAGGTTTTTGCAGGGAGGATATCTACACCTCACTAAACCACCTCCTTCTGGAACAAGATTTGAATTTTCCAGTGTTCCAGCTTACCTATGTCTAGTCTTTGGCAGGGGATTTTTGTTGAGGTTTGGTTGCATATTTTTCATATGTTATAGTAGTGTAAAAAATTCATGTGCTGTGGGATTGTATTTTGAATTATGTATCATCATAAATGCTGATCTGTATTTTAAAGGGAAGGACCTTTTCAAGTAGCTATCCAGTCAAGAAGTTGTGAAATTGAAACTCCTTTAAAAAGGAGCTACCCCCTTTAAGCATGCATGTTATGTACTAGTACATAGTGTCACCATAGCAACGTGATGTGCTTCTGTGCTCTAAATGTAGACTACATACCCGAAATGTTTGATTTGTTGTATTTCCTTTCACCCAGCTTATGGGTTTCATAGAAGCAGTTTTCTTTGTGAGGTGCAAGCTTAATGTGTCACTTCACCGCGCAGGTCAGTCTCCCGTGTTCAGTGGGCGCTCTGGAAAGCAGCTGAAGAGACGGCACAGTAGCCAGCGGGGAATGTTACTGGATGATTGGTCGAGGATAGTCAAGAATTTGAATGTCTCATCCTCTGTGAATCAGGCTTCACGTCTTATTGATGGTAGTGAGCAGTGCTGGCAGTCTTCTGGTTCACAAGGAAAGGTAACTTTAAGCCCTAAATGCTTCATTCTGGCATACTTCATGCTTAAGAGGATCTCCCCAGAGCCTTCCCTTCTCCAGGCTGAACAACCCCCACTGTCTGTCTTTGCAGGAAAGGTGCTCCATCTCTCTGATTGCCTTTGTCGCCCTCTTCTGACCCATTTTAACAGGTCCATGAGTTTTTTTTTTGTGCTGAGGATCCCAGAGCTGGGGTCCAGCAGCACTCCAGGTGGGGTCTCACAAGAGCAGAGTAGAGGGGAAGAATCCCCCTCCTTGACTTGCTGGTCACTGCTCTTTTGATGCAGCCCAGGATGCAGTTAGCTTTGTGGACTGTCAGTGCACACTGGTGACCCATGTCCAGCTGTTCATCCACTAGAACCCTCAGCTCTCTTTCTGTGGAGCTGCTCTCCAGCCTCTCATCCCCCAGTTTGTAAGGATAAGCAGGATTACCCCATCCCAGATGGAGAATGCCACACTTTTGCCCGAGTTAAATTTCATATTGTTGGTGATTACTGAACTCTCTAGTCTATCAAGGCCTCTCTGTCTTGGAGGGAGTCAACAGCTTCGCCTGGTTTAGTGTCATTGGCAAAGTTGCTTAATGTACCTTTGACTCCTGCATCCAGATAATTAATAGAAGACATTGTTCCTTAGTTTATGGTTTACCAGTTTTGTTGGCCTGCAGCAGTGCTTTGTGACCAGCCTAGGCACCAGGATTTGCAGCTGGACCTCTGTCCAGTGTGTTTTGATGCTCTGTTGATGGCCATGGTGAGAATATCCCCAAGTACCTTTCCTCTAGATTTTCTACAGACTGTAACCTAAGACTTATGTCCCATTTCTTCACCTCTAGTTGTGCTGTGCTTTGGGTCTTCTCAGTGGTGTTGGTCTTGGCTGAAATAAATTGTTTGCTACAACTGTTTCTCTTGTACTTGGAGGTAGGACAAGCAAGAAGTTCACAAGGTCGTTTCCCTTTGGCCAGTTTCCATATATTGCAGCTGTTCTGTACCATTCAGAAATATTTTTCACGCTTTCTTCAAAAACATCATGTATCTATTCTTGTTAACCATATGGGGGTCATAAGAATAGCTATCTAAAAATGAAATTCTGTGTTTCCATTAGCACTGGATTCGCTTGGAGATTTTTCCAGATGTTCTTGTTCACAGACTGAAGATGATAGTGGACCCTGCAGACAGCAGCTACATGCCCTCCTTAGTTGTAGTTTCAGGTATGTGTATGTTCTCTGAGAAGTCAAAAAAATTTTTTTTGCACTCAACAGTAGATATTTATCTGATTTCTGTTAACATAGTCATCTGTTTAACATGTACAGTGCCTGTGAAACAAACACCATATCCTAAAATGTTTTTCATTCTGTGTTTTGTTTTTTAGGGGGTAATTCCTTAAATAACCTTATAGAGCTAAAGACAATCAATATAAATCCTACAGACACCACAGTGCCTCTACTCAGTGATTGTACTGAAGTAAGTGAAGTTTGTGTGAGAATTACTCTTGTGCGCAACAGAAAAATATTATGCTGCAAGAGATGGATGAAAAGCATTGTTTTGATTATTAAAGCATGGTATTTTATTTTTCCTCTGATTTAGCAGTATTTCTGACAAGTTAGTAAAGTTAATTACTCTAAGAAGTTTTACCATAATCACAATGTAATGCTATAATACACTGAGATGTTTTAGAGGGTTTTATGTAAATCAATATACCTGTGAACTAGTAAGACATTCTAATAAATATAAATTTTGGGGATAATTTTGGATAGCAGTTCTGATCTTTTCCAGCAACAGCAAGGAGAAATGCATAATGAATTCTTTGAGACTAGGAGTGAAATATTTCTCAAACGAGTAGGGCAATATGCTAAAGAATGAACTATTTAGAGCTGAAATGACAAGTATTTAAGGTGACAGATTCATTTTGCTAAAGTGACAAAGTCAAGCAAAAGTTCTAATTCTTTCCTATGTTTTATGAAGTTAGATAGAACCCAAAAGATGTCAATAGAGTATTTTTCTTCTTAGTACCACAGATATATTGAGATTGCAATCAAGCAGTGCAGAAGCTCTGGGATTGATTGCAAAATACATGGCCTCAGCATACTGGGACGTATACGTGCCGAGGATGAAGATTTGGCTGCGGTCCCTTTCCTGGCTTCTGATAATGAGGAAGAGGATGATGATAAAGCTAACACCGGGAGGTACGTAACTGCAGTGGTGAAGGAGGGGAAAATGGTAAAGAACCTTAGTATCTATATATTCTTATAACTCTGGAGATGACCGTAGGAAGAACGCCTTAATTAGTTTGAATGATAATAAAGAGAAATCAGTATCTTAGTTTACTGGAACTGTAAGTAGATCCTTTGTCAATAAATAAGTTCTCTGAGATGATCACACTGGTGAGGTGTAACATTTTGCATGACTCATCCCCTTTTGCAGTATACTTAGGGTTGGAAACTGAGCTAAAAACTTGATGTGCTTATATTTGATATGTGGCACATGTGTATTTACCACTGCTCAGCAAAACATTCTGGTTTTTTGGTTTTTTTCTTTTTTTGTTTTTTTAAAACTGTGGTAGTGTAGTTTGAGTCCTGAAGCTGTTCCAAACTGTAAAACTCAGTAAATACAGTAAAAAGGTGCCTATGCTGCAGCATGCTGTTTGCTAAACTGACTGTTTTCTTTTCTCAATATGTTCAGTCTTGTTAGAAAGAAGGCAGCTGGGCTTGAATCAGCAGCTACAATAAGAACCAAAGTTTTTGTTTGGGGACTGAATGACAAAGACCAATTGGGAGGGCTAAAAGGTTCCAAGGTATGTTGTTTTCATACTTCAGTACAAAAGAGAAACGGCGAAAAATAAAAAGTATGAGTCACACAACTTAAAGTTAATTCAGACTTAATTAGAATTTTACAGTTTATTACTGAAAGCTACAAAGAGTACTATAAAATTTTTTTTAATTGGTTTTTGTCTTTTGCCTGGTATGTATTAATTGGCATGTGTGAAGCATCTGAACGTACCTGTTAGATTAACTGGTTTATCACTTAAGAGCTCTTCTTTTTAGAGTGTAAAACATTAAAGTGTATTGTAATGATTATTTCCTGTCTGCTCTAGATAAAAGTCCCTTCCTTTTCTGAAACCCTGTCTGCCTTGAATGTTGTACAAGTAGCTGGAGGATCCAAAAGCCTTTTTGCAGGTAACATAAGTTTAAAATAAATATAATTATTTAAGGGCAGAAAGAGATTTTGAGTTGTGAAACAATAATGGTGTTTTAAACCTTTTTTTTTCATTTTAGTGACCGTAGAGGGTAAAGTGTATGCCTGTGGAGAAGCCACAAATGGAAGGCTGGGTTTAGGAATATCTAGTGGAACTGTGCCTATTCCCCGCCAGATTACAGCTCTCAGCAACTATGTGGTAAAGAAGGTGGCTGTTCACTCAGGTACTGACTATAGCTATCCTTATATAAGTAAACGTAACATATTAAGCCCAAAAATAGGTGCTTTGCAATTTTCTTGGGTGCTGTGATGCCCTAGCATATCAGATTCTGTTTTTAAAATAAATACAGGTTATTGAATTCTGTCTGTTGTATACAATGTTAGATTAAATCTAATGGTTCTGTTATTAAAATCTGTGAATTTAGACCATACAAGTTTTCTTATCTGCTGGAAGTTAACTTTGGTAACTTTGGTGTTTCCATTTGATTGAAAGAAAGTGTTTTAATTTTTAGTATTTCTAAATGGTGGGTTTGTTTTTTCTCATTATTTTTTCTTGCACCTCTGAAAATAAAAAATTGAGTGATCAGTGGTTTGTTTTTTTTTTTAATGTGCCAGGAGACCTACTGTCACAAAAGCTTTTTATTTTAAATTAAATCACGTAAAAGCTCAGAAGAAAATAAGTGATGTCTGTGGGGCTGAAGGGCTTGTACAGTTGCATTGTAGAAGTACAGCAATGTCAAATTGTTGCTAGACCTGCTGCCTGCTTGAAAGCTCAAAAATGTAAATTTATGTTTACAATTTTAGGTGGCCGGCACGCTATGGCATTAACAGTTGATGGAAAGGTATTTTCGTGGGGTGAAGGAGATGATGGAAAACTTGGTCATTTCAGTCGAATGTAAGGATACCAAATTAATCTGTATTTCAGTAAAAGATTTGTGTTCAATGTTACAACACAGCTGACTACCACTATTGACAACAACAGTATTTTTAATGCAGTAGGAATGAAAAATGTGTTGTAAGAAGATTTTTTTTCCACAGTATATGCCAATTTATGGTTCAGCATTTGTAGCACTCTTCAGCCATTAAAAAGGAGGCGTTCAATTAATATCATACTTGGAAAGATGGATAAAGTCTTGACTAGTATTTTTGAATGTCACTGATGAAATTCCATACTTTTGGACATTCAGTTTTTGGTTAGTTTTATAAGGAGGTATGGTTTTCAGAGTTGCCTTGAGGAGTAAAACCATAGCAATTCTACATTCCTGAGCTGTTACAGTTCATAATTTAAGCTTGTCATTTTCTAGCCCTTTTCTTTAGACTTCAGTTCACAGACAGTTTAATAATCTGCAGGACAGCTTTGGGAAAAATTTGAATTTTCTCAGATTTTACTTTGTATGTATCCACAGAACAATATTTTGAAAGAAAAAAACCCTGATAAACAAAGCGCACGGGTAAACATTTTTGTCATTCTGATATATTTTGAGGACCTGCCCATAGTACATAAAAAATTAATTCAGATGGTTAATATATTACAACAAATAAATGTTCATAAGACTGGGTCAGACTAATGAAAATGGAAGTCCAGATGAGAGCAGTATTACTGTTTATTGTTCAGCTGCCTCGTGTTTTATGTAATTTTACTGAAAGTGAGATTTGGAACTCTTGGGCATTTCATAGTAGCAATATTTCCAGAGGCCATGCATAATTTTATGGAATCTTAGTAGTGGTCCTGGTACAGACAATATTAGAAAATCTTGAGTTGAATCTCTTTTTGGAATTAAGAGAACATTGTAACCACATGAAGAATAAATGTTGCCAGTACTCACATAGAAGCTTAACAGTAAATTCTAGTTCTGATTTCTCTATTGAAAAGAGCAAAGTTGGGATGGGAGTGTCATCTCTTAATCTTACTGTCTGTCCTCTGCTAATAAATCACTCAGCTTTGGACAGTGACAGGAAATTGGTTTTCACTTGCTGTTATGCGCCTTTTAATGGATTCATTGTATTGACATTTTGAATTTCTCACCTAAATTTTGCAGCATATACATAAAATATTCTTTAAATAAACTTTTAAGTACATTAAAATAGTGTAAATTTTGGGTTTATGGTGCTGCTAAAGAGTACATCTTGGAATCAGAGTGTTGCATCTTTATCTTGAGATTACTCTTAGCTGTTGCACAATTTGTATTGCAACAGTTGGAGTATTTGTGTGGCTATTTTATGATGAACACAATGGATTTGTTGTTCATTTTCTGTAGGAACTGTGATAAACCCAGGCTGATAGAAGCGTTGAAAACCAAACGCATTCGTGATATTGCCTGTGGCAGTTCCCACAGTGCTGCTATTACCTCTAGTGGTGAACTGTATACGTGGGGTCTTGGAGAATATGGAAGACTAGGACACGGAGATAATACCACACAGCTGAAGCCTAAGATGGTAAAATCAACATTTTTTGTTTCTGATGAAATGCAGATGTGTTTTAACAAATGAGAGCAGCATAAAGCTAAAGTAACAAAAACCATAAAGGCAATATGTTTTGGAGTGATCTAAGTTAGGTTTTGGTACATATACCTCTAGTGAAAGTAAAGCTTATTTCAGAAAGGCCAAAAAGATCCAGTCTCTTTCTTGGGAAGTGATGTAAAATGGCTAGTGCTGCTTTCAGCATTCATGTCCTGCATCTACTTTGGTACATAGCTGGAAGCTACCGTGTAGCAATGTTGGATTCTGAGCGCAGCTTGACAGTTCTTTGCTCAGGCTGGGCACAATGACCAAGATGAGTCATAAGACCTCGGAAATGTTTGAAAGGTTTTAAAACATAATTTCTTTGAAAACTTCTTACTTACTCTGTCTCTTTTGTAGGTGAAAGTGCTCCTTGGCCACCGAGTCATTCAGGTTGCGTGTGGAAGCAGAGATGCTCAAACTCTTGCTTTGACAGATGAAGGTGGGAGTATATTGTTTCAGAAACTTTTTAGCACATGGGAGTACTGTGATCATTGTTTGACCTGCAGTTTGATGTTTGTTAGGTTTGGTGTTTTCTTGGGGTGATGGTGATTTTGGAAAACTGGGCCGAGGAGGAAGTGAAGGATGCAACATTCCTCAGAACATTGAAAGACTGAACGGCCAAGGCGTTTGTCAGATTGAGTGTGGTGCACAGTTCTCGTTGGCACTGACCAAGTCAGGAGTGGTATGGACATGGTATGTTGCATTTGGAAGTATTAACAAAGCACTTGCTAACTACGTGCTGTATTTAGTGCTGCTCGACTCTGTGCCTTATCTATGTGCTTTGTCTTTTAAATTGTCAGCTCTTCCAGACGAGTGCATCCATTCAATTACTCTAATGCTGTGTCTTGCAGCATGATTCCTTGTTTGTTGTACTCTGTTAGAATGCCTAGCTCCTATGGAATTAGTGGAGGAAACGGATGATCATTCCCTCTCTTGGCCGACATGAAACATTAAAAGAATGTTAATTCAATACTTTGGAGTAGAGTGAGGAAAAAAAGGACTTCAGAACCATAGCTTGGACTACGTAGCTTACAGCTAAAGCAGAGGCCTGAGAGAGTGAGGATGCAGGAGAGTAAGGAAGTAAGCTGAAGGTCAGAGCAGATGCGAAGAACTTCCTTGGGGACACAGGAGCACAACATCAGCTTGTTGCTGCTCAGAAGGCCACTGAGTTGTCACTTGGAGCAAGAATTGGTATGAGATGATCGCTGAGAGTTACTCAGATATGGTTTTATTTTTCTTCTGTTTGCCTGCTTGCTTCTGCTTTGTTTTGAACACAAATCTGGCTTTTTGAATTTATAGACCTTTTTGTATAATCTGAGAGCTTACTGCATGGCAGGTCAACTTCAGAGCACTAACCAGATCAAGGTCTTACCTCATCCTTGTGTAAAAAGACTGTGACCCATTTGATGTATATCAAAGCTGAGTAGACTTAAACCAGTAATTTTTGTTGTGTTGTCAGCAGTTGCTGAATAACATGAAGAGAAATCCACAAAACTTTCATTTTTGTAGGTTACTACTGTTGTTAAAGGGGAGAAAAGTTTTAAACAGATGTTTTTCAGAGTGGCCCTTGGAAACTGTATTTCTTTCTTGCTCTCCCTCCTCTTTTTTTTTTTTGGTAGTGACAAAAGGAGCAAGGGAATTTGGGAAAGGGAAAGGGAATTTGACAGTCTTTTTTTTTTTAAGAAGTCATTCCAAAAATTTTTTTTATTCCTTCCTTGCCCTACTTAATGCTCTTACATCTAGTAAAAAATCTGCAGCTATTTCATGACATTACACGTCTACAAGGAGATTTTTTGGGGTCTGTTTCAGCTGGGGATGGCTGAGTTGCTTCTAAACTTTTATTCTTCTTGAATTTGTAATGGTTTGAGGAAAAAAATCATGACTTCTGGGTAATAACTTTAGGTAGGTAACAGTACTCTATATCATGTTTCTCTCCAGCATAATATAAGCTTTCTTGAGAAAAATCGGTGGTGAGCAAAAGAGCTGAGTGAGTGGTTACTAAAAACATACTGGAAGAAATATCAGTGTTTTTTCTTCTTTACTGACATTCTTGGTAGAGGCATTTTAAGGTGTTTACATTACTCTTGTGTATGCTATTTTTTTTGTGCAGTTTGTGTATAACAATTCTGGAAGAATTTAAATTATGGAGACTCGAGAATCTATATTGAGGCATCCAACAATGTGAAAAAACTCAATTCTGAAAACATGTTTAGTTCCCTGTCTATTTATTTCATGGGAGCAGACTTGTTAAAGATTCTGTTGTTGTTAAATTTATCCTCAGTAATATAAATCTGCTCATGTCATACCAATACATGTGAATTTTGTAAGCCTTTATAATTGCAGTGTTTCTGCAGCAGAGGAAATTAAATGTAATACCAGTTGTTTTGCATTCAAAAAATAGTCATAATCATGCTATTCTCTCTTGAGGTGAGAAGCTATGGTGTAATAGAACTGCAGTTATCCTCATTCTTGTGCCTTTGTAATTCAGTTTTGAAGCATTTGCTAGTTGGTGCGTGTGTTTCAGGCAGTGATAAATGAAGTGTATTCAGCTGGGAAGCTGCACTGAAGAGGAATGTGTAAACAGTGCAGTTGTTTTGAATGTTACATTTACTGTCTGTTGCAGGGGTAAGGGCGACTACTTCAGGCTAGGCCATGGCACAGACGTGCACGTACGAAAGCCGCAGGTTGTGGAAGGACTGAGGGGTAAAAAGATTGTGCACGTGGCTGTGGGAGCACTCCACTGTCTGGCAGTGACTGACACTGGACAGGTATGTTGTGCACTACCCTCCTCTCCCCTCTTTCCTTAATGCAGAAAGAAATCCTGCTTCTTGCTCTGGAAATGCAGCAGCAGTCATAGTCTTCTGGACAGATTGTTGCAATGTTATCATAATATTGTTTCAGATCTCCAGTGTCATTACTAAGCAATTAATTCTTCTAAATTACTGTTCACTGTGAACATTGAGTGTTTTATGAATCAACTGATCAATTATGATTTGGTAATAATTTATGAACCATCTGATAAAGTGCTGCTTTGATTGTTTTTTTTTCTTTTAATGTATGATAATGCCTGCATTATTTAATGGAGGGAGGGAATGTCATGACAATAGATTGTCTAAAGTGTCCTAGATTACTAGCACAAATCACTAAAATTTTTTTTAGGAATTTTTAAGAAAGCATTTAAATGAGATAAGCAGTGAAGCTAAGTAATACATGGAAATTTTTCCTGGCAGGTTTATGCTTGGGGTGATAATGACCATGGGCAACAAGGCAATGGAACTACTACAGTCAATAGAAAACCCACTCTTGTCCAGGGCTTAGAAGGCCAGAAAATCACTCGGGTTGCCTGTGGCTCTTCCCACAGTGTAGCATGGACAACGGTGGATGTAGCTACACCGTCTGTTCATGAACCAGTCCTTTTCCAGACAGCGAGGGACCCTTTAGGTGCTTCTTATCTTGGTTGGTATTTGTTGCCTTACATTGTTTTTCCTTTACTGCCATTGGAGTGTTTGTTTTGTGTGTGGTTTAATAGGTGATAGAAGAGTGCAAAAGAAAATGGTTTAAAAAAAAAAAAAATCACAAAACAACAAAATACATCTCTGAAAAAATTCCCCAACCAAACATCTTCATGAAAGTGGAACTTTTAATTTAAGATGCAACATGCTTTTTCAAACACCCCAAGGACTTTCTCTTTATGGAGGTAATGATAGATGAATGCTATACTAGTATTAAACTTTTTACACATTACCTCTTGTTTCTAAGGTAAGTGACTAAGAATTAGGGAATCAAAACAGCAGTGTTTTGTGTTGAATATAAAAGCATCAAACATCTTGCTAATGAAGCTTTTTCATGACTAAGGCAATGTGTACCTAATAAATATTCTTGTTATTTCAGAATACTTGTTTAAGTAAAACTCATTTTAGGTGCTGATCACTAAAATATTTCTATCTGTGTTACCTAGTCCTCATAAGCAAGTAACAAGATCAAATACTATTTTATGAAAGCCCTTGTTAGAAAGCCTCAGTATTAACTTTAATGTAACTGTAGTTTAAGAATCTACTGTAGAGTGAGTTTCACAGTCATCTCTTCTGATTTAACAAGAAATTGGAGAAATAATTTCCTTTTATGTATTATACCATTAAAAAATGCTTATCTTCTTTCCCTCTGCCTCTTTTTAGGTGTTCCTTCAGATGCAGATTCTTCTGCTGCCAGTAACAAAATCAGTGGGGCAAACAGTTCCAAGCCGAATCGCCCTTCCCTTGCGAAGATCCTCCTGTCGCTGGATGGGAATGTTGCCAAACAGCAGGCACTGTCTCATATCCTGATTGCATTGCAAATCATGTATGCCAGGTAGGCACGGAAACGTTCTTGTCGGTTGCAGAGCAAAAGATGACATAGCTTGCCATCTATTAGGGACTCTTGAGTCAGGTGTAAATTGTTTAACAGGTTTGGATTCCTCAGGATGGGCCTAAACTTCATTTAAATTTTCTTATTATGTCGATGTTAGCTTTATTTTTGTTATGTTTACAAAAGTTTCCATTGCCTGGGGAAAAAACGGTTCATTAAGAAATGCTCAAGTAAATAATGTAGAAGCAGTGTAAGTAAATCATGATGGGTGATACGGAGGAAGCAGTAGAGGGCAGAGTTGGAAAGAACAATAAAACTTCGCAGTGCTGTCGCTGTTAGTAGAGAACAGAGTATTTGTGCTAAAATTTATGAAGAGAAACTCACATTAACTATTGAAGCATCAGGCCCAAAGGAGAATAACAATGAGCTACCCTCTAAATTCTAGAGCTTGGAAACCTTACCTTATTTTATTAAGACAAGGTAATATCATTTTTCAAGTTCAACGAAGGAGTATAATTAGGTTTATGTTAATCCATCCTAAATGATTTCAGGGATGCAGTTGTTGGAGCACTGATGCCTGCAAGTATGATTGCACCAGTAGAATGTCCCTCTTCATCGCCAGCGCCCCCGTCAGATGCTACTTCTGCAGGAAGCCCTGCAAATGGAGATGAGTGTGTGCTTGTAGGAGATATCGAGGAGAGGCTGAGCCCAAACCCCTGGCAGGACAGGAGAGGGGAGGTAAAGTATCACATTTTTTCTTTTTTCATCAGTTTTTAACTCTAAAGCTGACAAATATCTCAATTAGTCTGATAGTAGCAGAGAATAAAACATTCCTTCATGCTCTAATTTCAGAACTGGGTTCTCTGCACATGTCAGATTTGAAAAAACTAAATTTTTGGTGTGAAATCAGTTTTGAACTCTCAGAAAGCATTGTGTCATTTAAATGCAATCATGATGATTTCTAGTAATGTTTTAGATACTGTATTCATTTTACAGGAGTGATATTTAAAAAAGTCAAGAATAGCAGAATATTTGACCATTATTTAATGAAATTTAGTTGTAAACTTGGATCAACTGATGTAGACATGAGGCCCTGAATGAAATTCTACTATGTTGATTCCCAATGGCTAACAAAAGCAGAAAAAAGAAAAGGCTTGCTACTGAAGAGGTCTTTTGCCTTTATAAACGGTGAACTTGATATGTATTGTCAGGGCTTGCCTTCTACTTTGTAGACTTTTCTGCAGGCACTGATGTTTTATTGTATGGTTTTGTAGTGGCCGGTGTTGAGGGGAGGGAATGTTGGCTGTTTTACCCACACTAGGAACATAAAATAGAAGCTAAAAATACAGGCAGTGAATCTGTTGGTTTTGAACTTACAGCTGTTTTTAAATTGCTGCTGTCTTTGAACACAAGCCCTTCTAATAAATAGTCAAAGTCTTAAAGGTTGTACAGTGTATTGTTTAAAATTTGATTAGTTATTATTTTTTCTGGCTAGGTTGTTCCTTCAGAAGATGCTGTGACACCGTCTGCTGTAACTCCCTCAGCTGCTGCTGCCTCTTCCCGTCCTTTCATTCCAGTCACAGATGATCCTGGAGCTGCCAGTATTATTGCAGAAACCATGACAAAAACCAAAGAAGTAATGTTGTCAATGCTCTTCTTAAAACTTAAGTCCTTACTATGTTTTTATCAAGCAGTTTTTCTGCTTTTTGTGCTTTAAAAGTTATTCTGTAAATGACTGCATTTTAAAAATTGGTTCAAAGACAGAGGGATGTCTATTGTTTGTTTTGTAGGATGTAGAAAGTCAGAGTAAGGTATCTGGCCCAGAACCACAGTACTTGGATGAGTTTACAAGTCTCTTGGTACCAGACGACACGCGAGTCATGGTTGACCTGCTAAAGCTTGCGGTGTCCAATCGAGCAGGCGAAAAGGGAAGAGATGTTCTCTCAGCTGTGCTGTCTGGCATGGGCACAGCTTACCCACAGGTCAGGTTTTGTTTCTGTTGTGTTTCAACTATGTCCTTCTTATTACTAGCTTGCTGGAATACTTTCTTGTATTGGAACTGCAGTTCAGCATCCTGAGAAACTCGTTACATGTGAAAATTTGAGTTGAAATTAAATGCATGTGGGCTTTAACAATTTTAATGGAAATACTATGTAAATATATGCATGTGCCACAGATGTCAGTAACAGACTAATTTCTCATTTCTTCATGCTGCAATTAGACATTAGGATAGGATGTATTTGTGTATTGACTAACTGTCGTTATTGGAATGAAGCTCAATTAACCAAGCTTTACTGGATCTTTAGAACGTCAGTTTAAAAATTTCCATGATGGGGTTTTTTTTGCATCTGAGTTTGTTTTTCAAATTGATGCAGTCATGACTGCTAGCTAAAAGTGCTGTTAGTGTATTGTATTGTTAATAATATAATAATTCTTAACTGTTAAGGTTCACATTTCATGCATTGAAGTTTCTAACTTTTTAAAAACTATCCATGGGTATGGGTTCTTTTGGCACAGCTTACAGAATGTGACAAACCTAAATTATTTATAGAATATCTGTGTACAGTAATGAACTGAAAGCTGTTTAATATTTCTAGTAGCTTTACCTTTCGAATAGTAGTTTTCCTATTAAGTAACAATACATTTCTTTTAAGATTTCTGAAACTGTTACTCCCCCTGCCCAATTTGCAATGATTTGCTATGTATGTTTATGTTGGGCTTGAATTTTCCCAGTCAAATTAGGTACGCACTATATGTGCTCTTATACATTAATTCTGGTTCTTTTAGCATTAGTAGTGAGTAGCTGAACAACTTTGGGTTTGTGTGGGGTTTTTGTGTTTTGGAGACAGAATTTTTATTAGAAACTCTTTTAAAATTAGTAATTTTGGCATTTCCTCCCTAAACAGTGTTTTGCAATACTGCATACTGGTTAAATATTTATACCTTTCTATGCTGGTGTATGCTCTATAGCTTAGATTTAATAGTTTGCTTTTTCTGTAAGGGAAAACAGTTATTTGTGTTGTCATTTACTTACTGAAAAGTGAAGTTTTTTGGCTTTTAGTTTTAGTTTTTCCAGCTCTAACACTACCAAAAAGAGTATTTTTGAATCAATATGGTTGTTTATGAATCAGATTTCCAAAAAGAAGTTATTTATTTAAATTTGGGAAGAATGGTAGTTTACTTAGATTTCTTGGACTGATCAAACATACAGTTTGTAAAGTGTGTATTTTTCTTTTCTTAGGTTGCTGATATGTTACTGGAGCTTTGTGTTACTGAACTAGAAGATGTAGCAACTGATTCACAAAGTGGTCGCCTCTCTTCACAGCCAGTTGTGGTAGAGAGCAGCCATCCATATACTGATGATACATCTTCTAGTGGCACAGTTAAAATACCAGGTACAGAATTCTTAGAGTTATGTTGCTAAGATTCAGTTATTTTTAAGCCTGCCTGCATTAAATTGTTCCTTAACTTAAAAAAAAAATGTACTGAACTTTTAAAGCCATATTATGTGTCCTGTTGCTATAGAAGAGTATTTCTTGAAGCTGATTTCTTACACGGTGATGAAAATCTCTGTTCTATACCATGTGCATTTCTGGATTCACTGGGTGTGATTCCAGTTGCGTATCACTGCTGTTTTCCATTCAGTTATGGAGCTGAGGACTGAGTCTTTCTCAGGTTTAGCACTTGAACGCTCATCTTCAAGTCTTGAGCAAGGGAAATAGCTCTTAGTTGTCTGTAACTTTTGGTAAGTACTAGGTAACTTACTGAAGGAAGCACTAATGAAGCATTAAAACAAAGAAGTATTTGCCTTAACTGTAAATAGGCATTTTTTGTCTTTTGCAACTTCAGTTTTGAATGTTCTGGTACGGTCTTTTGTCTGCTGGCCCCTACTCACACAAGTTTGCTGTGATTTAAGCCTTGCAATGAGAAGAAATTACAGACAAATAATGTCATTAAATCAAAAGAAGTTATTTTTATTAATGAGTGCTATGGCTTCCAAACAACTGTGTTTAGATTTCATGTGGATTTCTAAAATACTGCATTTATTTGTCCGTGGTGTTGATTGCTCTGTAGAAGTGTGTGAACTCTTTGTTACTGTTCAGGTGCTGAGGGGCTGAGGGTAGAGTTTGACCGCCAGTGTTCTACAGAGCGGCGTCACGATCCACTCACCATAATGGATGGCGTCAACAGGATTGTCTCCGTCCGATCAGGTTCGGAGAAATGGTGCTTTTCAAAAGTGTCTGGTGTGATTTACTCTTAAATGCTGAAAGAAACGTACCGCTGCCCCTGACCGACTTCTTGTTGGGGAAGTGCCAGTAAAAGGGAGGAAAACCTGTGTTAATTGATACTGTCTTTTAAATGAAGAAGTTTGTAGGATCTAGATGCAGAGATTGATCTCATGTCTTTGGATAAAGAGAATCTCTAGAAAGTGAATGTTAGGCTGTCCAGTTCTTCCAAAGAACGGATGGTGTAAAATTCAGTGCTTAGCACCCCTGCCGACATGTATGAATTTCTATATAATCAAAGTGTATTCTAACAAATTGGAAAAGGATACTTACATTGCCAGCTTTTTGCTTTTTCAGGTAGTACTTAGAGAAATTTCAGCTTTCATACAGTCAAGACAAATGCTCTTCTGCTGTCAAATGTCCACAATAATAGCTTGGTGCTCTTTCTTTCTGTTTCCTGCTCTGGCCTTTGTATGTGACACTACATGAATTCTTCACACCTTTAATCTTGATATCTCTGATTTAATTTTTAAGCAGTATTGATTTGTAGTAGGTTTTGGAGGAATATTTTTAATCTCATCAAATTTTTTATGTTGAACCTACCCATACACTACATCATGTGCAAGGGTCTCAGTAGTTATTGCCTGTACAGTCATGATGTGGTCTTTTAATGTGGACCCTTTTTTCCCCAAATGTGTTTCATTACTGAGATATTTCTGGTTGGTTCCTGGTTGGAAGTTGTAAAGCTTGATTTATTGTATAGGTTATTACATATTTTTGTAATTTGAAAGCTAATTTGAAAATAGGACAACAGATTTTAGTAAGCTCTCATAGTAGCCTCCTGAATGCGGTACTAAAAGTACTAAGGCTATCTGCTAGCAGTGCTAATTGAACTTTTTAAGACTTAATATAACATCTTTACATTTCTGTTCATGGGCTTTACATAGCTTTTTTTCTTGAATGCCTTTGTGTGATGTTTATCATATTTAACCAATTGCTATTGATGAGTGGCTAGCATATTGGCCCAGGCAGTAGAGCTGAGTATGTTTGTCTTGCCTTCCATAACAGGTCGTGAGTGGTCAGACTGGTCTAGTGAACTGCGAATTCCAGGGGATGAGTTAAAGTGGAAGTTCATCAGCGATGGGTCTGTGAATGGATGGGGATGGCGATTCACAGTTTACCCTATCATGCCAGCTGCAGGTAACGTATCACATACATCATTTACAGGAGGGTAAGGGTAGGTTTTATTGTTAGCTTTTTACACTGCACTTACTGCCTGGTATTTACATGACAAAGTTCAATAGTTCATTTACATTTATACTAAGAAAACATTTTCATTCATACTTAGGAAACCTTTTCAACTAAGTCCTGAGAGGTGCTCTTGTACATAAAGAAGAGAGAAAAATATTTTGTAATCACTCTAGTTTGCCTCTTCATCAGTGAAGAGAGGATATTTCTGGGACACAAGTCATCTGAAATGCCCTTATTTTTTAAGATGCATCTGTTTTAAAATTACGTGAATTAAGTCGTGAAAGTGCATCTTTCTTCCAGTCCCTTCAAAGGGAAGTAGAATAGATAACTCAGATGCAGACTAGCACTCTAGAGTGCTGTGTTTGGCCAACTAAATCCTGCCTATGTTCTGCTTGTATTTCAGTCCGAGAACAAACCTTCCCCAGCTTTTTTTTTTGTTGTTGCTTTTTGTTTCTTGCAGGCCCTAAAGACCTTCTCTCAGATCGTTGCATTCTTTCATGTCCCTCAATGGATTTGGTTATGTGTTTGTTGGATTTTCGCTTAAATTTTGCTTCTAACAGGAGCATAGTTCCTCGCTTGGCAGCTTCTCTTGCAGCTTGTGCTCAACTGAGTGCCTTAGGTGGGTATAAAAAATTAGGTCTTAAAATTAGGTCTGGTTTTTTGAAGTTACGATGATTGTTTTAAGTAATTACGTTCTTTGTGCGCTTGTTTTTCCTTAGCTGCTGGCCACAGAATGTGGGCTTTGCAGAGACTACGGAAACTGCTCACCACGGAGTTTGGCCAGTCCATTAACATCAACCGGATCCTAGGGGATAACGAGGGAGAAACACGGGCTTTGGTAAGAAGGCAGGGATGTTCCTCTTCACATCTTTCACGTTAAGATTAAAGTGCTAGCCCTGATGTACAACTTCTTTTGTGTTAGTGGCAAAATAGGAAATGGGCAAATGAATAGTCTTCTTGCACAGGTCTGCAAGTCTGTAAAGGTACTCCAGTTTAGAATAAAAAAAATGGCTGATTCCCAAGACTGAATAGATGTGCTTTTGGAATTGCCAAAAAGTGGTAGAAATAATTTTGTTTTAAGAAGTGGACGGAAGGGGTTCTTCCCACAGCTAGCTGTAGTTTGGGAAGTTATTCATGTTTAACAGTCTTCTAAATAATGTACTTCCTGTAATGCATGCATTATGACTAACTTTCTGGTTGTGTGGTGTAGAGTTTCACAGGGAGTGCTTTAGCTGCTTTGGTTAAAGGTCTTCCAGAAGCTTTGCAGCGACAGTTTGACTACGAAGACCCCATTGTGAGAGGTGGCAAGCAATTGCTCCACAGCCCTTTCTTTAAGGTAATGCACTACAATCGGTAAAGAATACATTGAAATAGTTCTGGGATTTTTTTGAGATGTGCTAAGCTCACTTAGTCCTATATCAGTAGGGTTTACTGACAAAACCAGAATACTGCTTCTAAAAGGAGAATCAAATATACAAATGAAAAATAGAGTCCTACCTAGGCAGAGAAACTCAGAAAAACATCTTGTCAGTACACTTTTTGATAAGTGATTTTGAGCTGGCATAATAGGAGTGTTACATATTTCTATTTAGTTGGTTGAGTACACTGAAGGTTTTATTTACATCCAGTTGGAAAAAATGACAATGTCTTAAATGGACCCTGTACTTCAAAGTAAAAATTGATGAGCTGAGGAAGTCTGGAGAAGAGCAAGAAGAATAAAAGGCTGAAAAAGCCTCTTTTGAGTATAAAAGTGAAACTAAGAGTGTGTACTTATCTTAACAGAAAGAAAATCTTAATTTATAGAAGGAGGAAGTATTTAGTCGTTCACAATATTCATCTGAAACATTGATTTGAAATTGAATCAAATTGAAAATCAATTGAAAATTCATTGAATTGTAGAAAGGAGAGTTAGTTTAGAAATGGGAGGTAAAAAGTTAAGCACATGGGATTTGATATGGGAAAGTTAATTAATCTAGGAATGTTTTTCAGAGGGAGGTTATGAAAATCTCTGGATTGAAAGAGGAAATTAGATACTTAACCATGTGAGATAGTGTGGGTACACTTGATCCATGTTACCCCATCCATGAGGGTAATGAAGATGTATCTTAGTGACTTTACTTGTCTTTGAGACTCTGTTCAGGCCCTCCTGGCCTATGGGCTGTTCATCTCTATCAAATGCATGCTGATTTTGTTGCACATTTTTGATACCTCTCTAAAATGTTTTCTGGATTGTCTGCAGGTGCTTGTGGCTCTGGCTTGTGATCTGGAGTTGGACACTCTCCCTTGCTGTGCAGAGACGCACAAATGGGCCTGGTTCAGGAGATACTGCATGGCATCCAGGGTTGCTGTGGCTCTTGATAAAAGGACACCATTACCTCGCCTTTTCCTTGATGAGGTACTGCAGGAATGCTTTAAATGGTTAATGGAACATGTGAAAGTGTCTCATGTAAAAAGATACACTGAGTTTGAATTATTTTATACCAACTGTGATAGGAGTAATCGGTAATTTGAATAATGTTGTTTAATGCAAAATATTTCCCAGGTGGCAAAGAAAATCCGAGAATTAATGGCAGATAATGAAAATATGGATGTTCTTCACGAGTGCCATGATGTCTTTAAGAGAGAACAGGATGAGCAGCTTGTCCAGTGGATGAATAGGTAATTTCTTTCAACTGTTACTGGTTTGGTCTTGTGATGCTTTGTTGTTGTACAAAGAAACTGCATTTTTTGAGACTTAAAAAGCTCTTCTAAGATTTTGCTTGTTTTGCATTTTCTGCAGACGACCTGATGATTGGACACTTTCAGCTGGAGGCAGTGGAACTATTTATGGTTGGGGTCATAATCACAGAGGACAGCTTGGTGGAATTGAAGGAGCAAAAGTCAAAGTCCCAACTCCATGTGAAGCTCTTGCCACCCTTAGACCAGTGCAGTTAATTGGTGGTGAACAGACTCTGTTTGCAGTAACTGCTGATGGGAAAGTAAGGATGCAAAAAATGATTCATTCCCTTGAAATATTTCACCCTCAGAATGGGTTTGGCTAAATGAAAAATAATGTGCATAGCACAGGTTTATTATTATTATTATTGGTAGTAGTAACTTTTTTTTTTTAAGAATCTGAACTGTACCAACTCCACCAGTACTTTCTAGGAATGCAGTGTACTATAGCATTAAATGGCTGAAACAAGAAACGTATTTTAGTTCTCAGTTCAAAAATGTGATCCGATTTTGACAAACAAAGTTGGGTACAAGCAGCATGCTCATGGAGTTCCCTAAAACAGGGGTGATTATTTCTTGCTACCAAGGAAGAGGTGTAATCTGAGATTGTTCGCAGTTGGCTAAATGTAAGCTAGATATTGCAGGATCTAATTTCCAGGTGCTCAGATCCTGAGACAAAGGAATCTCAATGCAGAAGTTTAGTGTAAGGTATAGGAGAAAAAAGTCAGTTCATGAATTTGAGAAGTTTTTATTTTTATACAGATGGCAGCTGTTAAGGATGTGATGGAGAATTTTAGCTAGGGCTTTGTGTAACAGTTACATTCCTCTAGTGAGGTACTGTAATGATTCCTTGGGGTCAGTATCATCCTTGTTTATAATTCACAGAAGGGTAAAGGGCAGATACTTGGCATTTCTTGACATCATTCTGTTGAAAGAAATTATTTTCAGAGAGACAAAAAGAATGAAAAACAGTAATTAAAACTGTATTTATGAGATGGAAGGGAAAGAAGCAACTGTGTTTAGGTGAGTATATTCTACAGAAGAAAGAAAACTATAATAATGCTGCTTGGAAGGAGTGCTACAGGTCATAGATGATTTTGTAATGCTATCAAGCAATGCTATGGTGTCTTGATAGTTTTACAAAATAAGGTTTAATATTTCAAACTAAATCCATTACAACAGTGAGAGTTCTTATTGACTTGAATGTAGCCACATTTTCCTAAAGTTTTTTTTTGTGAAATATTTCAAATTATTTATTTATTTTCCGAAAGAGAGAAAATAAGAAGCCTGTAAGAAACTGGGGTTTTTCGTACTTTCCTTAAACTGCGTTCTGGCATATATACATTAAGAATTCTTTAGAATTCACTTCTAGGGAATGTTCTGCATGAGGCAAACAAGACTAAATTTTATTCTTTACTTTAAAGCTGTATGCCACTGGATATGGAGCAGGTGGTAGGCTTGGAATTGGAGGAACAGAGTCAGTTTCTACTCCAACTTTACTGGAATCCATTCAACATGTCTTCATAAAGAAAGTTGCAGTGAACTCAGGAGGAAAGCACTGTTTGGCATTGTCTTTTGAGGGAGAAGTTTATTCTTGGGGTGAAGCAGAAGATGGCAAACTTGGTCATGGAAACCGAAGGCAAGTAACACTTTGAAATGTTGTTTATAAAAAACTATAAATGGATACTTATCACAGTTGCTGTATATTAAAAGTGCTGTATGAGTACTCCCTATATGCACAAGTCAGCAGAAAGTAGTGATGTGGAAACATACATTTTAAAATTGGAGAACCTCAGCATATTTTTCAGATAAGCAGTTTATCTGATTTCTGTATTTGATATTGTCTTCTAACATATCTGTGGATGCTAAAGTTCAGTGGCTTTACTTTAGGATCTGTCCTGTAGGTATGTGGAACTTTCAGATACTTTAGGGAGCAAAACTGCTATTGTCCTTCTGATTTTCTTATGCACTGTTGCCCACATTAAGTGAGAAGTTCTGCTGTGTTACAGATGATAATGTTCTGATCCAAATAAGAAGAACGCTTAAGTTCATGGGGGCAAAATTACATGTTTTATACTAGTACATTTTGTGCTAGAAGTTTTGGTAATGTGTCTTAAATTACTGATTTTCCAGGATAAATGCTTAGTTTTTACTAGATTTTAGTGAAAGTGGCTTTGTAGTTTCAGTTTACCTGTAGTTCTGTAATATAACATATAGTAAAATACTTCTTGCTTTTATAGGCCTCTGCCTCTATATTTCTGAATGAAATATTTTTCTAGTTAAATGAATCTGAATGAATTTTTCTAGTTAAAATTAAATCTTTAGGATATTAAACTGGAGTAAAGCAAATACTCAGCGATTTTAGGTGTCCGCATTCTCATTTTAAAAGCTTCTCTCCATACACTGGTGAATGTGAATGGTCTATCCCAGAAGTTTTGTCCAGACAGATGTTTCCATTTCAGCCCTTGTGACCGCCCTCGTGTGATTGAGTCTCTGAGAGGCATAGAAGTGGTTGACATTGCTGCTGGGGGAGCACACAGCGCTTGCATTACAGCTGCAGGAGACCTTTTCACATGGGGAAAGGGAAGATACGGGCGCCTTGGGCATGGAGATAGTGAGGACCAACTAAAACCTAAACTGGTAAGAAACCTTTGGAGCACTCAACAGTCTTTGTCCAGTTCATATCTTCTGATACACAAATTTATGCCTTCCTGCGTACAAAGAATGAAAGGGCAAAACAGTGGCATGTATTTGTAAGAAATGAACAAGCTCCCATGATTGAAAGCATAAAATGAAAGAGGAGCTGCAAAACTTTGCTACTGGTCACCAAACAGCTTTTACAAGGAATTTATTTTAGAGATTTAAAGAATACCCCAAATCAAACACCCCACCCCTGAGTAAATTCTACCCCTACTCAAAGGAGTAGTTTGCACTGAAAGTAACAAACGAACTCCTTGTTTTCTGGGTTTCTTCATTATTTACTTCCTGGGAAATATAACAGTGTTTACAGTGATACCCACTTAGTCACTTGTAAACTGCTTTTTTCTCCTGACATAGTAATGATGCTCTTAATTCTCATGATTGAATACTGAGATGTTACTGAATTATATACTAAGTTAATAAGAATTTAACCAAAGTAATTATGAAGTATTTAATTGCTATTTGCTAAGGAACATTAAGCAATTTTTGATGAAGAAGGTAGCTGTTTTCATTTGATTCTTAAGTGGTAAATCTGAAAACTTGGACAGTGTGGAAAGTAGGAAGAATGCCTATACTGACGTTGTAATTCAGACTGTTACACTCCTGTGAACTAGACTCTTTAAAGGATTTTAGTCAAAATAGTAGTATTAAGAAAACTGCCCTGCCTTTGAAATGAGAGTTCATTTTGCTTCCTGCATTTGCTTGCTGAAAATACAGCAGAGGCCAAGATTGCATTGGTTGTATCAAACTGCATGCTTGTTTGTTAGTTTTATTCATAGCTCTGTGTATATATTTCTGTTGTTAGAAGCATTAACTTTTTCCAGTGTTTCAATGTGTGAGATCAGATATCATGCATCTTAGTCCCCTTTGGGAACTTATCACCTGTATCCAGATGTTCTCGTTCCCCTGACCCTCCCAAAAACCAAGGTCTGCCTACCTTTCCTTTCCCCACCCTGCATGTTCTGTGTGAGTATGAAAATAGATAACCTGTAGATGAATTGAAATATGTGAAGTTTCGTGCTGCTTTGGATGATGGATTATGCCACCTGGAATCTATTTCAAGTAGTGGCAAGGGATAGGAAGGATGTGATATATGTGGGTCACCAACCTTTTACTTTGTGATTCCAAATCCCATACTTCATCACTAGATGGCATCATTTCAAAAGACATCAACTAAATTCAGATTATGATGCAAGTGCTCAAAAATTGTAAACTAGTAAAAGACTATTTGAAAATAAGATATTTTTTCCCCTTACTGTATTCAGTACAGGCCCAGCGAGCCTGAAATTATTTCAACAGAATATAGTCTTTGGTAACCTTAGATGTTTTGTATTAATTGTTTACCCTGACACTGAGGTAAAAAAATTTAACTAGTTCTCCAATAAAAAAAAATAAATCCTGTCTTTAAAATACATAGTTGGTTTTCACTCTGCTGGTTTGAAAAGAGCAAAGCTCTTAGAGTTGCCTTTATTTCCTTGTTCCTGTGCTGTTTCAGACTTTTAGTTCCAGTCATCACCTCTCCAAGCTGAGTTTGTCATCTTTTGTGAAACTAAATGACTGAGTCTTTTATGGTGAACAAAAATGGGTGGTTTCATTCCAGGTGGAAGCTCTCCAGGGTTACCGTGTGATTGATATAGCCTGTGGCAGCGGAGATGCACAGACACTGTGCCTCACTGATGATGATACAGTCTGGTCCTGGGGTGATGGAGATTATGGAAAACTTGGGAGAGGAGGCAGCGATGGCTGTAAAGTACCAATGAAGGTATTTCTGTGTAACTTTTTCATTTCTTTAGAAATGATGATGTTGGTGGAGAAGGCTGAAGACAGATTTGTCAGTATGTGCAAACTTTCACCCATCCTGGGACATCAGGATTCTTCTGGTGGTTGTTAAGAATGAACTTTGTAGGCTACAATAACAAGTCTTCAAGTTTTGTGCTGGCTGTTAAAATTGCACTTGAAGAGTTTTTTTTTTGAAAAACGTTGCTGGTTTAAACAATATTTCTCGTTTTAATTTTGGTTCCTATCAAAACATAAGTTTTGCCAAGAAATCTTCACGTTTCTTTGTGTTAATAAATCTACAGTAGTCATAAGGTCATTCCAGAAAGGGGTATCAATTCATTGGAAAGCAGTCTTACTTTATGTTAAACCCTTTCTGTGAATGCATGGTTGACTTGGAATTTCTTCACATGTTACGTATGAAATCCATGTAGCCATTAAATTTGAATTCCAGCATTTGTTATGAAGATGAATGTTGCTTGTGTTTGAGAAATGTCTATCACTGTGTATACCTATGCACAGTGGATTTTAGATCCTAAATCCAGAAACACGCTTAATTACTTGGATACAGGTATCCCCATTCTGTTTCTGAATGTTTGCAGCATGATGTAACATAATGTGAAAATAGCTTGTTTATATTTCATCAGTCAGTCCCAGGGGACTGATTGTAAAGCAGCATAAGATCCTACAATAGAATAAATAGGAAGAGTCTGCTGTAAATAGAAGTATTTTTATGATGTCAGCAGAATCACATCCATGTCATACAAACTAAGGATGAGTGTTTGTAGACAAAGCCTTATTGTTTCTACTCAGGGCAATTGCAGAGTAACTTTGGGCAAAATGTACTAGAGGTGACCTTCAACAGTTTGTGAAATTTGAGCTACCTTTTAGTATTTAAGCAGTAAATGGTAGAAAGATGAAAGGAGTGGAATTCTTCTAAATTACTACATAAACATTTTAATTTGTAGATATACGTATAGGCATACACTAGCATGCTATATTTTACTTCAGGCAGTTCACTCTACAGTCGCCTTAATTAACTAATTTGATTTTCATTTGATTTTATTTTTCTAGATTGATTCTCTCACAGGCCTTGGAGTGGTTAAAGTAGAATGTGGATCACAATTTTCTGTGGCCCTTACCAAATCTGGAGCTGTATATACATGGTAAGTATTCTGTATTAGCTATTTCGACAGTGTTAGATGTCACCTTGTCTGTAACAGATATCAGTGTTACACTTCTTTCACTGTTTTGGTCTTCTCTTTCAAAAATTTTTTGAGTTCCTGTGTCTTGATTAGTAATAAAACCTAGCACTTTGGGGAACGTTTTCTAGTGCCATGAATGAAAAATCCAAGTATTTTGTCTTGGAAACCTGAGCACAGGGTTGTCATTCCAGACACTGACCACTGCAAGATGCAGAACTTCCAAGGAGGTCAGTAGAATTATAAGCATGAAGTGTCATGCAGGGTGGAAGGCAATAGCATAAATAACGTTCTCATGTTTTATCAAAATTGTATCTTGCTTGTGGTGGCTGTAATCTGAGAATTTGATTTTAGAAATCATTGTTTTAATCTTCCTTACACCATTCCAAGTTTTGTAGTTTAAACTACTGGCCTGAAATGTTTAAAAAGACTTAGCAAAATACCTTCCCAACTTCCCTCAGCTACCTTGTTTGTATGACGTTAGGTATCCTTAAACTGTATGAAGTTCCAGTCTCTGAGATCAGTAAATGCACTGGCTTTGCAGATGACTTCTTCCAATGCTTGACACCTCTAAGAGTTAAAAATAAGACCACCCCCTGGAAAAGTGGTAAAAGGAACTACACAGATTAAGTAGGAACATTGTATTGGAGGTGTAAGAATCTGTACTGAGTCAGCAGAATCACATCCATACAAAGTAGGGATGATTAAAGTTGAATATTTGGAGAATATTTTGGTACTGGACTTTATAAGTACATCTACAGATCAAATATCAGACTGTCATTACATTTTTTCCACAGTTAAACCACAGTTTTTAAATGTTTACTTCTCTGTGTAGGGGCAAGGGAGATTATCATCGCTTGGGCCATGGATCTGATGACCATGTTAGAAGACCACGACAAGTGCAGGGACTGCAAGGAAAGAAAGTTATTGCAATTGCTACGGGGTCTTTACACTGTGTTTGCTGCACTGAAGATGGTACAAAAATCAAATAATTTACTTAGTTCTTAGCCCTGAATTAAAAAAAATTGAAATGTTATCTTTTAGTCAGCTGTTGGTAGGTTGTCCTTGCTAAAAATGCTGGTTCTGTGTGTGCATGGTTATATTTTGTGTTTGCAGATATTGCATATTTCTTGAGCAGCAAGCATGACATTGATTTAAAGTGATCACGTAGAACTAAATTAATAAAAATTAAAGAATTCAAGTTGCATAAGCACTGATGATCAAAGAAAAATATAGAGCTCTAAAGGTAATTACAGAATGGTCAAGCAGTAGCATTGAATGGGTTTGGCTTTTGGTTTTTTGTGGGGTCTTGTGAGTTTGTTGAAGTGTTTAACTTGCTAAATGAAGCACTGCACAAACAATATTGCTTCTTACGTAGCAGGTTGAGATAGTGAATATTCTTTGTAGCAGACTCACTCCCACAAGTAACAAGTTTGCACAATAACAGAGTGTTTTATAGGTGCTTTATAGGTGTTTTATAGTGAAATATAGCTGTGGAAAAGGAATGCTCAGGAACAAGGTTGTTACTTTAAAAGTATTTCCCAGTTATCTTGCAGCAGCAAGCACCTATTTTAATATCTTCTCTAGTAATACAGCTTATTATAGGATTTTTGTCTCATACAAAATATTAAGCCTTTTAAATTTTTTTTTTTTCATACTGGCTTTGCTTTTGCTATGAAACTATCAAATACAGGCTGTTCCTGATGTTCTGTTAGTTTTCTGCTCTACCATCTCCTTCTATTCTGGGACAGAACCTTTCAGTTACACAAACTATGAGGAAAGAAATGCATCTTATGCTAGCTGCTCTACAGAGACTGTGGACCTAACTATGTCAATCAAGGTTTATCTGCACTAGATAGTGGATTTCATCCACTAGGATGGCCATCAGTCCTAGAAATCTTGTCAGTCCTAGAAATCTTACAGCACAAGGCCTCATCTGGTTAAATAATTGATAATTTAAAAAAAAAAAGGGCAAAAATCTCGTATATTAGCTTCAGGATAATAAATTTTTTTTTTTAGGGGAAGTGTATACATGGGGAGATAATGATGAAGGGCAGCTTGGAGATGGAACAACTAATGCCATCCAAAGACCACGCCTGGTTGCAGCACTTCAGGGTAAAAAGATCAACAGAGTAGCCTGTGGCTCAGCACATACTTTAGCTTGGTCAACCAGTAAACCTGCTAACGCTGGCAAGCTCCCTACACAGGTAATAGTTTTGGCTTATTGAATTCAGATTTTAAACATACTTAGGGTGGTTATTGCTGACCTTTCAGTAGATGTATTTCCTTTCCAAATCCCTGCATAAGCTCAGCATGCTTTGGTTTGACTTCAAGTTTGAGCGAGTTACCTTGTTTTACTTCTGTATTTCTGAAGAATTCCATTCTTCTGAGCTGAAAAAGCCTCTTCATTCAGTTTTTAATCCAAATGTGGAACAGCAACTCAGTTTTAAAATTGGCAGGAATTTTATTCTGCCTTGCAGCTATGAAAATGCTATGCCTTCCAAGGGAGTTCTTAGCTTCTTGCTTTATATTGTGAAGACTTGTTTTTTGAATATTTTGTATTTCAGCTATGCCTGGAAGTAGTGATGACAGGATGTAAAATGTATTTGTTTATGGATAAATTGTAAAATATGGAACAGCCCTTGTGTTCTAGCCATCATACAATACTTGGTTCAGTTTAGATGGATACTATTAGTATCTTTTATAAACAATTGAATTCCATGTATGAAGTTTTGACAGTGTGAATAAGCAAATATCTGAATTTCTGATACAAGTTTACCTTCAAATCTAAAGATTGTTGTTCTCTTGAATAAAATAAAGTATGTAATAATTCTAAGTTATATTTGGATATCATTGCCTTATCATAGGTTCCTATGGAGTACAATCATCTACAGGAAATTCCCATCATTTCATTAAGAAACAGGCTTCTGCTCCTGCATCACATTTCAGAACTCTTCTGTCCTTGCATTCCAATGTTCGATCTTGAAGGAAGACTTGATGAAACTGGCCAAGGACCCTCAGTTGGGTTTGACACATTACGGGGAATACTGATATCACAGGGAAAGGTATTTTATCAGAATGTTTCTAAAGGAGAGATTTGTAACAGTAATGGAGAAGTACTGTTTAAGTTGTTTCTGAAGAAAAAAGAGCTGTATGTCTCAGTTTGTTCTGTAAGTTGTATATCAGATATTTGCATTCTGATGATGCAAACTTCTTTTTTTCTGCAGTGTTTTTCTTAGTTCTTCATCATAGTGCTTTTATGTGTTGATCTTGAAAATAACTGTACACTGTAGATCTTCAGTTTGTAGTATAGCTGAATTCTTCTAGAATATTCAGTAGATGATATCCTGGAAAAAAATGTAAGATAGGAGACAACGACCAATTCATACTTGTTTGTATTTCAGTTACCAAGGTCAGGTGATATACTAGTTGATGCAAAGCTCTGTGCAGGTACAAACTTGTTTTAGACTGAGCTAAAAGTGAAAATAGAATACCTAGGAGTTCAATCTCAAGTGGTAAAGAAAGGGGATTTTTATAGTTAAGTCAGTCATGAATAAATGTAGATAATTGTAATGCTTCAAAGCCGCAACACTTACTCAAAACTTCAGCTATGATAAGCCATAAAAACATGATTTGCCTTCAGTATAATCATCAGTTTTGGGTCTGAATTTTTCTCACTGTCATAGTAATTTGTCTAACCGAAAAAGGAGATGTTATACAAACAGACAAAAATCTGCTGGGAGGTATCTTTGAAAAGGGAATTGGTTAAGTTTCCCCCTGCAGTGCTGTTCTGTGTCCTTAACTAAGACACATGGCCTGTGACTAGACTTCTTAGTATCTGTTGTCTCAGGGTCTTTCTCTAGATTCCAGTAAAATTGTGTAGTAGAACAAAGCTGTGTACGTACTTCACAGACCAAGGGAAATCATCAAAACCTAAACTAGAAAGGAAATCCTTGCTGTTCTGTTCATGAGACTTTTATCTGTTAATGCTATTAATTGTGAGTCCTTACATACATAATGTTACATGTAAGAACGTGTATGCAGGAGGCACATTCAACGTCATTTACTTGAGTCTGCAGAATACTTACAGAAAGGCTGCAGTCATAAGATAAAGTGGGATATCAGGCATAAATACATCAGAAGCATTCACGAGGCATCAGAGGTTGTGATGTCGTATTCATATCTAGGCATTTAAGACAAGCTTACCTTCAGAGATTCTAAAGACTTAAAAATCTTCTTAATCTTGTTTGAAATTGACTGTAAAATTATATCCAAATATTTAGTGAGGGAACCTCAGCTACTTGAATTTGCATGAAAAGGTTTTTTTTTAAAAAAAATTTGTATTTGTTGTTTATTTATTGCTTTCCATAGCAAGATGATCTCATCTTTGGCTTTTTTGATTGTCATTCTCTGATGTTAATTATTCTCTATATACTTACATTTTTCTGGTATAAACTAATTTATACTTGTACTCATCAATATGTTGGTTGCTTAATAATTGTATCTGGGTGCAGTGCAACCTTTCAAGCCATGGTTTTGAGTAATACAGATGGGACTTTCTTCTTTACAGTTTTAGTATCCCTACTGTTTCAGACGTGAAACGTCAAATAACATGATCCTTGACTAACATCTTGCACCTTCATACTCTGTTGCTTTTTTATTTCCTGGGTTGAACTATGTGTTTGTCTGCAAAATATGTGCAGGGTTCTTATTTGATTTCAGTTTTGCCATTATCTGGATTTTTTTTTAGGAGGCAGCTTTCAGAAAAGTTGTGCAAGCAACTATGGTGAGAGATCGTCAGCATGGGCCAGTTGTAGAGCTCAACAGGATACAGGTATCTTCAGCTGAAGTTCTTATTTACTCCCTGTATGCTTAGCCCACAGTGCTGTGTTGGTCAAAGCCCTTTGTTTCAGCTGTTTAGTATCTTGAGTGCTACAGAGTTGAATTTTTATCAGAGAATCAAGCAATAAAGAAGTGAATGCAGTTTTAGGGCTGCTTATATTCTTTTCAGTATGTTTTTATCCATACTGTAGTTGTTTGGGGAGAGGGTAACACTTGTTGAAATGTTAAGTGAACGATTTAGACTCTTAATGAGCACAGTATGTCCTGCTTGACAAAGGACTGCCTTTTCAGAACTCACCACATTAGATAGTTCAGGAGAATAGTGATTCTGATGCTTTTCTTACCTTTCCAAATGCTCAGCTGAATTATTCATCTGTTGCTTTCAAAACAGAAAACCTTAAAGGTAAGAAAAAGAAAAATGCAAGGAAAGAAAGTTCTTGAATGTAATTAAAATTCAGGCTGATGAACTCTTGTCCTTTGCTGGTCATCACATGTAGTCCTATTGATTGTAGATGTCTTTGATACAAAAGGGCTTTTTTCTTTATCATTGATGTTAGAAAATGTAATGTTGTGCCTTAGGCCAGATATGTCTTTTTTCCCATAGATACTTCTGTAACACAGAATAGTAAAACATTTTTTTCATTTAAATGCACTGCAGCCTGGTCTTAGAGTCCTCATGCATTTCTTGGATGTTGTGATGAGGTCTTTTTTTTTGTTTGCCTTAATATTCCAAAAAGTAAGAAAATCTACCATTTGTGAGGTTAGAGTGAAGAAATTGTGAAAATTTAAACTTATTTTCTGTTAGTGAACAGAAATACATCCTGTTTTGGCTGGACCCAGTTTCTACTTCTTTGCCATTTTCTGTGGACATTTATAATTTCTTGCTAATGTTCTGTGATTAAAATGTGTTGTTCTAGTTTATTAGAATCACACAGTCACTAAGTTTTTACTTATGGGGTCCAACTGTATTATTTTGGAAGATGAAGAGAGTACCAGAGATTTTTAAATTACTTCTTAAGTGTGTGAATTCAGAAAGTCCAATAAATATTGCTGGTATTTTCAGCAGGAAATAAGTGATGAGTAGGTTTTGGGATCGTTTCCTAGTGTCCTCCTTCATTAACTGAGATACTGTATTTCAGTTTGTTATTTAAATCTGTCTTGAACCCTAGAAAACAATTGGCAGCTTCCCTTCTTCATACCTTCTGGGGGAAATAAAATACTGCTGTAACTAAGTCTGTTGGTTTAGCCAAGTGAAGACTACAAAAAGTCATGTTCATAATCTGGCCTGATTACACAGTACCAAGTATGGCTTACAATTTCTTGATGGCTTACAATAGCTTTGCTCAGAATGAAAATGTGGATTCTGAAACTGTTTGATCCCTTATAATATTTAATTGAAGGTTCTAAGCTGCTTTGCCTAGTTGCAAAAAAGTTAAATGTCAATGTTAAAAATTTTCATCGTATTTGCAGTTGTAAGTTAAAGTGCAGCTGGGCTTTAAGACCCCTTGGCTTTCAGAAGACTCTTCTTGCAGTTTATAGATTATATGGTGTAGTCAATTCACTTCATCTTCCTTGGTATAAAAATAACCCGATGAGTTTTTAATTTATACTTGGTTTTCCAGGTATTGACTTGTTTTTTACAATACATCCCTCAGCGTCCCTTGCTGTTCAGAGGTTTCTTTGGGAGTACCACAACTGAAGAGAACAGCCGTGTAAAACTGAGCAAACCAACACTCCCTTCTCCTGGAGGGGTCCAGTGTTACAGGGACCAGATTCCTTTAGAGTAGATCACATTCACCTTACGTACTGCTTGGCCCTGGGAGCCTTGTAATGGTGGGACATTCTGTAGTTATTCTGCTTAGGGTGTGTGAAAAACAATGTGATGGCTGTACTGTAACTCAGAACTAAGTGCCAGCCTGGTGTTTCTATAGCATAAAATTGAGTGTACATACTTTATGCTTTGAGGTGTAGCATGAAGGCAAACTTGGATGCACAGAGACAGTATGGGATGCTGTTGCAGGGCTCCATAGGGCAGAAGAAACCAAATTTCATGCAGGCTTATCCATACATTTTTGGGAGTAGTCATTTGTTGCCTTTTCCTGGGCTTAGAATTAAAAGCCAAACATGGTTAGAGGGGAAAAAAAGGTTTTACCTCTGTATTTATTCAGGGATCCTTTGGTGCATCACATCTAGGTAGAAAGCACCCCTGAGTGCACATCAAAAGTGCCCAGCAGGGTGCACCTCCCGAACAATGCGCACACACACACACAAATGCACAGAAATGCACCTAAATGCACACCCCCCGATGATTCGCGTATACAATTATAGACCTTGCACATTAGCATATCTATCAAAGATTCTCCAATGAGAGGCTCAAGAGAAGTCCCAGTCCTGAGGAACCTTCCCCCTGGATGGACCTATCTTAGTTTACAGAATGTGTTCTGGAGAGGCCCTTGGTGTCTGGGGCTTTCTGACCCAACTGCGAGGTTCCCAAGATGTTTGGTCTCTTGGCTTAACAGAACTTTGGGTCTAAGCTAGTTATCAGAGTTTGGGAATTACAAGTATGTGGGCTAAAAGCACTAAGGATACATGCAAAGCTGTATGAAAGGGTGTATGAGAAGGGTATATGAAAAAGCAAAAATCATCATGGCATCAATTAAGTAAAATGTGCCAAAACAGCATCTGGGCCTTGTTCTGGAGAAGTGTAATGTAAGTAGTCAAAAACTAAGCCGAAAGTGAATTAACAGTTACGTATCTAGACAGGGTTCAAGTGCTCAGGTTTACTTACTGACCCTCATACTAGCAAATCAAATTTTCTTAAGTGTTTAAGTTCTGGTGTAATTCATGCAGTGTCAAACGGACAGTGTGTTTTGACCTATAAGCAGATACTTTCATAATGCTGTTAAAACATATCTTTGCACAGCAGTTTGAAAAGAATTTCTTCCTTTTCAAAAGGGAGCAAATTTCAGTTATTAAGGAGAATGTCTACTTTCATGAATGTAATATGGCAGAGAATCTCCTGGTTTAATGTTCTTTACTGTCAAGGGAGGAATGTGATATATATGGATATATGAAGTACAACTTTTAAGACCAGTTTCTTCCTCCTCCCAAGGACTCCTTATGAAATATAGGTTATAGCAATCTCGCTAACATGATGAGTAAAAATGCTCTGATCTTAAAGTAGGCACGGCATATGCATGAATTAATGATTTGTTCTTTTTGAGTGTCATTTCAAATTAAATAACATCCCTCCTTCCTGGTTATCATCTTCTCCCTTATCAAATGTACTTGTAAAGAACACTCATTTCATGATAGCCTTCATTTTCCTACACTGATCAGGCTAAGGTTGTTTTGTCTGCTTGTGCAGAATAGTCTTTTCTCTACGCTTCATCCTTTTGTACTCTGTTCATTCTGTAGCATTTAAGTTTGAGCATAGAAAACTGAAACTCAGGGTACAGGTGAAATTTGTGTCTGTGCTTTTATAATTATTACACTGATACTTCTCTACTTCTTCTGGTGATTTTGTGACATATGTTTGAATTGTGTTTGTTTTCTTTATAGATCTGTCTTACCTGATAACTGTATATATTTCTCTTTCTTAGCGGATTCCAATTTAGAAGCTGTCACCTTTTTGTAAACCTTTTTTGTTGGTGTCTGAGTGCATGGCTTTAACTACTAGATTTCTCCCAACTTACGGGAGAGAATTCTTCTGGGTTGAAGAGAGTCTCATGGGATGGCCAGTATTTTCCAAGCTGCCTGAGACTAATACAGAGTTTCTCAATTTAAAACTTCATAGGCATACAAATTTCTCAGAAATCCACTGAATTAAAACCAGCTTGTGTTGATAGAGAACATCTTAATATCTGAGGACTTAGATGTCTCAGCCTTTCAATAAAACCTGAAAGAAATCTGGTGGTTTTTTTATCCAAAGCCATCAGAAATATGCAGCATGAGAACAACTGGATTTTGAATCACAGAATCACTGGGTTGGAAGAGACCTCTAAGTGAGATGCACTGTAGTTTGTAGTGTGACTAAATATAGATTAGTGGGATGAGTTTGGGTTATTTCCGAATTAACAGTCTCACGGATATTGGTGATCTGTGTGCATGTAGGAGTCCCTTTGCAGTCAGGACAGGTTGAGAATGTAAGCTGCAGAACACCATGGGGGAAAAAAACCCCTTGTGTTTCTCCAGCTCTCTGTTCACTTTCCATTTCTTTCCTCTCTATACTGGTGAGATGCTTTTTGTGTTCTTACCCTCCTTGTGCGCATCTCTTGCAGCAAAATCCATGGAAATTTATGCAATTGCATGCCAATCTCAGAGTTCTCCATGAAATATTAAAATACACTTCTTGTGTAGGTGCCTAAGAACGCATTACCTGTGTACCTATATACATATGTATTTTGATAGTATTTACTTGTTTTTAGAGGCTCCCAGTGAGTATCAGAGATGCATATTTAGTTGTTACCATTAATGAATATAAGAATAACACATATTCAGTTTTCTGGCCAACAGCACAGTCTCTAATCTGTCTCATGTGTGAAAAACTTACCCAGATTTGTCAATTGAATCTATGAATACAGATAGGATGAATTAACTAAAAGGACTGAAATCAGAAAAACTGAACTTGCCAAGTCATTGTCCGCTTCTTCAGAAATGAGAGAAGTCGTCTTTATCATCAGACTTCATCTTTGCTATCCCTCTGTCTTTACATTTTCCTTTAAAGATGAACAAATATAGTGCTGAGTAGTGACAGATGAACAAAGAACTCTTGGAAATGAAAGATAAGGTGTTGGTGGTTGGGGGAACTGAAAATTCCATATTTATCTGCACGGTGATGCCAGCTGAATTATGTTCTTACAGTGACTTTTATAATGTGCGTACTCAATAGGTAAAACGTTCCAGGAGTAAAGGAGGACTGGCTGGACCTGATGGTACAAAGTCAGTGTTTGGGCAGATGTGTGCAAAAATGAGTTCCTTTAGCCCCGATAGCCTTCTGCTTCCTCATCGTGTTTGGAAAGTCAAGTTTGTTGGTAAGAAAATTCTCAACACCCCACCCTTGCCTACTTTGCACTTAATTTTACAGTTTGCTTGGGATTTACTCTTTCGGAGAACCGAAGGAAGGAAGGAAGAGATACAGAAAAACAATGTATGTGTGTAGGCAGAGGAAGGTGCTTAAAATGTTGGAAAGTAAAAAACCTTTCAAAATGAGTTTATAAAACCCCTCAAGATTAATGGAAGTGTGTGTGTAATTCTCTTCAGGTTCCAGGGACAGCTATTCTGCCAACAACAAACATTCTGCAAAACCTAAACCTAATTTGTCAGCTGTCTGAATTGGTAAATAATCCTGGCTAGCTAGTTTTACTGGTAGGGTAGTTTCTACAATTCACCTATCACTCTGAGCTTTTTAATGAAAAGTATTTTAGATTGAAGAGCCGTTCTATCTATTATATATGGTCTAAATAAAACATACCTACTTTAAAATGCCACTCATGAAGAACAAAGCAACACTATTCCTTTTCTATTTCTGTTGTATTTTGTTGTAATTAGCATACAGCACAAAATATTAGTTGCACTCTGTCAAAATAGTATTTTTGGCACTGTGATATGTCATATAATCTCCTAAATAATACATTTTGCAATGAACTGGAAACATCCAAATACAGAGCCAAACTTCTAGGGTTTTCATATGAAGGGATACAACACTGCAGCTTTTAGTAAACTTTTATTTATTCAATTATCCCCACAGAGGAAATAGTTTGTTTCAGTACTTCAGTTATGTTTGAAAGAGTGTTTAATTTTGAGCCTTTTTTCTTCTCCAAGGTGAGTCTGTGGATGATTGTGGTGGAGGTTATAGTGAATCAATAGCAGAAATGTGTGAAGAACTTCAGAATGGGCTGACCCCTCTATTAATTGTGACACCAAATGGAAGAGATGAATCTGGAGCAAACAGAGATTGTTTCCTATTAAATCCTGCTGCCAAGTCACTCCTGCATATGAACATGTTTCGCTTTCTTGGTAATTTCTTAGCAACTTTGCGGTATTCTGTGTGCTTTATGTGTAGATAGAATATTGGGAATCTAAGAAAACTAAGTTTATGTTTAAATTTACAGGTGTACTTTTGGGTATTGCTATCCGGACTGGCAGCCCTCTGAGCCTCAACCTGGCTGAGCCAGTGTGGAAACAGCTTGCAGGAATGAACCTAACAATTGCTGATCTCAGTGAGGTGAGAAGGAAGTTCCTGGGTGGGATGTAGCCTACAGAAGACAAGCAGACTCTAGTGTAAATTTCTCAGGTGGTTGGTTTCCCTGGTTTTTAATGTGCTTGTATTTTGACTGGCCTTTTATATTTTGAGCCACTATACAAGGATGATTTGTACTCACAATTAAAACTGTAAATCTAAGTTGTTCAAGAGTAGTTAAATAATCTATTTGAATTCTAGAGCATGCTCAAATCTTCTCATGGGTTTGACTAGACAATCTTTGTGGTTGAATTCCTACTTCCCAGTAGCCCTTTCTGTAGCTGTTACTGTCTGTTACACCAAGATGCGATCACTGATTTGAGGGCATGTGCCTGCACTGTGTTGAAGTAAAAGAAAATAAGTTCAAACTACTCCTAGTTTGTGCTCACATACTGAATTTCACAAGCTTTCAGTTTCTGTTTACTGAGCTCAGTAAATGCGGAGTAAGACTTAAGTCTTCATTATGAAGAAAAGTTCCTTCTCAAATACTGTCACGTAGAAATGTACTTACATTACAGTAAAAGCCTTGAGTCATTTACTTGTCAGTGAGGGGATTCCTTTTATATCTAACCCAGTGCTGGTAGGGATGATTATGCTTTTAAGCTTTAAATCCATTTTCTTAAAAGATACGGTTTCTTTTGGAGAGCAAATGCCCTCCAAAAAGATTGAAATATAGAATATGTACACTCTTCCACGTCCAACCTAATGAAATTTTATGGCTTTGAATTCAAGTTAGATGAATTATGGTCAGACATTTGTCAAAGCTTTTGGTAGGTGACACATGATGCACTGCTTTCGGTATGCAAGAGATGCTGTTGTGTAGTGCTAGTAAACTGACTTTAACTTGAGTTTCTTACTTTCAAAGGTTGATAAAGATTTTATTCCTGGGCTTATGTACATTCGAGACAATGAAGCTACTTCAGAAGAATTTGAAGCTATGAGCCTCCCATTCACTGTGCCTAATGCAAGTGGTCAAGATATTCAGCTGAGTTCCAAGTACACCCATATTACACTGGATAATAGAGCAGAATATGTGAGGCTGGCAATAAACTACAGGTTTGTTGAATAAATCATTAAAATTACTGATAGCAATACGCATTTTCTTTTAAAAAATATGTATCAGCTTTTAAACAATATGCTACTTTAGCCTCTTATATACAAGTATTTTAATATTTTCATGTGATTACAGTGTTGATTTTCTGATTTCACTTACTGTATCAAAGGAGAAAAATCTTAAACTTAATTTTTAGGAAGCAAAATAAACGAGCAGGTACGGCTCTAGATTTGTCCCGACAAAGCCATTTTGGGAGCCAGTTTTACTGGTGGAGAAATACCCCATGCATCTAATTCTTCCTATGGGCTAAAGTAATAGGCTTGATCAGTAAGCTCTTTGTGAAAAGAGCTTAGATCTAGTACTGCTGCACTCATACTTTTTCATGTCATCAACTGCAGTCAAGGGCAGCATTGGCTGAATTCTTACTCCAGGTTGGAATGCACAAACCAAAATGTTCATTCCTTGGATAGGACATCAGTGCACACCCATGGGTGCCAAAAGCTGAACACTGCACAGAAATCAGTGGGAAATAACTGCTCAGTGTTTGAGAAGACTGGCCTTTGGTTGCTTATGTGGTCAGGTAGCTAATCTAGATAAGTACATCTCAGAAACCATCATAAGCATCTTTTATCTGAAGCAGTGGGCCTAGTGCCTACTGAAAAATATGAATTTAGATAATTTGGATAAGAAACTGGTTAAGGCTTATTTTATTCACTCCACCATATTCCACTCTTCTTCAGAGAGTGCTTGAGCAAGACTCTATCACAGTCTTATATACTTGCTTATTAATTTGTAGTTACAGTGTCTGCCAACAACTATGAATTACAGCCTTTGTTCTTCTTTTTTTTCCCCATTGTAAATGGTTATGAACCAATACTTAGACCTGTTTCTGACAGTAAAGACAGAGATTTCATTTGAAGGTGGTATTCCTTTGAAGAAATGGCTTTGCTGTCTTGCCATTTCTGGCTGTCCTCAGAGGACATGAGCAATTTTAAAGCGTTTTACAGTTAAAAGGCCTTGTGGAGAAACATTTAAAGGTTATGTTAAGTATGGAGTTTTTTAACTATATGAAGCCCTTGAGAGGGAAAACCAGCACCTGCATAAAATCCATGTGGAAAAGTGGATGCAAAAGACCAAACTTGTCCTGACATCTTTGTTTATTTTGGTGATGACTAGCCTGAGGACAGCACTTGTAAGAGATGTCTCTGCTCCGGAGGGCTCTGTAAAACATCTCAGAAATTATTTGACAGGGAAAAAAAATAAGCAAAGCACAAATCATGTGTGGCATCAGAAGCAGCAAAATGTTACTTATCTGTGCTTGTCTTGAAATAAAAAAACCTACTGTCCCCTCAGACATCCTATTTTAGTTCAGACCTGGTTTTTTTTTTGCCATAATGTCTGTCTAGTGCTGAGAATGTTTGAAGTTAGAGTTTCAAGATACAGCTGCTCTTTTTCCAAGATCATATTGTTTCCAAATGGCGTATTGGTTTGTTTTTGGCAGGCACAGAACATGAATAATACTGGAAATAAAATATCTAAAACATTGGGAGATATCTCCTCCATATTGAGCTTGCTGTGCAATAGGAATTAGTGTAGAAAGTCAAGTATCTTGTGATAAATGTTTGTTAATGATCCTTGGTACACAGCTGGACGTTTGAGGAGAATGGTTAAAGTTGCTTTGATAACACAGTAATTGCAATAAATAATTGCTAGAAATGACATTCACAGAAACTCTGTGTCTTTGCAGGCTTCATGAATTTGACGAACAGGTTGCAGCAGTTCGTGAAGGGATGGCCCGTGTTGTTCCAGTTCCTCTACTTTCACTCTTTACAGGATATGAACTGGAAACTATGGTATCAATTTCTGCCTTGTTACTTCTGTCAGAGTAACTTGGAGTGAGATTATTCACTCATTTGTGTTACTAATGCAAACCCCACATTAAATGCTGTTTTACAGCGATTACTGTGGGGTTGAAACATTCAGTTCAAGGAAAGACTAGAAAATGTTTAATTGCCTTCTTTGTGTTAGTAAAATTATTTTGATATAGCTGAGCAGTGATGTAATGGATTATTTCAGGAAGAAAAAAAAAGCAAAACCAAAAAATCCCCACACATGCCAGTGATTTCATGCCAGTGATCTAGGAAGTAAATTGGAGATACTTGTCCTAAGTTCAAGAATATGAAAAAAGTTTATTACTGTTGCCTGATGGGAAGATGTATATTTAGTATTATTGTACTCTTATACTATGCATGGCATTTCAAATATTTGAATGCTCAGTTTGTCAGTGTAAAAGTTGATTAAATGTTTTAAAGGAAGGGAGGAACAAATCACGTGGAATTGATTTTATCAGACTTGTGTAGCCTATCACTGTATTTTATTTTTTAGGTATGTGGAAGCCCAGATATTCCACTTCATCTCCTGAAATCTGTAGCAACTTACAAAGGCATTGAACCAACTGCTTCCTTGATACAGTGGTTCTGGGAAGTGATGGAATCCTTCTCCAACACAGAGCGATCTCTCTTCCTGCGTTTTGTGTGGGGCAGAACAAGGCTGCCCAGGACTATTGCAGACTTTAGGGGGAGGGACTTTGTTATTCAGGTAAGGTGTGTGGGATGGGGAAAGGTGGGGGCATCTTAAAAAGCTGGTAGTGGAGAAGTAGCAGCATGACACAACAAAAGACCAGCCTGATTTTATTAAACTGTTTTGCAGATTTACATTGTAGATTAAACAGTGCAACAGTTGAATAATGTCTGTAACAGTTATGTAATGTATAGAACTGTTCTCTCTTGATTTGGACAAGTGGATATTAATTTATTTCCCAGGCATTTGTTTCTGTGAATTTTGATAGTTTTCCACTGTCAGTCAACTGTTTTTGCTGGCTTTTATTTAGCATTTCATTCAGTTTAGTTAATAATTTCAGCTAAATTAAAACCCCACAATCTTCAAATCATCTTCAAATCATCTTTTGATATCTTCTGAAGTAAAACAGTCTTTTTTAGATTGTTCCCGACTACATATTCATAGTCAAAGCAGCACATACATGTCTGTTTTTATTGATTGATTTAGTGTAGGAAAAATGGATTTGGCCTCTTCATTGTTCTTCTAAGAAACTTCAGCGTCAGAATCAAAAATATAACATGCTGCTAAAAAAAATTTCCCAGTTATTATTTTGATACTTATTTGTGTTTTGGACAGTGAATCAAAAATATAATGCTTTTTTTCTTTTTTTTTGTTAACAGGTATTGGATAAATATAATCCTCCAGACCACTTCCTTCCTGAGTCATACACGTGCTTCTTTCTCCTGAAGCTTCCCAGGTATTCCTGTAAGCAGGTACTAGAGGAAAAACTGAAGTATGCCATTCACTTCTGCAAGTCTATAGACACGGATGACTATGCCCGCATAGCGCTGACGGGAGAGCCGGCCGCTGATGACAGTAGTGATGACTCTGATAATGAAGATGCAGATTCTTTTGCTTCAGACTCTACACAGGACTACTTAACAGGCCATTGAAAAGTAATATAAGGAGTAGTTGTTAAAAGCACTGCGGCAAAATGCCAAAATGACAAGGAAGCCAAGGACAGTTCAGGTTTCAGAACAGAGACTATATAATCAGAGGGATGGTAATCTTCTGAACATGGGGAAAGTGTGTTTGCTACTCACAGTAGGATTTAAGGATTACAGCTTAATCCATCAGCTTAAAATAAATGGCACAGTATGTGGGCATTTAACATTGTTTTTAAGAGCTGAAAATGGCCCCCCATAATGCTGCACTACATTTAGAACCTTTGTGTTTACTGAAGTGTTGTAAATGTTTATATAAATATGGTAGTGCAGCATCCAAAAGGCAGTGAAACCTTTAAATTGTGGGTGCAATAGGTTTTTTCATATTAAGTGTTGTGTTCTGTGCATATTCTTGATTGTATATTGGAAATACTGTGCAACAACGGAATAGTATTATAAATATTTCAATTAACTTTACTAGAAGTTTGTTAAAAGTTTTTGAACATTGAATAAACATTATTCCTTGAAATTCTTCTATAGATAATTAAAAATGGCCAATAGTTTCACCTCCACCCCTGGTTTGTATATTTTAGCTTATGCATTATTTATCTCAAATTTGATACCTTTCTGTGAACAGCATCATAATTCTTATCATGGAAAGTGTACTGTATATAATTGGTGCCATGTAAATGCAAAAGTTATAATTTCCCTCTAAATAAAAGTTCTGCCACATTAAGAACCGGTATGTGTTTTTTCATGGTGATGCAGCTCCTACATGGGATGAACATTGAAACAGCTCTACTAAGAAATGCTTCTGCAATTTACAGCTTTTGACCAAACTGCTCCACCAATAGTAGGTGCATTGCCAGAGACATTTTGTGAGCTACAGTAAACTTGAGCAAGTCCAGATAACATGTTAATTGTAGTGATTAGGTACACCTTGCTTATGCAGTTGTTCCTAAGGCTGCTGTTGTCAGTAATGGTGAATTTATTCTTGGACACCTCGGAAAAAAATTTGAGGAAGTGTAAGGGAGAGGTGTCATGAAGTACCTGAACTTGAGAAGAGTATAAGGATGCTCGTGTAGCATTGTATCACTGAGAAAATTAAGTCACCTTAAGTTACAAGGCCTGGTCATGACACATTGGCAACGACACGTTGATCATGACACATTCCTGACCACACAGGGTATGCACTAGTTTTTCAAAATAGAAGAATAAGATTAATTGTGCCAAAACACTAATATTTTACTTTAAAATCTATTAGGTGATGTCATACCATTGCCTCTGTAATTATTAGGATAGATATATGTGAGTATTCAACATTTTACAATTTAACGTTTTACAATTACGAGTGGATTCATTCTTTTTTAGTGTGTGCATTTGACTTCTGTTCCAACTAGATTTAAATATTAACTGTGGTCATGAACTAAGTTTTCATGAGACAAACTCGGTACTTCAGTATAGTGGTGAAACTACTGGTAGTTAAGATGTCAGTGTTTTGAAATACGTTTGCTTTAGAGTCCTCTGTTTAGTGCTAAAGATCTCTTGCAATAAATGCCCATCCTGATCCTCTGTCTCGTTGGAGGTTCCAGAACTCAGGCCTGTGCTCTGTCCTCCAAATTTTCTCTGTCTTCTGGTGAAAAATGCTGTGTCTTTTTGAGTCTTTAAGATGCAAAACTCAAAAATCTTTAAGAAACCTCTTTTATTTTTGCTGCTGAATTTAATTTCTCCTGAGGGTAAAAGGAGTGGAGAAGTAGTACAGAAGTGCTCATGTGGTTGTCTGCTGCCCTTCCTCATGCTAACACTGGAGCCCTGTAGGCATCCAACTTCATCAAAGAGATTCTGTAGTCAGCTTTTCAGGAGATGTGATGAATGAATCATGTCCAAGTCTCAGTCCAAAGTCTTTGACCAAGTTCAATTGCCATTCTTGAATTTTAAGCCCCATTTCAGAAGCCTATGGACTGCTGTGACATGGAGTTTATAACTTGCTTATGGAAAAGAAAAACAATGTCAGGGGTTTTTATCCAAGAAAAGTAAAAAAGAAGTGTGCTTTATGTAAGGAAACAGATTGCATTGTTGCATTGAACATTGCCTTGTTGCAATACAGTTGCATTGAACTGTAAAAGAAGTTTCCCTAGGCCTCCTTCTTTGCTTTCCCGTCCTAACAGAAGAGTGTCAGGCACCTTTTTACAGTGTGATGCTTGTCACCTGTGGCCTGACTTACAGCATTTCATAGATTATCAGGCTGGGAGGGGCCTCAAGGGTTATCTGTTCCAACCTTTATTGGCAAAAGCACAATTTAGACAAGATGGTTCAGCATTCTGTCCAGCTGAATCTTAAAAGTGTCCATGTTGGGGAATCTGCCACCTCCTTGGTGAGATTATTTTGTGAAAAATTTTCTGTCTAAGCAATCTCCTCAAGAATAATTTGTACCATTACCTCTTGTCTTTTCCATGTGACTCCTTGTAAAAAAGGAGTCTCTGTCTTCTTTGTAGGCAACCTTTAGGTCCTGAAACATGTTGATAAGGTCTCTGGTAATGCTTCTTTTCTCAAGGCTGAATGAACAAACGCACTTCTTACAGCTTTCCCCCACATGACAGGCCTCCCAGTCCTCTGGTCCTCTTCGTGGTCCTTCTATGGATCCTCTGCAGCCTGTCCACATCCTTTTGCACAGCAGGGACCAGAACAGCACAGTATTCCAGGTGTGGCCTCACAAGTGCCAAGTGGGATAAAGACTACTTTTAGCTGTACTGGTGATTCCATCTTGATGTAACCCAGCATCTTGCTGGGTTTCTTTGCTGCAGCAGCACGCTTCATTCGTGTTGAGTAGACAACGTCCACCACTTGCCACACATCAACCAAGCCAGTGAATGTGTCATGAAAGGTGATCAGGTTTGTCAAGCGCGGTTTGCCCTTCACAAATCCCTGCTCGCTTCTCCCAATCATGGGCTTCATCCAACTTGTGATAGCCCCCCAGGAGGATTTGTTCTGTAACTTTCCCAGGGACTGAAGTAAGACTGATGAGCCTGTAACTTCCTGAATCATCCTTTAGGACCTTCTTTTAGATGGGGGTCACATTAGCCTTCTTGCCATCTTCTGGGATATACCCTGATCTCCACAGGTCTCCAAGGTTGTGGAAAGTGCACCCACAATGATGTCAGCCAGCTCTCTTAAACACTCTCAGGTGGATAATGTCAGGGCCCATCAATTTGTAGGGGTTGAGCTCCTGTAACAGTTCACACCCCAACTCTTTCTTCACTGATGGTGAGTCTATTTTTGCATCAACTTGGATTTTTGTTCCAAAGGCCGGAGGCCCAACAGTGCTGGTAAAGAGTAAGGGTGAAGAAAGTGTTGAGAACTTCTGCCTTTTAAGCTTTGCTGGTGACTAATTCACCTTTCCTGTTGCACAGCAAGTCCATATTTTCCTTCTGTTTCTACTGGTTGTTTACATACCCAAAGAAACCTTTTTTGGGGTTTTTTGCATCTCTGGCCAATTTCAATTCAAGGTGAGCTTTTGTTTTTCTAACTGCACCTCTGCAAACCCTGGCAATGCCCTTGTAATTCTCAATGGGTATTCACCTCCTTTTCCTCTAGCCTGTACCCATCCAGCGTGATCCTACAGCCATGTGAGAACAGCCATGTGAGAAACATGTACCATGTTTCTGTTGTTCCTGGGACATCATAAATTTCTGCCTGGGTGCAGAGCCCCAACTCCTTGTGTTTGTGTGCACCAGGCTGCGTTCATTGGTACACGTACACTTGAGGTAGTTGGTCCTGATTCCAGAGATTCATTGGAAAAGCAATGGATTCCAAAGATCTCATTGATAAAACATTTTCCCTTTTCAGATCAAAGAAAATGTATAGATGTGGAGTTTCCTGCAGATGTTGCCTTTCAAGGCTAATCTCCCAACAAATATTATTATTAAAAATTATGGTGTTAACTATAACATGCCAACACAGTTCTTTTACTCAACTGGAGTTGAAAGATGTAGTAGAATTGGTGGAAAAAATATTCTGTCATGGTGTCATGTCTTTGTCTTAAGTGAAAACTGCAGCAAAGCAACAGAACTCTGAATGTGACACAGAAACTATTTGTGAATTGATGCTCCTGATACTTGGGAAAGATTCTGCTGGTTTGAGTATCCATCTCAAGTGTGAATGCTGATAGTATATCTGCAAGGCACCATTCTTCAGCTTTGCATTTAGTCATCTGATGGTCAGTGACTATGATTGTGCAATGGTATCTTAAAAAGACAGAGTAGAATTGTCTCAGTTGTTTCCTGACTCCGTTCATCTTTGATCAGCTCTCTCCATTGAGTTTGCATGTGGTGCACTAGCATCATACCTGAAAAAGGTTTCAGCAGAAGTATGTTGAGAAATCTGTTTGGAGAACATGGATATAATGTAAAATACTCTAGGATTCTCTTTTGTAAATGGTCAGTTTTAAGTGAAAAGAAATTTAATTCTTAATGGGCACTTGCAGGTACTTATTACTGCCAATAAGCCATAATAAGGACGGGTTACATCACTTCTAGAAAATAGAGTCTAAGCTAGGAGTATAAACCTTGTTTCCCTGTGAAAACTTCATCAGTGTGTGGGGGCAAAAAGTGCCAATGTGGTTTGGTGGTCAGCTGAGCTTTGTTATGCCGTTTGGCAGCAATGCATAGGGGAAAAAAAGCAAGAAAGTGTAACATCAAAATTTTACAGGTAAAGCTTCAGGCAAAATGTGAATGTTTTTCCTAAACTGGAAAGACTTTTTGAGCAAGACTCCTGCATATGTCCTTCCTGGTTCTGCTGCTTCTCACGTTTTTCATCAGTTTCATCACACTGACCTAGAAACATCCTGGAGAACAGGGCTCACGTCCAAAATTTAACTGATAGGAGAAGGGCTGCCTGACCTCAGGAATGCAGAAATCAGTGGGTTATGAAGTGCTGTGCATAGCAGGAGGAAGAAATATAATGCATGAAATACCTGGGTGGGTATATGTAGTGAGATTTGGGCTGCCTTGAGTGAGTTGCTCTTCCTCCATGCTCCTGCAGAGGAGAGGGATTCCCAGGGGAAAACTGGCTGGACAAAACCAGGAAAGAAACGAACTTTGGAGTACAAATCAGGCACCTTCCTTCCTGTGATCCTGGGGGCTGCTGCTTCCTGGCAGAAACACTGACCAGGCTCCAGTCTGTGGCACTTGTGACCAGTTACCCATGTACAGCACTGCCTGGCAACGTCTGGAATTTGTCATTTTGGAACATGGGAGTTAAAGACCCTCAACTGTTCCAGCAGCTGATGCCAAGGCTCCACCTGTGCCAGCAGCTAGCACCACCTTTCCCACACACCCACACAGATCTCAGTGGTGGCTGGCACTCAGTCCTTGTGGCACACATGCACACGGGATAGAGAGCATGCGGTCATGCAGAAGGAGAGTTACTAAAAGATTTAATAAGAAGATGTAAGAAGACAGGAGAAACTGCAGTGAAACCACTTTTGGCTTCAGTCCTGGTTTTGCCTCTCAGTCTGGATTCCACAAAAAAATACTGCTTGTGTGCAGGATGTCAGTACCAGGTGTTGATAGTTGTTTCCAAGATGGTGTTGCTTGGTCTCAGGCAGTTTGCAGTGTGGATAAAATACCCGTGCATAGGGGAGGACAAGCCCGTGGGAGATTTTCAAGCTTCCTGTGTGGTTAAGGCACAGGACCAGGAGTCAGGAGATCAAAGTTCCTGTGTTGTACAGAAAAGCTGTTTCAATACATAGGCTGCATTGATCAAAATTATCTCTACACGCAGTTCTTAGACACGGCCAAGGCTTCATTCCTGCCAGGCAGTATCACCTTCTCATCCCTTATGTAGTGGTAACAGTTGCTGCTAAGGCCTCAGTGGAGATGGTAAAACAACTGTTCTGTGGCACTTCTGGGAGATTCAGGTTATTTTATGGTCTCAAGAAACCTGAGACAGTAGCATTTTCAGGAGTAGTCAGGGCCCCCCTCTACCCATCAGAGCCTGGATTCACTTCTGCAGCTTTTGGGAAAGAGGTGAATTGAAACTACTGAGCACTCATGTACTGACATGGCTGGTCTTCTGGTCATTTCATGAGTTTTCAGTAACTTGTCTGTTGCCTGACAACATTTCCTAAGACAGCATTTCCTAATAACATCATAACCATGGTACTGCTGGGTTGGGAGGGGTTGCGAAGTATCTGCTCTGGGTTAAGCATCCACTAGCCTGAAAAACCAACTCGGGAATGAAAGTCTGCTCCAAGAAGGGGCTATACTGTGTAGGGGTGGGATTTTGGCATGACAGAGGTCTTTCATCTGCTGAGCTACCCATGCCATGAAGTGAAATGATGCTTTCCTGCCACTGAGATGGACTTTGCATCGCCAGCGTTGAGCAGTCCTCAGCACCCTGTGTGACCAGATCCACCCTTCGGAGATGAACATTTGCATGTAGCTCAGAAATGCAAAGTTGGCCAAGGTCCCTGGAGGTCATCCCTGGTGATGTTGCACAGCTGTTTTCCTTTCAGTACGGCTTTTTGGTCTGATGGAGTTACATCAGTGGAAAGTAAAAGGTCAGAGTCAAATGAGATGAAAGTGAGTGTCTTGTGAAATATACCTCTCCTCTGACCAAGTCCAACATGGAGACAAGGATTTATAGTGAGATGTTCTTACCGGTGAGCTTATGGGAGCCAGCTCTGCTTTAAAGAATCTGGAAAGAAAATTCTTCTCACCAGTTTGGCAAATGCTGAGGTAGAGATGTTTCTGGTCAACCAAACTGACACAGTGGATTTTGTAAAATGGACTGGGACACGTTAAGTAATATGTAATAATGTTATGACTTTCCTAGCAGAATCATATATAAAATATGTTTGTATCATTAATTATCATACTGTATTGCTATTAATTATACACATATTTGGAAGAAAAATGGTGGAGGAATATGTAACTTTGAAGGGAAGGAAAAGCCTTGTTAACCACTGTTAAACTTTTCAGCAAAGTCTTAGCAGTCAAATAACTCCTTTTATGAAAAATTCAGAAAACTTCCCAGTTTAAGCAAATTAGTTTCACCTCTGCTAGAAACATTATTCTCTGCTCTGCCTCACACACAGAAATAATGGCTCCATAACCCCATTTCAGACTGTTGTTTGCCTCTGCATGGACACCAGTGTAACAGTCCTGGAGTAATTATTTATCTTGCCCCATTCCAGACCAGTGCAGAGCAGGGAAGTGGAGAGGGGGCATATGTGGTTACTCTGGAACAGATGTGGAGACCGGCATAGGTGCAGTGAGATGTAGAATTTGAAGCCATTCAGAATTTGTTTCTCTGTGTAAACGAGAGAGCCACACAGAGAAAGGTTTATCTTTGTAATTGCCTCAGCTGAGTTATGAATAATCCTAAGAATAAGGGATGACTCTTGGACATGAAGCTCCCCTTGTGAAATAAGTACTGTCTCATGCTTCTTTTGACGTATGTGCTTGTGCATAAAAGGGCATTTGCTCTTGTATTTGCATCTTCTTATACAGAGAGTAATGCAGTGGTCCTGGTAGACCTCCCTGTATCACCTGGACACTGCTGTACTGCCCTTGTGCCCCTGAAGCAAGGCATAAATGTCCAGCAGCTCCCTGGCCTGTGAAGATGGGCAGCATTTGGCCTGTGGAGCAACTGCACAGCCAGGGGTTATGGCCAGGAGCCGGACGGGTGTCAGGCAGGCATTGAATGCCACCTTTCAGGGCCCAGAGCTGAAAGGGTACTGTTGTTATCTGCATTCCTTCCTGACCACATCCCATGACCTGTTGCGTGGAGCCTCTCAGAGCACATCCAAGCACAGACGACAGTGCTGGGATGTGCGTCTGTGTCCTTGCCAGCGGCAGACTGGGAGCAAGGATCAAAAGTTCACGGATGCTCTGCTTTTCCCGTGGGCCATCCCACTGCTGGCGAGGCACACTTGGTGCTGGGCTAACCGGTGTGATGACAATTGTAGCGGGATATGAAACACTCAGAGACCTCCAATAGTAGCAGAATGCACGGTAGGTTTGTTCGTTATCACTCGGGACTGAATGAACCACTTGTTCTGTCTTAGCCTGAACCTAAAAAAAAAAGTTGTAGGGTTGGCTGCCAGAGATAGTTTTCCTCTCTTTTTCCTTGCTGCAGCTCTGCCTGGAGGGGTTGCTTTTTCCCATATTCTCTGGAAAGGTGAATCTTTCATTTAAGTTTGCTGGCTCATAGAATCACTGAATGGTTTGAGTTGGAAGGGATGTTAAAGATCATCTAGCTCCAAACTCCCTGCTATGGGCAGGGACACCTTCCACTGCACCAGGCTGCTCAAACCCCCACCCAGCCTGGCCTTGTTAATCGAGTTTGGTTTGTTCAGCTCCAGGCCACGCTGCCATAGGCTTCTCAGATGGTCAGTTCAAGATGGCAAATTACATCCAACTGCTAACTTGCCACTGAGTGGGGCAGCACTGCTGGATACTGTCCCTGTTCAGTAACTGTAGAGGAAGTTAGCCACTTGTCACCCTCACTACAACTAGATGATAAGTGATAGATCAGATTTCCCCACCCCCTGCCAGAAGTTATGCTGTTTCAGGTTGGTGTTCAACAAATGGACTTTTTTGTCTCTGTATTTTCACCACTTCTGCTTGCTACCACTCCTCTCACCATCCCTGTGCACAGGCCGTCACAGGGGAAGGAAACAAGAGGCAGAGCCAGGAACAAGCAAGTAGAAAAAAAAGTAACTGAAGGAGAAAGGAATAGAAGAGACAGATGAGGATGGAGCCCAGGCACAGCTTGGCTCAGGCTTGTCTGAGCCTGAAGTGCATTTGTCCAGTGTGCATTTGCCCAGTGCAGCTATGGAGGAACAGCTGTATGGCCTCAGGGCGGTGTGTGTGGACATCTGCCTTATGGAAAACAAACTGCTCCTGGTTAGAAAGACCTCTTGCAAAGGCATCTCCCTCTTCCCATTCATTGTGCAGGAGGGGCAGACCTCCCTCTCGAAGAATGCTCAACTGTGTCCCCCAAGGCTTCATCCCCACTATATCTAGAGGTCTAAGTTGAAGCTCACCATCTGTGAACTCAGTGTCTATTCTCCACATTTTGGGAATGGAGGCTTATTTAATAAAGCTGATACAGTCTGGAAAGGTTTTACTCTCATCCCGCAGTGGACAGCTGGCCGTGGTCAGGGTGTCCCTTCTTAGACTGCTGACTGTACTGATCCTTCATCTCCAGGGACCACAGCTGGGAGTTTAGACTTGTGACTTTTGTGTAGCCACGTAAAGTTTGCCAGAAGGCACCGGTCCCTACCGCAGGCTGGGATAATTTGTCTCTTTGAGGTGTCCGTCGTTACTTACAGCTCAGGAGAGCGGCCCGGCTGCTCGCCCAGCCAGCTTTCACACAGCGGGGGCGGCACGGTGGGAGGGACGGGGCGGTGGCCGGAGGAGTCGCCCCTTCCTGCGGGGCAGGTACTGCTGCTGGCGTCCCTGCCAGCCCCTCGCCGCGCTCTCCCGCATGGAAAGTCCATCAGGAATGCCAAAGCCCCTCTCTGTTGGTCTGAGCTCTGCAGCTTTACACAACAGCCATCCTATTTTCAGGCACTTACTCCCTACTAAAAAATGAGTCCTTCCTTCACCTCTAGCAGGGACTTGTTTAGAATGCACGAGCTATAGTGTTATCTCTCTCTCTCTCTCCCTCTCTCTCTCTTAACTTAAAACCCAGAATTTTCTCCATAAAGACCTTGATAGGTGGTGTTGGAGCCCCCATTTTTGCTCTGAAAAGACAGACAACCAGAACCAAGCCTGGTTCGCTACACAGCTCTGGTTAGTTCTGTGGAAACCAAGATGTTTAAGAACGTGGTATTACAAAAATGATCTGTTTGAATTCAGACCCCAGTTAGCTCCTGTTACACTCTACAGACTTAAAATCCTAAATCAAATGAGCAACATCACTGCTTTCTCTTAGCAGTCTTTCTAGATGTGATTTTATAATTAACTAGTATTTTTCCATGTTTTTGTTCCCATTGCAGATTCTTCTGCAAGTGCAAGGCATAATGTTCCTTCCATTTGGGACATCAGCAGCAAGCACCACTTGTCTAGTATGAATATATAATCCTTCTTTGCTTTTTTCCCTTAAATTTACTAATAAATTAGAGAAGAAAAATTCTTTTTTCTAGCAATATAAGGACATCTAACAACATTGTGTCCCCAGCTTTCACAGTTCCAGTGTATTCCTGGAATGAATGAGAGTATCACAAATGTTTACTATGAGTGTAGTAAAGGCCACAGTATTCCACATGCCAATAACCTGCCACTAAACTGGAGTGTTTCTGCCAGCTCCATCGTGTGTGGCATCCTCTAATTCTCTGGATTTCTGCCTGGACTTCCACTGTTATCATGGCTAACTCAGTGATGTAGCACTAGTCTTAGTGGCAATGTGGGTTACGTGGGGTGATGGCTGTTTGGTGACCTCTCACAATAAACAGAACAGTCTGTATCCCTTTGATGTGTGCCCTCTGGAAATCCTACAATTACTATACCGATCAGTGATGTCTTACTTGCTCCTTACTGTGCTCTCTTCTGCATTTTACATGATCTGTGAAGAGGGACACTTCATCCTTTTCTGTGTTTTTACAGTATCTCCAGCTCTGGGGTCCTTATCCATGGGCTGAAGCACCCAAGCAATAGAAACACAAACAAATTGTTATGAAGTTGAAGGTGAACAATCTATCTTACTAAAGGGATTTTTTTTTTTTTTTGTATCAGAATAACCTTTGAAAGAAGAACTGGTTTTACTTGTCTGCATAAAATTGGATGGGAGGACACCAGTAAATTAATGTTTCCATGGAATATATATTTTCTGTGATTAAAAAGATCTTTCTCATGCTGGCAGATCTATTGCCACACTACTGCAGTCAGGGGGTACTTGAACTGTGATAATGGGGATAGGTATAAATAGATTTGCCTTCACAAAACACGAACAGGTACTTCCTCTGTTCTATTTTGCTTCTAGCCATGAAATTAATGTAGCAGCTGTTTCTCCAGTTGGCATAAACAATGTGTAGAGTGTAGATTATATTATCTTTTATCAGTTTTTGTCTGGTACCGACACAAAAAGTTTGCCTGATGTAGTGCTTAATTATCCTCCCACTGAGTGCTGCAGTGGCATTTGTAAACCTTTGAAATTCCGGTATAAAGAATGAGAATGAGTGTTTGTCAGGATAATCTCGTTAGTAATTTCTGATGGCTGAAAAGGTGAATTTTGACCCCTTAAATCTCACCCCACCACCCCACCCCTCCCCAATATGCCCAGTTTTTCTTAGTGCGAATTGCTAAAGCTGTTCTTTTAACTTCTGTGGCAGTCTAACAATGGTACTTCTGCTCTGTTCTCCTGCTTCCTGCCTACAGTGTCTAAATGTCTGCTCAGTGAAGCTAATCATGATTTGTGTGCTCTTTCTGTCTCTGCCACTCGTTACGGCCATCTCAGGCTTTGGAAGAGCTGTGTTTGGGCAGAGAGTAATGGGTGCTGGGAGAAAGTCGAGTGCTAGTTCCTCACTGAAATCACATGATGGCAAATCTGGGAATTCCTGCTTCATTTATGAGTGTGCAGAGAATGCAATGTCACTCTCTCCCCATCCAGAGATGCTTACTACAAAGAACTGAGCTGGATTCCACAGTGACAAAGTCTTTTACTCAAATAAACTCTCTCTTCAGAAAGCGAGGGGCATCTCTCTGCTCCCTCAGCTGAACCAAGTCTTTTATTTTTGACATCTGTGCCTCTTTTTTTTTTTCCAGTCTTTTTTTTAGGCTTTTCTTTCCAAACAAAAGAACCTCTTCAAGAATTCTTCAAAAGAGCAGGTAAAATGCAATTTTTCTACAAGAAATGTTTCCTAGAATAGTTTAATGCAGTTCTGTTCTTTTGTGAGGATAACTTTTAGTATGTGCAATAGAATATTTCACATTAAAAGCTGGTCAAACTTTGCAATTAGTGCAGGGTCTCTGGACAGGATTTATGTGTACCTGAGTATTCAGATTTTAAAACATCAGTGAGACACATGGAGTATATGTTATATTCAAAATTTTTTGGTTGTGTTCCTATTTACCTTTACATTGTTTCAAAAATTAACTTTTCCTAGGATATTTAATATTTAAAAGATTCTTATAATTTAATTTAGATTATAGATTCTTTAAGGATTCAAACTTCTTGCTATTGTTAATGTATATTATTGTTGCCCTTCCTACTCAATTTATGTGTAAAGGAAGAAGTTCAGGCTTACTTTTTTGGACTAGATGTTCTGTAAAACATGAAGCTTTATGTTTAAAAAGTTTATTTAGATCTGTGTTTGGAGATAACACATTGATGGGAGTGAATACATCTCTCAGGTAAAATGATTTAATAAAAATTGAATCACTTTTCTGAAGCATTCCTTTCCATGGATTTTACTCATGTTGGCTGTATTTGTAACAAGCTGTTGTGATTTTTCCAGTCACCTTGCTGGAGTAGCTTGCCAGCAAGGGAGCAGTCTGCAGACCAACAATGGGCTGGTCTGTTCTGCTCAGCCTTGCGTTTGCTGAAAGAGTGAGAGGGTAAAACTGCCCCACTTCCCAAGAGCTTGAGGTTTTACAAATTAGCTGTGGATGTTTGGTTTTCAGTGAAACTTAAGGTGAGAAGTCAGGGGATCAGTCACTTAAATGTAGTTATAAACTTTTTTACGGGAATGTTTATATGTATTTTTTTTGAAAATAAAATTTGTAACTCATAGGAAATAGATGTTGAAGAGCTGCAGCTTTCGAGAGTTGTTCAGCTAACATGTAGGAAACTTTCTGTCTTTCTTAATACAGTCATAGATGGAACACAGACACTTGTTTGCTTTCTGAACTCTCACAAAAATAGTTGGTCTTCTCACATGCTGCCATCAGAATTCCTAGTATTTCCATGAGGGCGACTGCCATAAGCTGCCAAAAGCTCCGCTTCCAATGCAGAATTTGGTCTAACAGTGGGAGGCTGGTTTGGACCTCATCAGTTCTCTCTTGAGGCACCCTTATGTTGTCTTCTGTGTTAAGCAGGACACCATGAGTTAGTCTGAAACATCACTGAAATGAAGAAGAGAAACCACGGATGGCAGAATTGCTGAAATTTAGAGCTAAACAGATCTCAGTGAGTACGATCCAGAAAAATTGTCTGTGTTACGGGCTTTTCCTATGCTAAGTCTAGGAGGAGAAATGGTTCCTCACTGCAAACATTTTGGATGCTGTTTGAGTAGAAACAAGAAAAATTCAGGCTTGTGGCCTGATGTCAAGGGAGAAAAAAAGGAAGAGAATAATATTAGTCTCAGGGATTTGTCTGATTTTTCCTTCAGAAGGTATGTCAAATAAAGCTATACATATATATATATAAATAAATATATATATATACACTAGGAGAACTGAAAAATTTAAACTTTTGCCCTCTTTTTCACTGTTAGAGAAATTAAGTACAAAAGGGATAAAATGTATCACAGAAGAAGAGCCTTGTTAGACTGAGACAATGCAGCAATTATTTCTATAATGTTTCCCGGTAACAATAGCTGCAAAAATACTAAGAAAAAAAATCCCACAGTTGTGGGTTGGTTTTTTGTCTTTTTTTTCTCATTCTGTGACTGAGTGCTTTTGCCAGATCACATTTTCCCCTTTGGATTAACTTTGAACTGCCAATTAAAAGTTATTGCTAAATCCTGTTACAGCAGAAAGCCTTCAGGCTCATACTGTTAAGATTTGGCCATTGCTCTTTCACATAATAGATTAAACTGCTGGGATTTTGGTAAGTTACATTTTCTAGAGTAGCCACATAGCCAGTATATTTTTTAGCAAAAAGGTGGGAGCTGTATTAATTTCTGCATATTTCATTCAAATAAAAATAAAGGGGGAAAATTGGAATTGAGATGAGTGAATATTGTTCTTAACACATTGTGTTGATAGTGCAGTAAGGTTTGCAGTAAAGTTTGATACAGTGATGACCCGGTTTCTTCTGCAAGAGCTTTACAAAACCCTGTCAGCCTGTCCTGCTTAGAAAAGAAAATTGCTGAAATCTGTGTGGCAAAGGTTAGATAAGCTTTCCTATAACTTTTGGGCAAAGGAGACAGAATACTGCGATAACCCTGCTGTTTCCAACAGGCACACTCTGTGTGTCATTGCTCTGAGCAGGGGCAAATTGAACATTATCTCAGAAGCCTCGGAAAGCTTTGTGGTAATGGTTGGCAGATGTTTGCTTTTTTTAGTGTGGTCGCAGTAGGACCATCAGTTGCTTTAAAATCTATGTGTCCAGCTAGGAACAGACCAAGCAGAAAAGATAAGTGCAGCCACTGATACTCTAATTTGCCTTAGAGAAGAAAAACCATTCTGCGTCCATTAAAAAAGCTGCATAGTTGTTGTCAAAACCGTCCGTTCAGTCTAAGATATGCTGACCATAGAAATGTATTCAGCCATAAATCAGTATCTGGGTTTTCATGTTTTCCATGCTTTAGCCCAGATCCTGTGATCTTGTTGAAAAGATTGCATGTCTTGATCTCTGCAGAAATATAACTGCACCCATCATTCGTCTATCAAAAAGAGCAGAAAAAGGGGTGTCTTTTTAGATGAGTAAAGATAGCCTGGAATAAAATAGCGTTCCTGTTCAGCAAATGAATGGATGCTTCTATGCAGGGTACAGTATCTTCTGGGTGATGAATGGCTTTTTCTTGCATGCATCAGATTGTTTTGAAGGCATCTTCATGGCACCATGACGAAAGAAGCTGTAGGCTGGCAAAAATCCTTCTGCAGCATTCAATGGGTTTACGTACCAGGCCTGTGATATTTCAGGAGCCTATGAAAAAGAGTAAAACGAGTACTGAAGAGGAGTCCTTGATAGTTGGTAGCAACAGCCACAGTGGGGATTTCTGGGGCTTTGGACTTCTCTGTCAGAGAAGATGACTTTTAAAATGGAGCATCTGAATGTGCGAAAGGTCCAGGGGCAATTGAAGTTTCATAAAAGCCTCTCTTTAAGTGCATGGCACAGGACAAAGGAGGGCATGGAGACATCTGTCCTCCACAGGATTTTTTAGTATGCTTGCCATTCCCTAGCCATCTCCACCACCCCTCTTCCCTTCCATCCCTTGACAGCAGATGCCCTTATCTTCTTCATGATGATATGTCACTTCAGAGGCTTGCAGCATCAGTCGGCTCAGCGCTGTAGAGGTCTCATTTGATGCTCATTGCCTTTGCTAATTTGCATAAACTCATGCAAATTTTTACTCTTTTGGGAGGGGTAGTTATTGTTGCATTTATTTGATCTATAGCACTGCCAGCACACCCTGTGGATGCCAGGCTTGAAGTCTCTAACCATTTCTCTCCTCTGACAACAAGTGCTTGTAGCAGAAAACTTCACCTCTTTTACACATATCATTACAATTATTGGTTTAATGTAACATAGAGAACGCATCTGCTACATTCCTTTTTTCATTAAATAAATAATCTTGGCATGATGAGTCTTGTAACTTCTAAATTGACAACAACATTGATTATTCTTTTTTAATAGACTGGTCTATGGTCTTTCTGGTTGCTTCACATGAAGGGACAGCAGGGTTGGGGTTTTTTTGTTTTTGTTCTTTTCCCCACTGGTTCCCAGCTATTGAATTCTGCTCAGCCCCAACAAAACTGCTTTCTGTTAATATTGCTGTGGTGCTGCAGCTTGCAGCTGAGCCACCAGAGGTTTGGATTTGGGAATGGGCTGGAGTTCTCAGCAGCCTCACAGAGGTGGCCTACAGGGCACTCTTTTCTAGCATGATTAGAAGTGGTGCCATTGCTTTTCCCAGCTGATATAATGACTCCTGAGAAATGTTTAGTCAAGTATAAAGGAGGCAGACTTGCTTATGCTGGGGTGCTCCCAGGCTGACCCAAAACCAGACGCTTGCTCTGCTCTCAGGCTTTGCATCGAATTGTGTAATATTTTCTTTTCTATTGTTCATGGGATAATTTGTTAAAAAATCTTACTTTTTTTCCTGTCATGAGACCAGGAGGACTTGAAAGATACATTTTCATCCCAGTCCAGTGTCAGTAAACCAATACAGCTACATGACTTTTGGATTTGTGGATTTGTGATTATCATGGATTTGTTAATTGCTGTGCAGGGAAGCAGCTGTCCCACAGGGCGTGAGGCACAGCTGGGATGTATTTTTTGCTCTGCGAGGAGCAGCAGCAGGGTGAGTGCAGTGAAGTGCAGCTCCAGCTGCACCATGTGGGAGCTGCTTTAGTGAGGGCGCTGGGACGTTTACTGGTTTGTTTGAAACTAAATCAAAGCAGAAATATAAGTGTGATAATAATTTGGTACCAGACCCTCTTTCTTGAACACCCTCAAAGGTGTTTTTGGGTGATTTTTCCTCTGAAAGAGGTCCTCTTTTGGAGAAGTAAAGAAATACAGCATTTTGTAATTGCTTGTCCTAGAAATGCATTTTTGTTATGACGTTGTAGTTTTATAAGTTTGCCATTTGCTTTTTGATCAGAGCAGCTGGATTGGTTAAACTGCTTTGTGAAAACTCTATTTAATTCATAACAAAAGCATAAGAAATATTTGAGATTTTTCCATTTTCTTGGAAACAGAGCAGGTACAAGGTGAAAAATGCCAAAAGATACACTATGTATAAATTGGAGAGACGATGCAACTGTTCAGGATCTAGCTGACAAACTACTCCTGCTCTTCAACTACGATGTCTCTTAAGTCAGGCATTAATCATAGTCCATAGGCATAAGCATAATTGGGGCAATATTTCTTCATCTGTAGAGACAGCATCTATGATTATGAAGGAGCCATTCTAGTGTTTGCATGCCTGTCTCTAGTGCTTTATCTTTACAAACTGTGTCTGTTAATTTTGATCTTTAGTTTTAGTTCCTAGTACAATTCATGCAATAAAAGCTGCCATAAATTCCACAAAACTGTGGAGATCTCATGATACATGAGTAATTTAGAAACTTGCTTTAATCAGTCTAATCAGAGTTCTGGAGGCAGAAATACTTGTCTAAGCAGTATCACTTGTCATCAGTAGTGTTCATCATCAGTAATGTTCACTCAAAGCACTTCTGAATATTTGCCATTTGTATTTAGGAACGTATACAGGAAGATTTGTGGTTAAGGGGCTGTTTAGAGCAAAAATAGCTTCTACCTGTTTGGTAGCTCCAGCAATACATTTTCTTTTACCTTTTCAAGGAGAAAACGTGTCTTTGTAAATCTCTGTTAATTGTCTTCCAATTTCCTTACTGGGTAATTAATCTTTCTTGCTCTGTCTCACCAGTAGCAGGTAGAATTTTACCTGGCAGTTGTGAATGGGCAGGGGCTAATTACAGATCTTTGAATACAAATATCACTGCAATTGGAAAAAACCCCAAAGTAAGCCTTGGAATAGACATGGACAGACAGCTGAGTGCCTCAAAGCTAAAGCTTCTGAAAATTGTCGAGGTAGGGAAAGGCAGAGACACTTCAGTAGCGCTGCTGTAAAAAATGAGGCAGTGAACACACTCTCTAATAGGCACATGAAAATTTATTGGGAGAGCTTTAAATATCCTCAAACATGGCTCAAGCTTCAGTCAAGGACCTGATTTTTTCAACAATAGGCTCAGTCTCTTACAATCTCTTGAAAGAAAGAGCCCCTTAGTTTTTTGCTGTTTTTTTTTTTTTTGTGCTGGTGTTTTATACTTGCTTTTATGACTGCTAATACATTTCTTTTTTTTTTTTCAAAATTGGCAGTCTTGTGCTTGTATACCCTTGCTTCACTTACTTTAAAATTTTGTAGTGCACTGAATGGGGCTAGTTTAATATAGAAACCTGTGTCTCACCCAGGAGATATAATTTCTCATTTAAATTCTTTTTCCTGGAGTGTTACACTAAGAAGCTCAGAAGCACAGGAGAGAAAGTGCTCGACTGTAGCCAGCAGTGGACAGTTATCTTTTATCTGAGCTGGACAAACTCACTGCCCACAAATGGCTCTTCATGCAGCAGCCTGAGGGAGGCTGTGGCAGAGCAGGGAACCATGGGAGGTTTCAGTAAGCACGTGGGGAAATAGGGGTCTGTTTGTAGATTCCCACCTCCTTCTGCAGCGGGTATTGCCTCCAGCTGCTCCTCAGACTGTGGGTGTCTGACTGGGAATGCCTCACTGCTCTCTGAGGAATTTTACATAATGGCCTGCTGGTCAGCTGAGGGGTGAGCATCAGTCAGCCAAGTGCTCTGGCTGTTCTCATGTGTGATGTGGTCTGGCCCTCGCCTGGTATGCCTATGGTATAGTTTCAGGTGGTGGCTTGTGGAGATGGGGTGAAGAATAAATTTTTCAGGAGTCTCTTGATAAAATAAGGACCTTTATTAGCTTTGAAAACTGACCTTGTGAATCGATAAAGAGATACCTGTTTCTGCCTAAACCCCTTGAGAGGGGATTAGGTTCCTGGTCCTTAGACACTGTGACACTTCAGAAACATTTGCCATTGGTGTTGAGATGAAATAAAGAATTCAGAAATAGGAGACACCATGAAGTGTCCCTGAAGGACACTCTGGTGGTTGTGCTGAGCTTGGCCTTGAGATACACAAACTTCATACTTGTGTCTCCCAGGAGCCATAAACCTACTGGCTATTGGGAGCCCACTCCCTTCTCATATTGGGTTCACATGCTCAGGAAGTGTCTGGCCCAAACACTGAGCTGTTTTGGGTACCAGCTGATAGTACTGTGGTCTATCATTTGCCTTGGCTAACTTTGAAGCCAGCACTTTCAGCAGGGACTGGACTAGGCAGTCTGCCAAGGTCCTTCCAACCTCGACTGTTCTTGATTCTGTGTCCTGCTTCACAGTGGGGCTTCAGGTGGCTTCTGATCTCCCAGGGAAGAAAGAAACTTCAAGCTTCTTCTTACCCACAGGAAATCAATGCCATGACCACAGGCTGACAAGTGCCCTTTTCCCTGAACCAAGAGATACCCAGGAACGGGTGTGGTCAACCAGTTTACAGAAACTGGTATAGCTCAAACAGCTTGTACTGGTACATATTACCAGTAGGCTATCCAACATCAAGTCAAATGCTGGTCTGGTGGGACATTCAAATGCAAATCTAGTTTTAGACCAGAGATTTTAACCCAGCTTCCCTGTATTTCCAATGAACCCTTGGTCTTCCTGATACTTTAGAGTCCTTCTTTCAGTTTGTTTTTAACCAGAATGTTTGCAGTTGTCTAGGAAAAACCTTATTCTAATAAAATACCGCTTACAATGAAGTGTCATGGGTCAGGAGCTCCTTGCAGCAGGAAGTTGCGGATAGTTGGTAATTTCATGGGTTCAGCAGGTGTCTGGACATGTTCTTGCCCTGGAAGTCAAACAGGGGCTGCAGAGAACAAAGCTACCTGCTCAGGAGCTGCAAGTCTTTGTAGAGTAGGGAAGGCAGGACATGGGATTTAGGGCAGAGGGGATGCAGCTCTGAGCTATTCTGGGATGGTCAGTCTCTAACTGTGGCCTTGGATGTCTATGAGCAGATTTACTGAGCAGAGCCTTAACTTTAATCTTCCTGCATTTTGGCAGCAGTGCTGTGGTTTTTCTTCCACACACCACATCCTCACATGATTACGTATCCTAATGACTGTCTTCCAATCTAATGTACATGTTTTGGAGTAGAAATATTTTTGCAAATATTTCAATGGAGGAAGGGAATGAAAGAAGAGTTTCTTGTGTCATTGTGTATTTGTTGTTTTGTTCAGCTGCGGGCTTTTAAGTTCATATGCAAGTTTGGGCAGCAGCTAGTGCATCATGCTTGTGCCTGCCTCCAAGCAATTGCCCAAGCTGAGTAAAAATGAAAAACTGGAAATGAATGGAGTTTAAAACAAGTAACTGTGAATTTAGACTCAGAGAAACATCTTTGAAAAAAAAAAAATAGATATAACAGTTACACATACACAACCACTTACAGTTAGAACTCTTATTTGTTTTAAGAATCTTAGGGCTATTGCTCTATGGCTGTAACCTTGGTGACCTGTGATGCGTTAGCATTTCATGTCAGGCTGTTAGGGAGCATTCCTTTCCTCCTGAGCATTGTACAATGCTGTAACCTTTTTTTTTCTGAAGAAGGAAGCTGAGTAATTTCAGTGAACAATATGGGCTTTGATATCAATGAATAATCTAATGTGGGTTTTTTTAAAGTATCATGTGGTAAAGAATTTTCTTCTTTTTGTCCTTCATGTTTTCTGTGCGTTGTCCTTGTTAGCTCCCTAAACCCACTAAGTAGTGAACTTTTTCACACCATCCATGACAGTTTTATCTGGATCTGCCAGGGGGACAGGATGACTTTTTTCAATCCATCCTCGAGGACAGTTATTCAGGAGTTCTTAACTAGTGGTGTCTAGTTAAGTTGCAAGTTTGTCTTTGTAGTTTTTTCTCTTTGGGATGTGGGTGCTAATTTTTCACACATTTTCCTTTCCTCCATTTTGTATGACCACTCGTGGATGCCAATTCCAGCCCTACTGGGCACACTGGGAGGTGGATTAGAATCGTGTGTCTGAACCGAATCTCCACAGCACCTCCCTGTGCTGTGCTTTAGTTTGTGTGGGGGAACAGTCTCAGAGTGCACAAACTTTACTTGCAGCTGAGATTTAACCAAGAGATGTGCTCTCACCACTGCTGCGTCCATGGGACCACACAAGGGAAGGTCGACACTAAACCGTTCTGAGATGTAAATAGTGTACAGTTTAGGTCTTCAGCACCAGTCCTTCACCCTGTAGATTCATTCCTATTGTGCCACACCAATTACTAACAGAGATGTAGCCACAGATGGCTCAGGGAGTACTTTTGTCTTCTTTTATTACTATTTGGAGCAATAAAGCCAGTGCAGGGTAATATGAGATATTGTAATGTGCTTCTGTTCCTGACTCCTCCTGGTGTTTTTCCAGCCTAGAACAAATGGTGTACTTCTCTCCTTACTAGGTCAGTTGTTTAATATCTCTCTTTGGCCATGCTGACATCAGTTTTTTGCTTCTCTTTTACACTCTCTGTGTGTGATGCACTCAAATGCAGTCGATGTTTCAACTCCTGATCAAAACCCAAAGTCTCTGAAACCCTGAAACCAGGCAAACTTTGCTTTACAGTGGCACTGGATGCTTTAGCTAGAGGCCAGAAAGTCTCTCAATAATCTAAATGGCAACTGGTCATCAAAAAACTAGAATAACTTTACATACAATCACACCTAACTTGGTCTGGTGTTGAGCAGGGAGCTGGTGTATCAGGAGACACTCATACACTCCTTTTTCTTTCTTCAAGGAAATTCTCAACAGGTAAGTACTAATTTGTGCATCACTTTGTCACGTCTCCCCAGCCAGCATGGGACAGCTTTGGTGTTATGTACCCACATTCTATCGGCCGTATATGCCCAATATGTGAAAGTTATAACTTCAGAGTGTGTATCTTTCTAAAGGTTGTGTGGTCATTAATGCCATGAGAATACACTTTTCTGCTGACATTTTCTATGCATCAGATTTCATACTTGGTCCTTTTCTTGTCTTGGACATAGAGGCTGTCCAAGTGCTAGAAGTAGTGTATTTGTTAAGTGGTAAGGAAATCATCCTGAGTGCCACTTCCAATAAGATCCTGATGAAACTCCTGCATTTACTGAAGATTATATGACTGAGGATGTCAGCAGTCACTCTTTTTTCTTCATTCCCTCTCATTGTTCCTCATAGCACCTCTTTGCATCTCTTTCTTACCTCATTGTTTATAGCTTAAGTGGGCTTAAGACTCAAGTCTGTCATGACACACATGCTTCAGCTTCACTAACCTAAATGGTCCAAATTAAATAATATTAAACCAATTCATTTGCACACATGTAGAAAACACTGCGAAGCTTAGGGGTTTTAGTGTAAAACCACTCTCCCATGTCCTGTCTCTATCTTGTGTAAAAAGTCCCTCTCCATTTATTTTATAACCTCCCTTTAAGTAGTCGAAGGTGCTATAAGGCCTCCAAAGTCTTCTCTTCTTCAGGCTGAACAATCCCAACTATTTCACATTGTCTTCAGAGCAGAGCTGCTCCTCTGATCATTTTTGTGGCTCCTCTGGACTTGCTCCAACACATCCATGTCTGTCTTGTACTGGGGATCCCACAGCTGGGCACAGCACTCCAGCTGGGGTCACACCAGAGCAGAGAAGAGGGGAAGAATCACCTCCCTTGCCCTGCTGGCCATGCTGCTTTTGATGCAGCCCAGGACACAACTTGCTTTCTGAGCTGTGAGCACACATTGCTGGGTCATGTCCAGCTTTTTGTCCACCAGAACCTGCAAGTCCTTCTCCACAGGCCTGCTCTCAATGACTTCTCCCAGTCTGTCCTCATATTTGGGACTGCTCTGATCTAGGTGCAGCACCTTACACTTGGACTTGTTGAAATTCATGAGGTTCTTATATGGCCCACTTCCCAAGCTTTGCCCAGGTTCCCCTGGATGACATCTCTTCCTTTTGTTGTGTCACCTGCACTGCTCAACTTTGTGCCATCTGAAAACTTGCTGAGGGAACACTCGATCTCACTGTCTGTCATGGAAAGGGACATTAAAGAGCAAAAGATGTTAAAGTTACATGAGAAAGCAGATTGCCATGAGCTTTTTACCTATACTCTGAGTGTTAAAAGGAAGAAAAGTCACTCTGCGTTCATTTTCCAGAATGCCTTATTATGCCATGCAGAGAATTAAAACCACAGCATGAGTCAGTGACATCCTCTGCAAGGCTGTTGGGCAGTCCCTACTTGAGCTGCAGTAAAGCACCTCTGCACCTGTGGGTGCTGGGTGGGACCCCACCTGGACAAGAGAGGCTGCCCAGGCACTTATGCCTGAGGGTCCCACTGAGCCCCCCTTGGGCACAAGGGTCCCTTTTGGCAGCTTCCCAAGAGAAACAGGGCCTGAGGCCTTCCAGTTTTGAAACAAGAGTTGGGCTGACAAGAGGAGCACACAACCAAGTCCCTCTCTGGCATGACCTATTGGAAGGCATTTCTGCTGGTTCATCAGCCTGGGGCTGGGAGGGGAGGCTGCAGACACCAGCATTCAGCAGCAGCAGCAGCAGCAGCAGCAGCAGCAGCAGCGCTCCCTCCTCTACAGGGAGGGTGAATGAGCTGATCCTCTGGGGCTGGAATCATGGGGGTCAAAGACCCAAAGACATCCCGTTGGCCACAGGGGCTCAACAGAAAAGAGCAGAGTCATTCTTCTCCTACCTTGGAGGGTTCATTTTCAGAGACTTTTGCTTTTACTGCTGGAAAATCCAATTAAAATACAATGTCTGGCTAAACTTGGTATCTTCATCACAAAAGAATAATAAGCTCTCTGCATTTTGTGTGTCTCTCAGCTAATGAGTTCTCCCCTTTTATAGAGAAATTCTGAAGACAGATTTTTATTATCTTTTTTTATTATTATTAAGAAAGGAAAAAAAGATAGTCTGAATACAGTACCTCTCAGACATTCAGCCCATCTCAAGGGCTGCCAAAGCAAGTAGAGTGGGATTACAGCTTCCTATTTCATTGCTGAGTGGCTCTATAAATAACATTATTCAATGAAAATTTCTGGCAGAAGGATTGCTTTTAAAACATGAAACTGTTAAAAAAAAAATCTCAATAACTAGATGCTTTTTTTTCACCTAAGCCTCCTAAGACTTTGTAGGTCCAAAAGGAACAGATTACTGTAAGGATTTTTGAAACAACTTTTCTCTACTGTGATAATCATTTCTGTTTTCCCTCATCGCTATCAAAGATCTGCAAAGCCAAGGTCTAAAAAACCAAATTCCAGTTGATACTGAGACTGATTTACTTCCTAAGCTGGAAAATTAACCTCAAATGAATTTGAGATCATGAACAAAAAGGAAATCTGTACAGCTGGACTTTCATAGCATTTGGGGCTTGAGGGGGAATCTTGACTCCATCTCTCACATTCTTATCGCACATTTGCACATTTCAGCCAGTTTTCCACGTGTTGGACTGAGATTCATGCCTTGTCTAAGCAGATGTCCCCCTGCAGTCCAGAAGACATTGCCAGGCTGCTGTCCTCAGTAGTTTCTTTCAGCACTTAATCGGTGCGATGACTTAAAAAACCAGTAATAAAAAACAGGCTGTATCTCCCGTTTGAATTTATTGGGCTTCAGCTTCCAGCCTTCACTTTGTGTCATGCCTTTTCCACTAAGTTCAAGAGCCCTTTAGAACCAGATATTTTGTCTCTGTGAAGATGGCCCAGTAACTGAGTCATTGCTCCATCTTTTTTTTTTCTTTTGAAAAATGGGAACAGATGGAATACCTTCAATCTCTCTTGTGGTACGGCATTTCTCAACCCCTTGAATTATTTTCATGGAGGTTTGTTTTTTTTTCTATACTGCCTCCCTCCTTCCAAATTCTATTCCAAATGGGGAGCCCTGGAACTTTACCCAGCACTTCGTGGGTAACAAATTCTTACATGGAGGGAAAAAGCCAATCTCAATTCCTACCCACCGACACCTTCAAGAACTGTATTTGTCCTTTTGCTACGTAGTGCAGGAGATTGTAGCCTTGCTTTGTCTGTTAAATGCTGGACCATTTTGCAGGGCCACAGCTCTTTACTATATTGCTTCTTTTATTTTTTTTTTCCCTGTAAATAGACTTCAGTCCTTGTTCCTGGACCTATTATTTGCATGGGTCTGTTTGCAGAGGTATTTTCCCTGAATGGGCCCAGATGATGCCTTAAAAACAGCTGACAACCATAAAAATTCAAATGACATTTCTGACCATTAAGCAAAGGTATTGCAAGAATTTTGGGGCATTTAACCCTAAACTAAAGGAGTCTGTGTTCTCAAAGAGAAACTTCTCACACTGGTTCCAGCAATACTTGGGCTAAACAGTTGTTACTGTTTTTCCTTAAATTTTGAATTGAACAAAGCTATGTTTTCTTTTAAAAATGGCTTACATATGTTTATCAGTCATTCACAGATTGTAAACAGCTTTTCCCCTCTTCATGTGGTTTTGTTTAGCCACATATTATTTTCTGCTCTAGAAATTAACCCAGAGCTCCAACTTTTTGGCTTTAATGGAAAGATGAGAAACTAATTAATTTTGTTGGTAATCAGATTATTCTGCGTTTACCTGCAGACTGCTTTAAAGTACTGCAAAAAAACCCCAAAACAAAAAGGGTTTATCATTTTGGATGCAACACATTTCATGGACACTTTCAAAGAATTTTGGACTGTACTAAGCAATACATTAGTTGAGCTGCAATTCTGAGCATCAAAGAGACTCAATTTACTTTCAAATAACTGATATTTTGTTTTTAAATACAGACTACTTGGCTGTCAGAAAAAGTTAATTGTTTAGAATTCTTTGGTGCTCTGTTAACTCAGAACTATTTCTGCTATGAGGAGATTTTTGTGAACTTTGATAAATCCAGAGGACACTGTTTTATCTAACAATTGTGCATACTCTAGCAATGATCGTGTATGAAGCAAAAGAGACAAATATCTGCGGTTTGATGTGAAATTCATACATATCTTTGAATAGTATGTAATATTTTCAGATCTCCTGAAGAGTGATCCATGATTAAATTAAAGACTTTGGGATGCACAAAATTATCTAGTCATTGTCTTCCACTTCCTTATCACTGCTAGGGTAAGTTTCCAAATTGTATCACATAAAGAAAAATCTGTATTCTGTGAACTTTAGAGAGATCACTTTATCTCTTTGAAGATAACAGTCCTTATTCCCACCAGCTCTAGCATTCATTTACACCGCTTTGACTGTGAAAATAGGATTTAGAGTAAGTGCAAATGTATCTAGCTCTAGCTTCATGGTTGGGAGTAAAGCCATTACTGTGAGTGTCAGGCCCTACAGTTTTCCTCCTTTCCCCTTATTTGTACCTGTGTCCCACAGTGGAAATAGGGTGTCATCTCCAGAATATAAGGATAGGGACTAAGAGCAGAGTGATACCAATTGTCACACGGCAAGGTGATAGTTTCTTCCAGCCCTCTCTTGAGCTCTGTGACCTGCAAATTATATTTTTCAGGGGCTATAGTCCAATATGTATTTTTAAAGGGATAGTGTGATGATGGAGGGCTAGAGCTAGAGATAAAACAAACACATTCAAACTTTTCAAAAGCCCAGAGCTGTCTGTGCCCATAGGTCTGCCCTGATACAAGATGTTCACAGTGCTCACGCATGCTCCGGACAACTTGCTGGCAGCTGGTGTGCTGCCCTGCACCACAGCCAGAGCACTGTGGGATGTTTTCACTTCCACCCAAACTGCTAGAGGCTAAAAAGCTTGTAAGAATAAATAAAGAAAGGGAAAGGCGGGTGCACGTCTCCTTCCCCACTCTGCTTATCTGTCACTTACTCTGTTGGTGGATAGTAAGATTTTGGTTGTGTAAAGCTGTCATGTCACGTTGGACTTAGTGTCTGAAAGCCAAAAATACTCAAGGGGCTGGAGGATCATGTGGCTGTTCTTCCAGCCAAGTTTCCCTCAGATCTTTAAGCAGCTGCTTCAGAAATGCATTCTTGCTGCAGACCTTCTGGAGACTTGGAATGACTCACAGAAGGGCTCGCTAATGACGCTCCTGTGCAGTGAACTTTCTGCCCAGGTATGCACTGTCTCCCGTGAGCGCCAACAAACACAGTCACTCGCTGGGGGCAGCCTGCTTCAGATAATCCGAACAGAGAGTCCACCCTCGTTCCCAGTTTCAGGAAAACACACTCAGGTGTGCTCTCACACACAGGCTGAGCATTTTGATGAGCAGAGGTTGTTCCTGTTCTTACAATAATGTATTTCCTCAAAGTATCAAAATAATTTATAGCTTTGCTGAATAAAATCTGATGGAAAAATGTTATTTGGCAGACAAGGTATACCTTAGCCCTGAGACAAACTTAAATGTATAGTAAAGCAGGGAATAGAAAATTCCATCCTATCTCCAGCAGCTGCTAGGCTGTGGCTTCAACCCCTTCTCTTAAATGCTTAAAGCAATCCCCAGTTGCTGCAACATTTAAATTGCTTGAGCACTTCAGAGATTTTATTGCTCTTCCTATTTACTGTGGTATGAAAGTTCTGCTTCTGTGCTAAATTTGAAGCGTCTTCTTCCCGATACCTAAATAAAATAATTCACAATTTTATTTACCTAAATAAAATAATCACATTCCCATCAACATGAGAAGAGTGTTGGCCATGGGTGAGGGAGGAGGAAAACTGTGGTAGGCAGGGAGCAGTCATAGAAAGTGAAAATATATCAGTCTCAACACAGCTACTCATAGAGTGGATTGGGGCTGCTCTGGTGTCCTTCCCTTCTCACATTTCCTCTGCTCTTGCTGCCAGCTTGCCAACATGAAGGGTGCAATTTCTCTGTGTAATTTTGACCTTCTGGCCCTGAGATTCTATCATTTAGGCTTCCCCTTTGAGTCTTGAACTTGGACAATTCCTTTTTGCAACCAAAGCTCATCCACAATCTAAGCATTTCAAGCCTCTGTTTTACATCTTTGAAAGGCTCGATCCAAAGCTGAGTGAAGTCAGTGGAAGGACTCACCCTAGCCTCAGTGTATTTTGGATAAAGCCCTAAGGCAGGGCTCACATTCCATACATTTTAGCTTGGATTTGGATTTTCATAAGCTTTAACACTCCAGAAAGCCGCCAGCTTCACAAATCTACATCCCATAGTATGTGTTTTCGGCTTCTTGGTTTTGTAAGAATGCCTTAAAGCTGAGAGAGGAGTTAATGAATTTTTCAGGACTATAACATGAACCAGTGACCTCAGCAGCACACCAGTTTTCATTGAGGATGCTGTGTTTCCTTCTCTTGCATGAACATTTGCATCTAAGAAATATGAATGTCCATAAAAGCAGGTTCATTTGCAACCAGGAAGGTAAAAAGCTCTGTTCAGCTGGAGGGTGCTAACAGAGTGCCCAAATCCAGAAAAGAAAGATCTAAATGTGTCTCTTTTCATTTTCACCTTTCCTTACTCAATGTAGGCTCGGTCTGTTTTTGATTTATACCAGCACAGGTTATTAGAATACCACTGAAATTTCTAATCCAAACGGACTTATTAGCTCAATCAGGTCTGACCCCATCCTGGCTAAAATCAAAGCAAAATTTGATAGGAACAGAACCAAATCCCTTTGGCTGTCTGGAAAGAAGAAGTACCATTGATGCCTGAAATCAGTGCAGCTATGTCCATTTACAGGGTCACTGTCTGGCTCCTGGAATGCTTTGTTTTTTGCCATGACTGTCTCAGAAGAATATTATTTTTGCATTCATAGCAAAAATAAATGTAAAACAGGAAATAGTTTTGTCCTGTGGTGATAATTAATTTCTGAATATAGCCATTAAGCTGTTTAGTACAGGAAGGAAAAAAAACATATAAAGCAATTTTTTAAAAAAAGAAAACAAAACCTGCAACATTTTTTGAGCATTGGATATGGAATCTATGTAAAATACTTACCTATCTCCTTTAATGTCCCCTCTTTGGTTTAATTATCTTGGATGTATTATGGTCAGTGTCAACAAATCATGTTATTTTTACCTCCAGTGAAGTAAAAACTCCAGCCATATTATCAGGCTATGGAAATTTTACATTCATTTTCAAAAGTATAATTACATAACCAAAAGTAGTATGCGGCTTTGTTTACCACTTGAAATAGTTGCTGCACCAGTAGGCATTTCACAAACCAAAGTCCTGATAATACTAGGGCAAAGAGGACATCTGAAAATTTCAAGTCTCTCCCACTGTTACCTTCGTTTGCACCTGGGTCCTCCAGGAAAAAGACTTATTCTGCTTTGCTGCATGTTTGCAATAAAGGAGAAATCAGCAATATCGTGAACTCTGCTCTTCTGCACCTGTTGGCAGTATCTTTTTTCCATGGTACAGCTGCCAAGGCATATGGAGGCTCTAATTCCTTTGTGCAAAGAGACTCCTTTTCATCACCTTTTCTATGAAGTAAATTTAGGCTAAAAGCAGACAGGAAAAATGTGACATGAACCCTTATTGTGTATCAGTATTCTGGCTGCAGCAATTTCAAGCACCTGCAGTTTGTCAAGTTAAACATAAGAACAATTGACATTGTGGGAATAACAATCACCTAGGCATGTCATTTGCAAGGCAATAACACATTTTTTTCTTGCACTTTGTTTTAAGGAGCTTGGTGTTGAGCTTGAATGTCTGAAGAATAATTTGTCATGAACATGTAATATTTATTAGAAAAATATGGGTATAAAGCTGATAAACTCCCCCCCCGTAAAGATAATCCTTTTCCACTTGTCATCCTGATTTTTTATTTCTGAAACAAAGCAGAAATTAAGCAGGCTTATTTTAACAAATTCAAAATATAGTGTCATTTAATCAACCTCTTCCTACTATCTTGCTCATAACTAAAAAATGAAGCCATAAAGACTTTCACATGCAGCAAATAATAGGACAGAACACTGCTATATACTTAGTTGGACATGCCTAAAATAAAATAACATCATCAGTCTGTAATAATCAATAAAGAGCTACTGGAAGACATTTAAGATTTTGGAGTAGTGAAAGATTTCAGAGACTGAAGACCTTCACAGAGGCTGCAGACCTGGGTATTTCTTGCCTGTCTCTACCTCGAGACCTCAGCAGTTACACACAGAAACTCTTCAACAGGAGCTGAGAATGTGAGATCTCATTGTCTTCCCGTGACCATCTAAGGAAAGGTTATGAAGTGCAAAAGAGAAGTAGTATGAAGCTCTCAAAAGTCCTGTAGCAGGGTTAGAGTGCTAAAGTTTTACTCATGAGTGTGAATCATTTCACATTCTTGCACACAAGTGCCATGAAAGGCCCTGGACAGCTCAGCAGGTTATTCATCTTTCTTGAGACATGGTATATTTATCTCATTTTTAAGAGAATACAGAAACATTAACTTTACTGCATAAAAAGCAACTCTCATAGCTTAAGGAGAGAAAAAAACCTTTTCTGGGTTTACACTTGGGTCATGACAGGAAGTAGACTGAGACTTTTTCCTTTCATAACTGCATGATTTCTAAGCATCTTCTAATCAGAGTAAGCTGCACATGCTGTAGAGTATCCAGCTATACTTTGCAAGTGTCTCTAGTGTCTGTGTCTCTTTCTTTTTTTCCCAAAGCAAGACCTAAATCCAAAAAGGTCTATTTCAAAGTTACACCATTCTCTTCCTGACACAGTGTACTTCTAACACAGCCCCCTGAATCTCTGGGCCCATAAACTATAGTTTATAGTATTTAGCTGCCTTTCTCTACTGTTTGTAAGTTGTGGGCAACATTTTGGTTCCAGTGAAGGTGCCTCACAGATCCTGTGCACAGATGATGCAACCACCACACTTGAATAGCTCTGTCAGAACAAGTTCAGTGGCTTGTTGTGTTAATAGTGATGTTCGCCCTCCCTCCTCCTTTACTTGCTCAGCTTACCAGCAAGAAATCTACTTCAATGTATGCACTGGCTCAGTGATGTGACAGCATGCAGCAAGTCTTCAAAGGACCATGCCCCTGAGTTGGTCCCAGCAACTGGTTTGCTTGGTGCCACGGGTTTTAAGTTCCCAGTGACTCCAGCTAAGCTAGTGATATTTCTGGAAATTAGGTCCCCAAAGCTGAGATGTCTTTACAACACACATCTCCTGCAGACCTCCAGATCTTTTGTTGGTCAGGTAGAATACCCTAAAGCATGGTGCACTGACCCTGTCTCAGGCCAGTTGGATGGAGGCTGGGTGGTCAGTGCCTGTCGCTCTCCATGGGCTCTACAGAGACCTAGGAGGTAAAGGTGGTGGTGAAAGGGAGGATAACCTTAGAATGTATTGCAATTTGTTTATCTGTATCTGATTAGACACTTTAAAAGTCTATTTATTTGAATGGGTTTTGTAGTGACCTCTTTGGCAGATGCAATAAGAAAAGAAAAAGGAAATTACTGTTTTATCTGGATTTTATCTGGATTTCTTTTTTTTTTTTTTGCTTGTTTGATTGTCATTATTCCTACTGTCAGTGTTCCCTGCTCCTAAAGTCCAGGCTGTTAGCTCTTCACTTACATTCTTCCTTCAGCAAAGGCTTCTTCTAAAGGACTCCCCAAACCAACTCTTTAAAGTAAACACTGAACAAAACCTGGTTATTGGCACATAGACACTCAGGGATAGAGGGTTTTCTTTAAAACAAAACCAAAAAAAAATCCCCAAAACCAACACCAAAAATCCTAATTTATGGAGATCTTTTGCATAGGGCAGTGCTTACGTGAGGAAATTAATCTTTGAACAGGATGATCACTTAATACCCAGTTGATGGTGGGAATCTCTACCATCTTCTCTTGAGCCAGAAGAGACACCTTAAAATGCAAAAAACCACCTGGAGCACTGTGTCTGGTTCTGGGGCCTCCAGCATAAGAAGGATGTGGCCCTGCTGGACCGAGTCCAGAGAAGAGCCATGGAGATGTTCCATGGAACTAGAAGGTTGGAGCACGTCTCTGATGGAGACAGGCTGAGAGAGTTGGGGTTGCTCCACCTGGAGAAGAGAAGGCTCTGAGGAGACCTAATAGCAATTTCCAGTACCCAAAGGAGCTACAAGGGAATTGGAGAGGGACTTTGTACAAGGACATGCAGAGATAGAACAAGGGGGAATGATTTCAAACTGAGAGTTGGTTTAGATTAGATATAAGGAAGAAAGTCTTTACTATGAGAGTGGTGAGGCACTGGAACAGGTTGCCCAAAGAAGCTGTGGATGCCCCATCCCTGGCCATGTTCCAGGCCAGGTTGGATGGGGCTTTGAGCAACCTGGTCTAGTGGAAGGTGCCCCTGCCCGTGAGAGGGGGTTGGAACTAGATGTTTTTTAAAGTCCCTTCCAACCCAAACTGGTCTGTGTTTCTATCTATGAAATTCTTAAGGTCCGGCTGGCCTGACTGCAGTAGCCTGTGTGTGACCCACTGCTGTCAGCTCCCTGTAGGATACAAACGGCTTCCCATTGCACCTGCACGTGCAGGGATGCCCTGTCAGACCATTCCGTGCCTGCAGAAGCAGCTCCTGCTGTCTGATTACAGATGTTTTATCCATGTACCATTAGGCGGGTGCTGCAGCCACCCCCTGGCCCGGGGACATGGACACTCCTCTGACACCCGGCTTTAAAAACTGGACTCGCCTGTAAGGAGTTTTTTTTCCCGGGGAAAACCGGTTTGTGGGCTGTGGTCAGGCAGCCGGCAGGCGGCAGCCTGTGCCCGCGTATGGCTTGCAGGAGGCTTCGCCACAGTGTTTTTTGTGTGAACCTGGGGGTTTTTGGGTGGTTTTTTTTTTTTGGAGGAGGGGGTTTTTTCATCTTGTGGACTTGCAAATTGTCTCCCCTCTTAAGCTGTTTGAATCTGTCTGTACAATAAGCCTCTGAACTCTGTCCATGCAGAACCCTCAGCTTCCCTCACCGCCCGTCTGGTGCAGACCCATTTATTCCAACCCCCATCCCAATTTACACATTCCCTTCCCCCCTCAGGGGTCTCTAGCCTAGCCACCACCTCACTGCAGTGAGAGACCTCCATCCTGCAAGGCCTCCACTCCCATGTCTCCCCTGAATTCTGTGGGAGTCTAGAGAATGCCAGTCCCCAGAAGACAATGCCATGTCTCCAGGCTCAGCAGCTGCTGGATTACAGCAGCATCAGGAGACGGGGGCTTCACCCATTGCAGAGGCCAAGTTTGGCTCTAAGCACAGCAAGATTTCTCCTGTGTCCTGCTCCACTCAGAGTCCTCAGGTGAAGCTGTGGTGCTGGATCCCCATCAGCCCTTTAGGCAGCCCAGGCTCTAATGAAGCCAAGGTCTTGTGTGCACCAGGGGCTGCAGCCTTAACACAGCAGTGAGGTCTGAGCTGCTGGCTCTGAGCAGCAGGGTCTGAACAGCAGGGTCTCATCAGTAAGGTCTGCTCTTGCTGAGCTGGCAAGTCCCTAAGAGCCTTGTTCCAGCACAGGCTGTGTCGCAGCTGCAGGAAGGCACTAAAGTGCAGCAAAGACTATCTTGCCCTGAGATTGAAGATCTGCTGAAGTCCTCAAGGTGCTGCAGCTGGGTCCCTTTTTCACTTTCCTGGACACATGAATGTCCATCCCAGATCAACAGCATGGAATGTGAGGTCACAGTGAATGGCTCCATGCTGCCCCACATCCAGTAGGTCTCACCATGTGGTACATGCATTAGGAAAATAAACTGCTCTCAGGCAAACACCTTCATTTTGACTAAAGAAATGCAGCAACTTGCTGAAAGCTGTTAAGTTCGGCCAGTTTGCAACTGTGGAATTTGAAACACCTTAAAACCCAATGAGAGAGAGAATATAAGGTATCAGGCTTTTAATCATTGGGTGTGCCTGGGAGCCACTACCTGGGAACAGTTCTCTTGGGGGCAATTTGAAACCATTTCTTCTTGGGCAGACCGATGGAGACAAAGCTTCTTGCAGCCCATCACCCTGCTTCCACCTGCTAAATAGCCCTCTCTGCAGCCCTGGGCCAAGAATTAATGGGGAACAAAAGTGGGGAGTCTTAGACAGGAATCTTAGGCAGGAACTTCATGGAGCTCTTATTGTATGTTTGGTGCATAATGAGAAAGATTTACCCCATCGCTCCTCTTGCCAGTGGTGGATGGCAAGAAAAGACAACCCCAAAACCATGGAAGAGTCAGTAGTGATAATCTGCTGTGGGCTGTCCTGCAGCCCCACTCTGTACACCATGCTCTGTCGTCTTCCCAGTCATGCAAGAGGTCTGCCCTGCACAGCTTTTTTCTGTGCAATCCCTAATGTCACTCTGTGAGATAATGGGAATCATATAGGTGGGGTTTTTGTGGAAAACAGCAGCACTGGAATGTACTGTGAAATCCTGGATGTCAGAGGGATTTCTTACACTCTATACATCCAAACTAGCCTTGCTGCCTTCCTACAGCTAGAAACACTTCCAATTTATAAGAGGAAACACACCAATTAAATACCAGGAGTTCTTGTTTGCACACGACAACATTAGACACTGCAGTACCTTTTTTTACTCAAATAAATATAAATAAATGTTTTGGCAATGATATTGTGGGAGCGTGTGTGTGTGTGTGTGATTTTAGATTGCAACTCTAGGGGTAGGCTTTCAGCTGAGTTCTCATCTACCTGTCCCCGGGATGGCAGGGCCAGGGTTATGTGTGTCAATGGCCGCATGAGGGTAAGCCTGTGGTGCGGGGATTTCTGAGCTGCAGTACTGAAGCCTTGCTCTGTTTCTCTGGGCCTCAGGCTAAGAACAACAACTCTGCTCCATGCTGCTGTGACCACTTGCAGGTGTCTTTGCCACAGGAGGGACAACATCAGCTGTCTGGCTTGTGGGGAAGCTGTTGGGAGATGCATGCCTGGAGTGGAGTGTATATATAGAATATATCCATCCCTCCCCACCTAGTAATTTTTTAGAATTTCAGTTTCTGCCTGATAACGGGAAGGCAACTTAGTGCAGTGGAAATATTTTTTTTTTCAGTCTTGGTGGAAAAGGGCTTTGATAAATACTAAGATGAGCAAGACAGGAAGCATTATTTCTGGGCATTACCTGGAGCAGATATGATGTTTCATAGCCTCATGGACCCTAAGATTAAATTCTTAATTTTTAAATGCAAAAAGCCTCTTAGATAAAAGAACATAACCTGTTGATCTTCTTTGCACCTAAAAAATGGAAGAAAAAATCACTTCTCCACCATACTTTTAAAGTGGGTGTTCAGCTGCTTGGGCTGGCCTGAAAGGAATGAAAAGGGATGACAAACGTGGCTTAAATACTGTATTAGCCCTCTTATTTATTTAATTTATTTATTAGCACTGTAATAGCCCAACATAAGACAGGTGGTTGCTGGACCAATTTCTAGTTGTGGCTAAAACACTCTTGCTGGTACCAAGAATGTACCCAAAATAGACTTTTCTTGGCTAAAATCTCTCCTTACCTTCACATGATAGCATCTCACCTATGTCTTATTGCTGATGGAGGCATTGCAAGATAAGAGAAAAGAAGAAGAAATAAAAGTGGAGCTCTGTAACTACAGAGAAATGTCATCATTTGAGAGTTTCTTGAATGCACTGGTGTCTTAGAAGCTTAGATACCATGGAGATAGTTGCCTTAGCAATGTTTTAGCCACAAAGGCATTCACAATCAAATCTTCCTCTTGTGGCAAAATGATGTTGTGTTACTTTTTTTTTTTTTTTTTTTTATCCA
>VXAZ01000782.1:582591-760033 GCA_013399875.1 Gymnorhina tibicen | reverse complement strand
TTTGTTTTTTTTTTTTTTTTTTTTTTTGCAAAGCTTCTGTGAATGTACAATAAAGCAGTTAATGGGTTTTTAACTAGACATCAGATTTTCCCTCAAGATTCTTGTCCTTGACATCCTTTTATTTTTTCATTGATGTTAATTCTGAAAATAAATGTCTTTCAGGATAAGGCTTTTTACATATGAGAGTCTGTCTGATTTAGTCCCTGTTCACCTCAGGATAAAAAAAAAATATCCCACTTACAGGGTGAGAAAGGATCAATTTCAGAGGTTGTGTTCAGGTTTTTGTCTTTTAAAAACTAGTATAGCCCGAGTTGCTGTAGGTCTAACATTTCCACAGCATGACATCATTTCAAAATCTGTGTATTTTCACAGTAGGCACTCAGACAAACCAAATGTTATGAAAAATGGAATAAATGGGCAGATATCTCTATTAGGATTGGCAGAGTATCTTAGTAAAACCAGTATGTAAATATATAAAGTGAGATTGAAGACAAAAGCAATTATCTCCTCTAGTTGGAATTGGAAGTATTTGCATTTCAAAGTTATTTATTTGGAAGGAGGACAGTTTGGAATTTTAGAACAGGCTACCAGAGGTGACAATAAAGTGTTGGTGGGACAGTGATGGCCTCTGTGTGGTGTGTGTTTTCCCTCCCAACACCTCCCAGCTTTAGATTCTACCATGCAGGAATGGCAAACCTGTCTTTCCAGGACTTTCACTCAGGATTTTGTCTTTGATCTCAAAAGCTCTGTGATTTTCAGGCCTTGGAGAAGCCCTGGACCAGCTCAGTGACAGTGTGTTTGGTTTTACTTCATCCAGGTTTGTGCTCCTTACACCAGACATCCCTTTATGGAAATATCTAGAGGAGAGGTATTATCCATTGAAAATTGAAGTGTCTTTAGTGTTTCTTGGTGTGTGCTAGCCATGTCTAAACATGGGAGCCCTGTGAAGGCAGTAGCTGCTACCTTCCTTCTTTCAGTTATTTACCACACTCTCCCTACCTTCCCTTTCATTTTTCTCCCTTCCAAGAAAACCAATAAAGCACAATTAAGAAAAGGCTTATTTATGTTGTTCTTTTACAGGCTGTTAGTCACAGACTCATAGAGCAACTCAGGTTAGAAGGGACCTCGAAAGGCCACCTGGTCCAACCTTTTGTGGGAGCCTCAATGAGATCATCTAGCCTGTTCAAAATCTCCAGTGATGAGACCTCTGCCCATGGGGATGTTGTTGCTGTTATTCTTACTGCAAAAAATTTCTTTCTTGTATTGAGATGAAACCTATCCTCATGGAAATCATACCCATTGTCTCTTTTCTTCTTCATGTGGCTGCTGCTTGTGAGGGGAGAGCCTGTCCTCTTTATGGTTACCTTTTAACTACTGAAACTACAACGAGGTCCTTCTCTTCCTGAGGGGGAAAATACTTAAATCCTATAGTCTTTTCTCACAGAGCAGATTCTCCAGCTCTTTGATCGTCTTTGTGGCCCTCCTTTGGACTTGTTCAGTCTGTGCATCGTTTTTGAATTGTGGGGACCAGGACTGGACAGACTACTTCAGCTACTCTGCAGTGATGAGAAGAGTCAAGTTTGTCAATCTGCTTGTAAGGACAGGTGAAAAATATTAGGAGAGGAGAACTAAGGATGTTGAGAATAGAAAGAAATAGAAATGCAGGACTGAGGAAGGGTATGCCACCTGGGGAATTTCTGGTTTAGATTTGGTTAGCAAGCCTGCCTTTACTTGGAGTCAAAACCTGTGTTGGTGGTAGCTCGTATGTGCAGGCTTTTTTTTTCAGTAACTTCCATTCCCTTCTAATCCGCAAGGCCATGAGAGCTCAAATCTGCACAGAATCTTAATTAGTTGTTTTTCATTTCTGTTTCAAGTGATTTCTCCCACCGGGACTGAAGCAAAGCCTATTATTGTGCTATTTTTGCCCCACAGCTCTGCAGGAGTACCTAACTGTCCTGTGCTGAGATCTCCGCAGGGAGGAGCAGCTATGTGCCCTGACAAGGCTGTGCTCCCCCACCGGAAGGATGTTGGAGGCTGACGGGCCTGTTTCCCGAGCTCTTGCTGTCCTCTGCAGTGGCTTTGGCACTTTATGCTGAAATATTCCCATGATTAAACTCCACAGCATGTGTTTAAGACAGGCTGATCTTTAATTCCGTTGTCATGTCTGAGTTGTGCACTTTGTGGGATTCTGAAGTGGTTTTTATAACTTTTCATGCTGAATTTTAATGATGAGAACATAAAAGCTTTTTGACTGTTATGCACTATGTTTTTTGTTATAATCACCCTTAATAATCATATCATAAAACCTCATTTTCATCAAGGTTTGATTCACATTTCATAAACGCCTCTGGCAACTGCTGGAATGGCACACTGTCTTCATAAAACTCAAGTATCTGCTCTGTGTGATGAGGATCCATCACCTGCAGCAGATCTGCAGCAGGACAGGGCTGTCTGAGGGAGCACAAGGGCTGGTGGAGAGCGATGGCTTCCATGAGGCTGCTGCCACCACAGCTACTGGAGAAAAGCTGTGTGCTGGTGGTGAAGCAGTGCTCTTCTAAGCTGAGAAGATGTTTATTCTGCAGTTGTGACTCTTGTGCCACTGATGCAGAGATGATTTTGGCTTATTTTATGGGATAAGTCAGTGCAAGTCACTGGGAGATTTGTGGGAGAAAATCATGGTAGACATGGAAAAAGTAGAAGACCCATCTATTTGTCTATTTCAGTGCTTATAGTGGCTAATTGTGAAGTTGCAAAGATGTCTAAAACATTGGAATTGTTACTTGTGTAAATAAATGAACAATAAATGAAATACCTAAAAATGCACTCAAAAAAATCTGATTGGCATTTTTAACATGCTTGTACTGCAGTAAACATTGAGTCAGTTCGGTTTAATATATTTGTTTTCACTTTCTTTAGGAGAACACCCCCCAGGGACAGATGTACTTGGATAACAAAGATTACAGTACAGTTTCTATTCAAGAAGAGATGGAGCTGAATCAGACATCTTCACATCCAACCAGTTTATCTGCAAAGGTGGCAGCCAAACCAGTGACCAGAAATTGCAATGAGCTGCGGTTATTAAAAGAGTATCCTGGCATGATAGCGAGTCTTGGAGAGACACAGACCCTGTGTGGAAGATCAGCAATAGGGGAGGATGGCTGCATTGCTCTGGGGAAGGATTTCACTCCTGTGCCCATGCAGGGAAGGTAAGAATAAGAACAACCAGAATGTTTTTTCTCCAAATCAAAATTAACTTTTATTTACTTTCAGGACAGATACGTATGTTCATTAAGTGAATGTTTCTCCCACTCACACAAAGAAACAAAACCTTAATGGAACATCAGAGCAGTTGTAATTGCCATGGAGGGGTCATGGATCACCAGATTTCTAAACTAATCTCAGTGTTAATAGCCGCCATGGGCCAATTTTGCTGTGTTTTCAAGATCAGACAATTGGCTTTTCTTCTCTGTTGATGTCAGAAAACACACAGAGATAAAGCAGTTTTCACATCCCACCCTACACCTCTTCCAGAAAAATGCATCATAAAGACATCACTACAGCTGCGGCTGCAAACACTAAAATGGCACCATATACCACAGCTCTGAGAGCTGACACACCACACATCAAGTGGACAAGGAGTGTGTGCTCCTCAAGCATCCTCTCCCGCATCAGGAAAGGTGCAGGTTGCTGGGCAGGGGTGTTAATCCTTCCTGTTGTGACAGGTACAACATCAGCAATTCTATTTGTAAGTGCTTAGAAATAATATATAGACCCCAAAATATTTCAGGTAGATTTTGAAAGCTTTGAACCAGCAGCAACCACAGTGAGTGAAAGGCAGCCAGGGTGGACTGTCAAGTTTCTTGGGTAGTTTTGAGAATCTTTAGAGGTGACTTGACAGAACTCAAAGTAAGAGAGAAGTGCTGTACCTAATCCGACCTCCTGCAGAGCATGGGCCTTGAAGTGCTGCCTGGCAGTGTCTGCACTGAGCAAGGCTTACACTGCAGCTGTGAAGCAGAGTGCCAGCACAATATCAGGAACCGGATGCTGGAGACCTTTTTTGCGTGGCTACAAATCAGGAAAATCATGCCATGTGGGAGATGCAGTCCTGGGTGCTCCCCACAGTTCTGGCTGTGCTGGTGACATCTCTGGTTTGGTGAGCAGGGCTGAGATCTGTCCAATGCCCCTCCATCTCAGTTAGAAGGACATGTGCTTGTCTTGGGAAGAAAGGAAGTTTGGGGCATTTGGTAAGTTCCCTGACCTGAGCAAAGGAGAGCCAGGCTAGCTGGATGAGTTTTGCTGTGTTACTTACTTACACAATGTAAGTATGGTATAGAAATCTACAGCAAACCCAGTCAATGTTTTAATGTGCATCTGAAAGTGTTTCTATCAGAGTGAGAATTGGAAATCATTACAGTTATGCTTTCCAAATATTAAAAAACTAATCAAATTATCAACTTGACCAAAAGAGCCCTATAAATCCTTTAGAATTTTTTTTTGAGTATTTGAGGATTCTTTTGTGTTGACTAATAAATTTTATGGACAGAATCAAATTTTGTAGAAGTTCTTCAGTTCAGTACACGAATGGATGAATAAATGTCTTATTCTGAAAGAGCACAGTAAGTACAACATATATGTGATGATGGGGGGAAGGGAAGAGAAGGGAAGGACTGAGTGCATCAGAAGACAAGGTTTCTCTTTTGTGAATTCACACCTCTGTTCTGCTACAACTGTGTTTGCCAGTGCTATTTACTCTCCTATTTACCATCCTGGCACGTGAACAAAATCCACAATTCTATTCTTACAGATCAACGTTCACCGTTCTGGCTAAACTTCTTCCTATTATTTTTCAGTGAGTGATATGAATTTGTGTACTGGCAATATGCAGCTTCTGTGAACCTCTGAACCAGTCTGGCAGTCACGGCTGCAGGTGCCAGAGATGAAAAACACTAGATCATGGGGGAGCCCACCTTCCCGTATGCGCAGGGAGTAACTCCAAGTCTTTTGCTAACACTGTTAGTGTTCAGTAAACTAGAGTCACTGTGCCTGATCTAGGAATAGATGTACAATTAAATAGCCATACCCATACCCATGGTTCCTTTCAGAAAAATGTATATCTAATCTTCTATAGCAATACATTAGGGTTCAGGAAAGGATCTCTCAAAATTTTTTCTTGTTGCTCTTTGCCTCTTGCTCTTCCAATATTGATTTTCTTTTTCTTTTGGTATGGAGATTAAACTTATCAGTCTCTCCTTAGCCTGAGTTTTAACCAATGCACATCAGGTGCAGTAAAAGTACTGATGTGACCTGTATGGCCACTCTATATGAGCAATTACCCTTAAATCATACCCAAGAGAATGCAGATAAAAGCATGGATAAACCTTTGTAAAGTCACAAGTTGTTTTAATAGTTTCATTAGAATGAGAATTAGCTTTTAATGTAAATTGTTCTTTTGCTTTCAAAGAGAACTACTGATGATTAAAAAAAGAGGAGACCAAATCTTTTTTTTTCTTTTTTCCCCATAAAGTGGTTCACTAAATTGGCACGTCTGTGTGGTTTGTTTTAATGCATCTACTTAACTTAAATTACTGAATTATCTTTCAGGATAAGATTCCCAGGTTCTCTAAATTTTTCAAATGTACACTGAGACGAGACTTCCAAAGAATTTATTTAATGGAACAGGGGATTTATCTCGGTTTCTTAAATTACCCTTAAGAAAGTGTCCTTGAGTTAAGCGGGGCCGTTTACCCTGGGACAGAGATGTCCACCCTATTTTGGACTGAGCATTTCCTTTTGATTGTAGCACAATCCTGCAGGTATGTTTTGGTCAGTGTACCTATTGGGCTGCCTGCCTGTCAGAATGCCTTCTCATTTACTTTTTTACATGTTGAAGAATGGTACCTTCTGACTCCAGGTTTTACTGCATTGCCTTAGGCTCCTTTGGCTCTCTGTGAGGAGGTCTGGACCGTCCACCATGGTCACTCCAATGATCCTGTATTTCCACAGTATCATTCCCCTAGAAATAAGCCTTCTGCCTTCTTGTGAACAACATACTTTCTTCAGTCCTACTTGCTGTGGGCAGTGTAGGCATGACTCTCTGAGGTGGACCATGAATGACTTCCAGTGACATCCTGTTCAGTTGGAATGCACCTGGCCTAGGTGTATGTTTACACCGAACTGTGGTGTACTTTGGTCTATCAGAAATGCAGCTTTTAAAGTACTGAAAAATGGCAGTGAAGTCTGCATTTTGATTTTTCATTTCTCTCAAATTCCTCAGCCTTTAAACAATGGCTTGACCAGGGTCCTTTTCATTACAGTTACATGAAAGTGGCTTTTACAGTCAATGGATTCGGTCCAAGCCACCTTCACGAGCTCCTTACCTTGCAGGAAGATTCCACACTGCTTGTGGCAGCATGGGCAACACTCTTCAAGTCAGCACTGACATCTCCAAAGACACAGGCTACTCCCTTCTGTCATGTCTCTGTACATACAGAATGTGGCCCCCCACCAAAGGCCCTTTGGTCTCATCGTTATCAGTGCTATTTGCATGGGAAGACCTTAACAGCATGGTTTTATATGAACCAAATCTGAAATCCTCTTCTGTGATCCACAGGAAGGGGGTGAAGTCCGCTGCTTTTGCCTTAGGAGTTCATGAGCATCAAAGGTCATCTATAGAAATGAGGTGAAGAGTAATTCTTAATTCCATGTAAGCAATTACTTTGCATTACTCCACTGAAGTTATATTTGGATGAACTTGGCCCTGGAATTCTATGGTTGTTTAATATGATAGTCCTTAGAAGACTTTATTCTTTGTGTGTCATTAAGAAGATCCATCTACAGGACAACAACAACAACAAAAAAATCTCAATTTTTTTGAGTCTGCTTGAAAATGTGTTTCAGCAAGCAAAACTATTTCTTTCAGCATTTCTCCTGTCCCTCAGTTTCACTTATGAAATGAAAAGTAAAAACAATCAACCAAATCCACCTCTCCCTTTGCCCTGAATCTCTGATTCCAGGATCAGTAGGGAGATTGGTTTGCAGTGAGAAGGTCAGTGACTTAAAAGTGTCTATTGAATCCTTGGTGTATAACAAAACAGAAGAAAGATTGCAATTGTATTTCCTGTTAGCTGGAGAAACTGGAAGAGGAGAAGGTATTGTGTAGTGAAAAGTCAATATGAGAGTGAAGTTGTGTCTTTAGCCATGAGGGATTATAAATCTCAATTTTGATTTTTAATTATGTTGATGTATTGCTACTTTTAAAAGACGTTTATGAGATTTAGAATTAGATGTCAAGAAGACATGGTTGCTGTCTAAATAAGTAAAATTTATGTGACAATTTAAAAGCCTCTTTAATTTATGTGACAATTTAAAAGACAGGGGAAAAGACTAAGGGAAAAAAACCCCATGAAAACAATAAAACCACTTTTTTTTCCATGCATCCTAAGGCTAATTTTGATCTTTGGCTATTAGAGGAAAATGGGATCATCTTCTGTTTAACAGTCAAGCAGAGAAAGCATCATTTTCACATCATAATTGCATGTTTGTGTAGGAACCATTCTGATTTTTTATGTCAATCACACAAACATTAGAGAAGAGTCCAGGACAGATAGATGACTTCACAGCAAACTGCCACCTTCATCATTCTCAAGTGACTCCTGGTTATCTTGCTTGCTGCCTGAATGATGGCATTTCTGGCTTTCTTCCCACTTCTTATCCATAGTGAATGTTTCTGAGTTTTGATTCCCCATGAGGATCTTTCAATGCTATGACACTGCAGTAAACAAATAATATTGAAGAAGTTTTAAAGTCCAACTTTGCTAATTGATTTAGTTTGGTTCATTTGGCTTTAAATAGACCCTCTCAAACATTTATTGTTTACATGGAAGCATGTGGCTGCAACACAGCTTATCATGAGCAAACGGTGTAAGGGCATGGAACTGCTGAGACTCTCAGCTGAGATTAAAGCTCCCTGCTGTTGCCTCTGCTATATCATGAAATACCATTCAAAGCCTGAAAAGCTCAAAAGAAGCAATAAGCAGCTCTAGCAAAACTTTAGGTTGAATGGTAGGAAGAAGGACCATATTATGCACAATAGGCAAATAAATAAGTTATTGTGAGGTTCTGGTGCCCCATTCTAATTTGCGGTTCTGCATTTCCTGGGATACCAGTATCTTGCAGTGGTAACTGCAAGGAAGGAAGGAAGACTGAAACGTAGTTGTATGATGTAACTTCAGGAGAAAGTTTGACTTCATTTGAGTAAAAGAGGCATGTTCAGCAAAAGACTGATTTTGACATGGTTTCTGCTGTTAATGAAACATACAGAAACAGGCCTCACTCATTGTAAGTTTCTCTGTGTTCAAAGTTTTTTAATTTCATTGTTGCCTTGTATTATTCATCATCTCAGTGCTAATTTCTTATAATTATTCACAGTATCTCAGAGTTGTCATATACTACATGTTCTGTTCTGCCATTGACAGACTAAAATCACAGTGCTCCCATGTAGCCATTCAAACGCTTTTTGCTCTGACAGAACATTTTGTGAACCAGAACCCACCATTATTAATTTTTGTTTCTGACTGCTCTGTTGAAAGAATTAGGGGGTACTAATTAACTGCTTCACACTTTTCCAACTGTCAGGCTAAACATTGAGCTTAGCACTCAGTGAAAAATTTGCAATGTACTAACCTCCAAAAGCCAAATGTTTCGTTTGAGTGCCCATGACGTTCCACAAAGCTGCTGAATTTTGGAAGCAGCTGCTCTTTTCCTAATAGTTAATAATATGATAATGTGGGGTTTGTCTTTGTGAGACCTCCTAGGTCAGCTGTGGAAAGATGCCAGTCTCATACAAGATGGGACTGGACAGCACTTTCCTCACGCAAACCTCTGTTTAAACAAGGAAAGGCTTTTAATGTCAACAATGATTTTCTTTACATTGGAGGGTTAAGCCAACCAGTCAGTCAGACTTTGAAAAGAAATGTGTCGCACAGGGGCAGTCACAGTTGAGCAGGAGGGCATGCCTGGGGCTTAATAGCTGACATGAGTAGCTGGGCATCTATGATGAAGCAAATAACTCAGACACTCAACATGTCTCCATGAAACCTTTTCATTGAAAAATTGGTCTGTGTGCTTTGCTCCTGGCTGATGTGCAGGTGTGCGGGTGGCAGCTCCGACATAATAAAGGATTTACAGAAATCATAACTTTTCATTAGCAGCTGGGCAAGTTACACTAATTAATTAGATTTCAGTTTTGTCCCAATTTTTCTGCTATGTAGATATGCAAAAGTTTTATGTGAGGAAGAACAATTGAGTTTTCATGGACAGTGACTAGGAAGAAGGAAAAGAAAGCATTGGAAAGCCATAGTCCTTACATGTGTTACTGCATCAGGTGGACATGCATATAAGCAGCCACTGCAGCACCGTTTTTGGGTAGTAAATGGTCTGCATGATAACATGGCAACTTTTCCGTGGGCCCAGGCTCTGCAGTTGAAGGGTAGAACAAGACAAGACCTGAAAGTGAAGCCAAAATAGTTGAAAAAGGGAATGATGGAGAGAAATCTGATGTTTGACAGTAAGTTTGGGCCACTGAAATGTAAGGTGTGGACCTCAATCAGCCTGAGGTAGAGCAGGAGCCTATGAACTTTGCAGAACATAGAGGGAGAGGACAAAAGCGTCTTAATTTCATGGTCTAATCAAAAAAGAAGTAATGCTGATGGGGGTCACTTAATGTAATTGTTCAGTAGGAAATGGATATACAGTCTCTGCTTTGCTCTGAGTAGTATTAAACACACGTCTCCCAATTCTTGGTAAGTGTATGGGTCCACATACATCTGCTAGAGACAGTCCATCTGCCAGACTCCAAGAAAATCTTATTTTTTTTTCAATGTAATTTTTAAAATATATAATGAAACATCAATTAAAACAGCAGCTGTAGCTCAGGTATTCAATTTTATAAGAAAATTTCTTGATAATCAGCATCGTTTTGTTTATATACTCTTGATTCTTCTTTCCAGTGACTATTATTTTGTTGAAAATACAAGGGCCTGAAGGGAGAGGAGAGGAAGGGTTTGCAGTCTAATTGTCAGGGTGATGAGGTGAGAGCTTGGTTAGCTTAGTTCATACTGAACATTTGACCAAAAAAATTGCTTCATTCTCTGCCCGGACTGCTGGGGAGCTGCTGCCAGAGGCAGAAAGACAATTTTGAGACACAAGTGGAAGGAGAAGCATTTATATGGACAGATATCAGTAAAATGCAGCGGCAGTAGGAGTAGTGGGAAAGATGAATGGAAACTCTTCCATGCAGCTACAAAGGGACACTGGGTGAAGGTGAAATACAGCGTGAAATACAGGGTGTGAGCAGGGTGTACTGAGCTGTGGATTGATTTAGGTAAAAGCAAGTTAGTGCTGTTGTTATAAGCTAGACTCTGATGCAATCAGTCCCCAGATATGAAAATAAAAATTTCAACTCCGCCCAAAACTGCAATTAACAAGAATGTGAACTTGTCAGTCCTAAACCTTGAAGCCAGACAGCCAAGTTAGCAGCATTCCTTGCTTACCCTGAATATCTTGCACTAGTAACTACTTACAGCTTGGTCTTTCAAACAAAAGCAAGACATGTTAACAAGATAAAGACATGTAAGACTATGATTCCTCATGAAATAAAACAATCTCACCCTGCAAGGGGGTACAGAAAGAAATATTTCCTTCCTTCCTTTTTTTCCTTTCATAGCTTGCTGTCAGGACCAGATGTTTTAGACCATAGTTCTGCTGGTGATAGGGATCTTTCAGTCTGCCCCAAACTTTAAATGTCTCTCTCATTAGAATTAATTAGCATCAGAGTGTTTTGTCCTTTTGTGTTAAAAGCACTGGAAGTCATTCCTCAGCTGCAGCAAAAATTTAACGGATAGCAATGGTCATATAGTAAAGCACTGAAGTTCATTTTAAATTGAATGTAGTTGATGGAAAAATAAATTAATGTAGATGGGAGGAATTAGCCAGTGAAGTAAAAAAAACCAAAGGGTCACAGTCTGTAGTCTGGCAAATCATATGGCTTTTTAAAAAATCTGCTCTACATAAGGAGCTGAAGTGATTTACTCTCTGAAATACAGCAAAAGCTGACAAATGAGTCACCAAAATGCTTACAGACAGTGACAAAGCAAGCAATTCTCTGCTTGATAGGGGCTAATGGGGCTGCAGGGGCAACTTGCAATAATTGTGCTAATGGACCAGCAGCAGTCAGAGACCACGCAGAGCTCTGCTCACAGCAGGTCAGAGCTACATCAAGGACAGCACCGTCAGCTGGAGCCAGAGCTGTCAGAATTGGGTAGGTTCAGAAGTAATGCATTTGTTTGTTTTTGCTTTTTGGTTTTTTTTCTTTGCATATTTTTATATTATTTCTTTTGCACAGGGTGAAATACGAAACAGATTGGGCACTTACAGCCACTCAGTTTTAAAAAGTGGAGCAGAAGCTACTGAGTCACTACTGTGTGAATTAGCATCATTCAGAAGCAGCTGTGAAAAGCTGAAGGCTTCACTCGCTCTTTCAGACCTACTGTCTTTTCTGTGCTAGTCAGTAAGGACAGCAAACACAGTCCATCTGCCATTCGCTCCCTGGTATCCTTGAGCAGAGTTTCTGTAAGGACTCCCTTGCCTGAAGTGGAGGTCTGGCAGTGGGGGAGTATGAAAGCATCTCCCTCAGATGGCCACACTGGCAGTTACATTGAACTGATATGTCTGGCAGGGCTTTGCTCTTGGTATTTGAGGAGGAAACACTATGCTTTTGAGGAATTTACTGTAAGAAGTCTAATCTTGAGTAGGGTAAGTAAATACTTTGCAGTGATTTTTCCTCCCACTCTTATGGTCTTATGCAATTTATTTTCTCTGCTGTCAAGAAAATAAAAAAGTAAAAGGAGTTTCAAATACTCTTTCATTTCTAGTCTTCCTAGAAGTGATAGGAGCAACTCAGCCATGTCAATGACATGTGACCTGCAATCCTCTTTGGAAGTCTATTGATAGCTGGTTCAGCATGTAAACCTCTTACAGTGAAAAGGATGAACCTGAATTTAGTGAATCTGTCTGCTAAAAGGAAGAATAAACCCAGAACGAGGGTTACAAGGAATACTCTTCTGTTTTCTCTGATGTGTCTTTAATCATGTAAGCTAAAAGAGAAGGGCTATGTTGTAATATTATATAAATGCCTGGTTTTTTGTTGCAACCATTGGCAGCATATATCTTCTTTGCCAAGCTACTCTGTTTGCTGTACGTTGGGCCTCCCAGTGCTTTTCAGTGCGGGCCAATGAAAACAAATGCTCTACAAAGTGGTGCAATTTAGACATTATTTTTGGGTCACATCTACTTGGCATATTGTAGTACGTGCCCAAAAATAAGCTAAATCAGAACAGTAGGAAGTAGTGATATTCCAGAGTAAAACCTTTGAACATCTGTGTTTGGAAAACTATTGTTTTTTACCATAAATAAAATGGCAACGAGCACTCCTTACAAACCTGTTCCTAGTTGAATGGAAGTATTGAAGAGGATGACATAGCCAGAAATACTCCAACTTGCCTGTTTTGACAGAAGACAGACTGTCCTTGGTAGAAGAGAATTTGTCATGTATGGATTTGTATGTATGGACATTGTACTAATCACAGTTTTGAATCTATTTTTCTGTCAACAAAAGTTGATAGGGCTATACTGATGTTGTTAGACGTCATGCTTTCTTTTAACTGGAAATCTGATATTTGTGAGGCAGAACACACAAGAACTCCACATCAAAAGCAGTTAACAAATGTACCAATCCAATTTGGAGTAGGACTGATCATTTAATTTTCTTGGTATGCCAATCCAAAAATGTTTTAGGCTCAAGCAGATAAGTTGGAGAACAGAGAATTCTGGCTCTTCGTACTTCCTAAACTCTATATGAACATGAGAAGATTTAGGTCATACATATAATACACTGAGACAATCTAAATTAAATATTGACACTGGCTTGCTTATATGTAATGGAATTTATTCATTTGGATGCAAAATTAATCATCTGGATCCTACCTGTGCTGCATCTGTATCTCTTCAGGAATGAGATCTTCAGGGTGTCATGGTCTGTACCACATTTAGCCTTCATTAACAATAAAGTTGCAAGTAGAAGCATACTTTGTCCTATTGTGTTACAGTATTTGGTTATTGACCAAAATAAATTAATATATAAACTGGAATAATACTTCAGAGCTGAGACTGCAGCCATACCTCTTGTGATGAATAAAAAATGTTGATGGAGTACATCCTTTCTAATCATTGCCTTTTTTAAAATTTGTCTATGTGATTTTGTCTTAAGTTTTTTTAAGTTAAAATCCATTCTTTTAGCTCTGCCACGTGTCATGTTATTTTTTCTCTTCAGCCCATGCCTTTTCCTAATGCTACTGGAGGAAATAATTCCTGTAGCTTCAGTTCTTCCACCATTTTAATTAACTTTCATATTCCATAATCTAAAAACAGTACAAAAGGATTTTTTCCTCTGTGACAACCTGCTATGGACTTCTACTTCTCATAAACGGTTTTTGTTTGTTTGTTTGTTTGTTTTTAAAAAATTTCTTTTCAATTGTAACCTACTTCTAAATGCCATGACTCAAATGAGATTACATTATTTGTGCTCTACACTGTTATTTTTGTGTAGAGGAACAACCATTATTCTGTGTTGTTTCTTGAGGTGCAGAAGGACTACTTCCGCAATAACTTTTAATAACCATGTCTGATTTTGGGCATTTTAATGTCTCTTTTTGTTTGTTTGCTGTTTGTTTTGTTTTGTTACTTTATTTATTGCTCTGCTGCCAAGAGTACCCACTTACTTGGTGCCTTTGCATTTCCATTTTGTCACAGTATCCTTCAGTTTTCCTGCTATGTCACACTCTATGGGTAATTTCTTTTTGCAAAGTGCCTGTGCAGATGGTATTACAAAGAGAGTTGTTGATGCAGTAACTGTTGTCAACGATTTCTGGAGTTGTTTTATTGAAAAAATATATGCAAGAACTGTGTTTGTTAGCGCTTTTTCTTACATTTCAAGCTTTTCTTATTTGGAGGCACTGTTGGTTCAAGAACACTAGCCCTGTTTGATCCCTTTGAGTTGATAATCAAATCATAACTGTCTGGTTCACCACATGGCAAATGACAAGAACTGCTTTTTTAACATTTAAGTAGTGGTTTTAGTTCATCCTTTTAAGAATGCTGACAAGTGTTTTTGATTGAAAAATTAATAGATTATTCAAACACTATCTACTTGAGGAATCAAAACACTTGTAGAATTTCTTCTGTCTTTAACTGTCTGTAATTAGCTGTGCTCCACTGTATCTCTGCTAGTAGAGAAGCTGCTGACCTAGGGCAGCTATGTCAGCGTGGGCTTTCCCTTTTCCTACAGATAATCCCTTAATGAAGAATTTTCTTTTTAAGTCAGGGGTACTGACACTTTCCCTTTTCTATTTTCTTTTCCTTCGGGAGCACAGAATGAAGTTTTATTTATGTAACCTTGTTTTTGTGTGGCCAGAGATTTTCATATGTATGTGAAGAGTTATTGTCCTATCTACTTTTTTGATGATCAGTATCCAGGGTTTATTTAGCTTTGGGATGGTGCTAATTTTTAAGACATACTTAACAAATATGGCGTGTCTCATGAAGAATGTGCTATTTCAGGAACAATATGGAAGGAAGTCACCTCTGTGAGACTATGGAGTAACCAAAGCTACTCCATTCTGTACAGGGTCGAAATAACTGTGGTGTCTGAGAGGGAAGAGTCTGGCATCTGTCTGACAGGGAGGGAAAAAGTGTATTAAGAAATATGATGTACAGTTAAACTATATTTCAGGAACAAAGCCATTGGCCATGTAGGAAGAGGCATTTTCTTGTTAACCCTGAGAGGCATGATTTTGGTTTTTGGCTTTTCAGTGCACAGCACCATGTTCTTACCTGGAGAAGGATTAGAGTTTAAATCAGGAGGAAGGGAAGCTGAAATGGCATTATTATTCTTTGTTTTTGTCATCAGTTTCCCCACTTTAGGGGAGACTTGCGAATGTCATTTGCATGCTACCCTGCATGAGACAATCAAAGTCAGATGAGTCAGAGTTTCTTTGGAATGTGTTATTTATAATCCTTGGTGTTTGGGTTGATTTGTTTGGTGGTTGTTTTTCTTCCCCTCCTTCTTTTTACTTTGAAAATTTCAGCTGAATGTGTTCATGGACTCTGATCTTGTGTTTTAAACTTTTCTCCCCTTGGTCAGCAACGAATCAAAAATCTGTGTTTCAAAGCTGCTTGTTAATACAGATTAGAAGCTGCTTCTCTGACACTGTAGACTTGAGGGTCTAGATATATAAGGCCTTATAAGGCAGAAAAAGATGTCAGGTAGCAAACCAGAACCCGAGGCTATGGAATGAAGTTCCTGAGACTTGTAAACAGTGTGTGTTAATACCTAGCAGCAGTCTTAGTGAAGGGCTATTGCAGGGAAGAGCACCATCTTTGTGAGATAAAACTGCATTTACTCTTGAATGATTTTGCTGAATATCATCCAAAAATAAGAGAAAATATTTTCTTGTTATGAGCTGCCTTTTTATTCTGTTTGGTTTCTTTAATTTGTTCCTCTGGGATTTTCAATGTTTTAAATTTTTTTTGTGTCTGATATAACTCAAGGTGGAATGCAAAGGACAAGTTATGTGCAATTACTCTGTTTTGGAAGTTACTTTTTAGGAATTTATAAGGAAGTCATGTTTGGAAGGACTTGTTGATAGATTTTTTTGTATACTTAAGCAACACTGAATAACTTTTTTCATGAAAACTCTTCTGTATGAAAAAAGAGATTTGATCTAAGTGCAAATAAAATGTACATGAAAAAAGTACTTTTTATTACATTGTAATATAGAGATTATTTTTTTAAGGCTTATATATTATTCAGTGAAAAAGTCTCTCTGTTGCCACAGAGGTAATTCCCCAGGTTCCTTGCATAGACAACATGGGTGATGTGGAGGATGAAAATGATTTGAAGAGATCTCTCTCTTGCCAGTGACTGTAACTATCCTCAACCAGACTTTCAGATGGCAAAGCTTAATGAAAAACCTCAGTGTCTTATGCTCAGCCAGAACCTGAAAAGGAATTCTTAGTACCTCCATTGTAATTAAAATAATTTTTAAAAGTAAACATAATGGAAGGACTTCCAAGTGAAAAAACATCCAGTATTTTATCAACTTAATAGTGTTATTTCAAAACATGACAGCTATATCTCCCACTAGAAAGTATTTGTCTGCAAATTTTACTGCTGTTTCATCTTTGTCTACTCAGTCTCAGACTCCACCTTTGAAGCAAATTTCAGCATTTTTGCTCGGTCCAGTCCACCTAGGTCAGGATCTACATAAAAGCTACATAAATTGTCCTAGTTATATTGTAATACCTGACTGTTTAACAGATATGAGTATGCTTAAACTTACCTTCTTTCATTTAATTGTGACCAAAGGACAAAATACTTGTCCCAGCAAGTTTACAATTGTTTGGATCCATCATGTGGGTTTTTTTGAAACAAAGCCTAATTTGATGACAACTTGATTTTTTTAAGCCGTGCAGTGGCCTGCCTCTGTAACGCCTCTCCAGGCACAGAAATCAGCCACATTTTCTCATGTTGTTAATGAGCTTTTTTCTTTTTTTTGTCGATGTCTGGCTTTTTTTTATTTTTTTAAACTCTAAGGAATGGAGACTTTTTTTTAGTGACAAAGTCTTTTTTAAAATAAAAGTTACAGTTATGAATAATCTTATATCCAAATTCTTGGAATGAAACATATGGAACTACAATTTGCAAAGAAATGCTTAAAAAAAGAAAAAAATAGATTTTTCATTTCTTGATCTCTAAGTATAGCTAACTAATTATTCTTTTCAGTCTCCAAAACTGGGGTGAGTGGCATAAGAACATATCGTAAGACTATACAAGGCCAGAAGAATCAATGCATGTCACAGCTTCTCAGTACATTGCTTGGATTAAGGAAAATTTTATCAAAATCCTGCCTCACTGTCATGTATGAAGGTGTTCCTTCATCTGGGAAGTGGCCAGTAACTTCATTTTAATAGTGCTTCTTTTTCCTGCATAATTCTTGAATTCAGCTGGTCTCTAAGTAAATCTTCCTGCTTCAACATATGTTCCCCCAAACCTTTGAGACTACAACGTTCTATCACTTCACTGCTTGATGAATAACAACCTTCTCCAGAGATGGTTACATCATCTAGGTGTATCTCAGACCTACTCTTCTGTTCATATTTCCATCATCCAAGCACCCCATGTTGCATCTTTAAGAGAGTCTGGTCAGATATAAAGTTAAAGCATTAAGTTGTGACCACTTTCTCAATGTTTGAGATTTTTCGAATTCTTCCCTTATGGACTAGAAAAATGTGTGATCCCCCTTTATTCATCATAAGTTCAGTTAGCAGCAGAGCTGGTTAAGGTAAAAGCCCATTGTGAATGCCAAGGAAAAATGCTGGCATTTAAAAGCCAAGCCTGCAGAATATACTAAAGTGTCACAAGTGCAGTCGTGCTTTAAGTGTCGCTGATAAATTGCTTCCCTATTGCAGACTTATTTTTCAGTATACCCTGCAGCATTTGCAGATAATACCTCTTAACAGGTTATCAGTGTAATCCATAGAGAAACTGGGGGTTTGGAATTTGGACCACTACCCATACTGGCTCCTGAAGCCTTTTTCAAATTTTCAGCTTGCTGGCAGTTGCTAACAGCTAAACTCTTTTGGCAGCATCCGCTCCTGAAATTTATTTTCTCCTTCAGACTGTCTGCAGTTTTCCATGTGGTTTCCTGTAGCTTTCCAATTTTCTTTGCTGAAGCAGAAAATTTAGAGGAGGAAACAGCAGATACTCTTTTCAGTGCAGCTTCTCACTCCTTCAAACTGTAGGTTTTTTGGACCTGCCGTATCACTGTGGTCCTACTGGATGGTCATGAAATCAAGGTTGACCTGTGTCCCCATCCCCATTCCATCCCTGCTCCCTTTCTGGGTGCTGTGGGACAGGCCCTGGTTGGGAAGATCATGGCCCTGCCAGACCCACGGCCACTCCCTGCTCCTGGCTCCCTCCCACAGGGTAGATGGAGCTCACGATGCCCTGACATGGGAGCAGAAAATGCGTGGAGAACGCTTCCTCTGAGGTAGAGTCAGAAATGCTTCATGGCAGCTTAAGGGTTAAGTCCTTTCTTTGATCTTCACGCACTGCAGTGAGGTTCTGGTCTGTTAACTACCCCTCGATGTCTTCTTGAAGGGGAGCTTCCCTGCCAGAGGCAGGCAAAGAGTTTTGAGGTGAACAAATTACCAAATTGTGGAGATACCCAATTTTTTTTTTTTCCAGAAGACTAAAATAACCCTACAAAGCCCAATTTGATTTTAAAACAGGAATCACAGGAAGCACTCTATTTTCCAGGCTATTTTTGAACTTAAAATTGCCCTTGCAGAACATGTTCACTCTCCAAATCCAGCAGAAGTGAATGAAGCGAGCACATTGTGCGTGCCCTATATAAGGAACCATTTCCATCTAGAATAAGCTCAGCACACATTTCTCTTCACTTTTCTTAAGCATGTTCTTTAATTGTCTGGGGTCTTGGCATGGCATATATTTCTCAGTTTGGAATAATAGAATAATTTAGGCTGGAAAAGACCTTTAAGATTATCAAGTCCAACTGTTTCCCCAGCCCTGCCAAGAACACCACTAAACCCTGGCCCTAAGTGCCACATCTACATGTCTTTTAGATACCTGAGTTACCCGGTGGTAACGTAACACTTCCCTGAGCAGTCTGTTCCGATGCTTGACAACCCTTTCTGTGAAAAAAAATATATCCAAATAGCCAATCTGAACTGTTCCTGAAACAGCTTGAGGCCACTCCCTCATGTCCTGTCACTTGTTTCCTGGGAGAAGAGACCAACAGCCACCTCACTTACAACCTCCCTTCAGGCAGGGAGAGAGAAGGTGTTCCCAAGCCTCCTTTACTCCAGACTAAACAACCTCAGTTCTCTCAGCTGCTCTTCATAAGACTTGTGCTCCAGACCCTTCATCACCTTATTTACTCTTTGGACACACTCCAGCACCTCAATGTCTTTCAACACGAGACCTGCCAGTTGGCTGTACCTCTCACAGGTATCAGGTAGTGCCAGCCCTTCAGGATCCCTCTCTGGGGATCCCTCTGCAGGATCCCGCATGATCCTATCTAATAGAAAATTAGAAAAGTCAAGTAGAAAATGAGTCTGTATTAAGTAATGCTTTCACTGCTAATTTTTTCTGACATCTTAATGGTGCATGGGTTTAAAGGGTCTGGAGGTTATTTGCTGATTTGGTGAAGCTACATAAAGCAGTCATCAGGAAACATCTGGAACCTGTTTAGAGATGTGAGCTCTGGAGTCTTTGATCCTTCCCTTGACTCTATCAGCTGGCCATACTTCATTTGTGATGGGTAGTCATAACAATTTCCCCATGATGTGCTGCTGCGGAGGAGAAATCATCACGGAGGGTTGTTTCTCTGTCTGGGCACATGTATATCATAAAGTTGTCAGATGTATGAATACAGCTGCTTAGTGCACGGTAAAGGTAAAGGTTTAAGAGCTGAATGCTATGATGTTGGTCAGCACAGCTCGTACCACGTAACTGTTCCCCAAAAGGTGGACTTTATCAGAAACTCACAAATACAAGGTCTGGTGGAAGAATGTGTTTTAAGTGCAGTCAAAAGCTGGTCTGGGGCTTTCATTCTTTGTTGTTGATTTTTTGGGTTTTTTTTTTAACTTCTGTTTTTTAATTTATTCCTGCATTATGCTTGTTTACAGTTATGATAAGAGTAATTAGTTCAGTACGTACGATTTGTATAAATGTTTTCAGGGAAAGTGAAGCTTCTGAAATTAGACTTTATTCTAAAAGAATGTAGAAATGATAAATTAAATTCACGCTGTTGTGACTAGTCTCCTGCATGATTAATTATCTCTCATATTTTTACTCTGGACTTCTTCTCTTCCAGGAAATTTTGCTTAAATTCTTGTATTTGTTGAAACGCTTGGCTCAGTAGTATTGTTGAGCTTTTGTTTGAGGCAACCTCATGCTTATAATAGTTTTAGTTACTAGTTTAGAATTAGACTACTAATTCAGGGAAGCATGCTAACTCTTTTTTCCTCTGAAGAGATTCTGCTTTAAATTTTTTATATAGTGAAATTTTTAATAAGTTATTGTCAAAACTGTTGCTGTTCTTGCAAAATATATATTCTTCCGTATTCACCTCTTCTTCAGTTCTGACCAAATCTTTCTCATAGAAGTGAGAATTATTGTTTTCTGCTTTCATAGAAATAGCTCCTTGACTGATAGTTGTGTGCACGACATAGCATATGGGAGACAAAGCATTATATTAGCTGATATTTTAAATGAATCCTTTTTAGTATAAGGATTGAAAGCAATACATTGTGTAGCATGATTAATCTTTTCAATACGAGGCTAAATAATAGGTTCCAGTCAGACCTAGTGATTATTTTAAGTGTTTGCAGCCTAACTAGGATGAGTATGGTCTTTTGCTTTCTCAGGCTCCTGTAGGATGTTTATTTCTTTCGGTGTCCTTTGCTGAAGTGCATTTGGGATTCAAACGTTGCCTATGGCTGAACATCAGTGCCCACCACAAAGTCTTCCTTTTCCTTTAGTTTAAAGTTGCAGGTGTAAACACCATTAGGAAAGGCGTGACAGTGTGGTCAGAGTGCAGGTCTAGTGCTCGATGGCAGGAAGGTATCACCTGCAGGTAATGCTGTGCTGTAGGTGAAGACTGTGGGCCTCTTCAGCCACCAACTCTGACTAATGTCTGAGGAGTCATCAGCCCATCAGTGGGAGCAACTGGNCGCACTCTGGACTCCCACACCTTTTGTCTCCTGCTCTTGCTGGACCTCTCCAGAGGGCCAGTTTGACCAACTCAAACTATTCTATGATTCTCATATTTGGTGTAAAAAATGCTAATGATTTTTCAGTCTGAACCATGAGAGAAGGACTGTGAACACAAGTGGTGTCCAGCTTACCAGATCCTTGCCTGCACACAGTATAAATCCAGAGTGGTCTTCTCATCCTGCAAAGAGGCCTATCCACAATGGGTTAATGAGCTGACCTGGTGATTAGCCTCTTGGTAATGTTGCTGATTTGCTCAGTAGAGGTGGATTGCATTCCATTCTAGCATGTGGATATAATGGAAGTTTCTAGCTATTTGATCAGGAAGAAATATTCAAAGTGTGAGCTGACCCCAGGTTTTGAAATGTGTTACATTTTGATTTGTTTCCTATTTACACAGTGTCCCAATTATCAGCTACTTGCAGGGTTTAGGAGCACCAAGAATGATGATAAGATGGTTTTTGAGCACTGCAGATTCTTCCTCTATCAGCGGGGGTCCTTGGGGCCTTCCTAGGTTTTGGTTGCAGATGATCTGTTATCTTTGGATTAAGTGGATGGTCAAATTGCACCTATAGCATCTCTGCAGAAGTATGAGGGGAACGGAGGGGCTTGCACTAGGCTCTCTGTTCAAGGATGACTTTAATTTTTATGATCCATGCTATTTTTAAAATTATGTTTTTACAACTTTTTCTTTCTAGAGCTTTCAGCCTTCAAGATTCCTTTATGCCCTAATTAGCTTTATTGTTTATATTACTCTCATTCTCTAATTAGAGTAATCACATCATGGGGGAGTTGAGGCTCTTCTGCTTTTTCTCTAATTATTTTTGTTTTGTCAAGCCTGGCTGTGTCCTGCTGCTTACTCTTGTCCATGTGTTTTTATTCTCTGCAAATTGATGTTGTCATGTACTAATTGTTTTTACTTTTTCTGAAGACCTTTTCCATTTTTATTGTCTTCGTCGTTCTTGGCCATCTGTTCAGCTCCACAGTTTCTTTAAAAAGTGACAGGACCTATACCAGCAAGTGGGGGTAACAAAGTGTAAGAAGAAAGTGAGGGTGATATCTTTAACTAGCATTCCGGATTCTTCAGCTCAGGTTCTGTCACTTAAACCACCTTCCACCTGACCTTTATCCTCTCTTTCTTGTTGCCATTCCTGTGGTTGCTTTGCCCTTCAGCACTTTTTGCAAACTGGTTATTCACAGTAGTGGTGAAGAGCTGCTGAGGTGTGGATTGTCAGTGGATATACATATGCCTGTATAACACAAAGCAATGTTGGTATTAACCGCTGACAAATAGAAGAAAATGGAAGTTTTAACAGAAAGTGTTCTGGCTACTAGTCTCAGAATTTACACATCCTAGGAGGAAAAGAATAAAAGGAAGTGTGGAAAGGTTAATGGTATACACAAGTGTTACAGTCCGGTTTAAACCCAGAAGAGCAAAGAAAATTAAGTCTTTGTGTATAAAATGGAAAGAACTGTTTGAGTATATTTTGAATGGAAGTTTCAAAATATACCCAAAATTGTGATTAAAACCAAATGAGGTTAGATGTTGGTGCAAAAAAAATTGATATATTTTATTTAATAGTAAAAGAGGCAAAGAGAAAGAAAGAGAAAAGGAAGGAAGGAAAAGAAAGAAAGAAAGAAGGAAAGAAAGAAAGTGTGCATGGGGGGGTGGGGGGACAGGGAGAGGTGACAAGGAAGCATATCACCCTTCCAAGGGTCCCAACGACATCTCGTTGCTCCCCCTCCATCTGGTCTTCTGATGGTGAGGGTCCCCCGTCGCTGCCGCCACTCAGCGCCACGCCGCCACACGCCAAAGAGTATAGAATCCCGTGGATTAATATATGCTTTGGGAAGGTAGGAACACCCATGTGTCTCCCTTGCAGGGGGCCAGTTTGACACTGTCCCTTGCAACAGTGTGGATCTATTGCATCATCTCTGATGCAGGGTCTGGGGACCCCTTTAGGGGGTCTTTGATGGGTCATGACACCCTCCTTCTGCTGTCCTTCACATGGATGCAGTGATGGATTCACCTTTTCCCTTGGTGCAGGGCCCCTCAGCTGAGCTGGTCTGCACAGAGGAGGATGGGTGGTCACTGCACCTCTGACCAGAGGTTTTTCCTCACACACACCCAAAGCCTCTCTTTCCCCCACCCTTTGGTTCGAGGGTCTGTGCGGGCCTGGCAGCTGATAGCCCTGGGGCTCTGGTCTCCACCCTAAGGGTATTAAGCTTGTGCTCTGTGAATGTCCCCAGCCCTGAGCTGTTACTTCATCTCACCTTCATCAGCGAGTTGTGTAGGGTCTCTCAGAGCCTCATTCAGGGTGCGGTAGTCTTCTCTGCAACTTTCGTAATACAGTTTTAAAAATCCTTCATGAAAATATTTAAGTCATAAACATAATATTTCAGTCTCTGACAACAAGGTGACGTAAGATCAGAACAGCATATATTATATATCATTTGAAGCCTTTTTTTCCTGTGGAACAAGTGACAATGTTGTGTTTAAAAGTAGAATCAGTTAAATGGTCTTTTCGTGAGTCAAATTTCTGAACGCACAAATTCAAGGTCCACCATCAGAATTGTTACCAAAATTGCCCCCTCTGAATGCAGACTTTGAGTATAGTGGGATGCTGGGATTAGCCAGGAGCATATCAGCAACGCTTGGCAAGCACACAGTTAAAGTCCTGATAGTGTTCTTGCTATCCCTATGGGTTCCATTTTGTAAAAGCTCTAGGTAGCCTTTTACATCAAATGGCCGTGATGACATTAGAAGAGCACTTGCTTCAAAATACTGGTTTCTCCACTTAGACTTTCTTTTGTGTGAATGATACTCTCCTGCTTAAAAAAGTAAGCATGTTGATAGCTTCAGAGTATGCAATCATCTCTTCACAGATGAAGTCTCAGTGCAATGTAGCACCTGAGTTGTAATCTGCCCAACATTTGACCTGAGGTACTGGGTAATTCAATCTCTCTAACTCATTCACTGTCTTCTGCTGAGACTGAAAGTATGTGGCTTACAGCAGAGTTTGAATGAGTGTTGTGGCCACTCAAGGCTGAAATAATGATATCCAATTGTTCTGCACCTAGCACATCTTCTGACTGAAAACACTACTGAACAAACAAGCCGAAGCAGTACCTGGAGGTTTTAATTTTACAAAGTCAGAGTTCAGACACAGCTCTACAAATTGCAAGAAACTTCACTGTCTTCCCTCGTGTTATAAAGTCAAATAAGCAAATCCTTCTTTTTGAACTGTCCTGATATTTAGAAGATTGAATAACCAGTCACCTTTGTGTATTTATTTAGTAGTCTTACGATTTTGTCATTTCTTTCCCCTGACAGTGCAACAAGTAGAAGTTGTTTTGGGTTTTCTCTGAGTGTATTGAGATCTGCATTTTGACTGTATATCTAGCATATTTCTTCGACACTTTCTGGTGGTGGGAGGCTACAGTTTTGAACAGAATAAATCTGAGTGTACCTGAATAACATCGATTTTGATAGGAAATGTCTCTGAAAGAGCCTGGTCATGGGAAGATGTTCTAAAATGGCTCAATTATTTAGTGTCTCCCAGAAGCCTGCCCCAAAGCCAGACCTCTGTGATTGTGATTGATTGTCTTCAGCTGCTTCTTAAGTTTGGGGATTTCTACTTTAGCAAAAAGCTCCTTCTAATGCTAAGCTGCAATATGGCAAGAAGTAGCTTACGCTCTGTTGAATTATCTGCAACACCAGGACCAAGACTTGACAGAAACTGTTTGGAAGGGATTGTGCTGCAGGAATGAAGTACTTGTATTCAGATTTTCTTCCCTAATACCAAGAGTACCAAGGTTACTGTGGAGATTAGTGGATTTGTAGATTGTGATCCATGTCTCAAATAACATCTATGGGAAATAAATTCTTCTATTATCTCATATTTTATGAAGTATGCTAGAGTAAACTTTTATGAATGAGTCCCCTGTGAGTATGAGGAAGTAACTACCATGTCTAGTTCAAACGTAATGAAAACTAATTTAGGTGAACACCATTCTTAAAGAATATGTAACTAATTAGATGGACTTGTACCAAAATATTCTGTAGATCTGTAGTGAATAATTTTACTTCCTACTTACTGTTCTTTTTTTTCTCCCTCCAAAGATATCACTTCAATTTTTCAAAATTATTCAACGTGAGGTCAAAAAACACTGGTTTTACAGAGAAGACACCACTACTGAAGGTTTCCTCAGAGGAAAATGGGTGAGTTACTTTCATTTTTCTCAAAATATTTTTTCCTAAGCTCTCTTCTATTTAATTGCATGTGGTTCTTTTTTATGTCCTAACGCCAAACCTGCTGGGAAATAAAGTGAATAGCAGGGGCTGTAAGCAGAGTATTACTCTGGAGGACCTTGGTACCAGAGAAGGGCCTGAAAAAAGGGAAGGGAAGGATGTAAGGTCTGAGGTCAGGGTGATTAGAAAGCCCTAAGCATAGACAGCTGCAGGTTCTGTGCTCTTATTTCCTCCATGTGCTGTTACACAAAGCGCACTGAAAGACAAAGCAGAACTAGAGGGAAGATCCTGATAATGGAGCTTACACACCAAATCCTGAAGTACATCTGCCTGGTGTTTCAGAGAACTGGTTCTCTCAGGTGCACCTAGATGTCATGGGGTCTTTGTTCTTGCTCCCCAGTCTACCCAGCTGTGTCACCAAGGGGAACTCAGTCTCTTTCTATGAAATTTTCCATTAAAATCTCTCAGAGTGAACCTAGGGTTCTGCAAGGTCAGTTCCATCTACTACCTGTTCAAGTAAAACACTGTTTTGTTTTATTATGTTTACTGAAAATGTGTGACAGGTTGCAGTGTATGGCCCTTCATAATCCAGATTTTACCACAGATGATGATTCATGGGACAACAGCTCTGCAGAATTTGAGCAAAGGTTTCAACTGGAAAGTGAAATGACAAGTTTTCCCAGATCTGCCTCTTCTGAGAAATATGAAATCTTGGACAACCTTCATGTCAAGTTCAATTTATCAAAGATGAGGTCTGAATTCAAACATTAATTTTTAAAAAAAATTTCTGCATGTATTTTTTTCTATGCATAGATGTCTAGAAAATGTTTTATTTATATAAATTAATAAAGTAGGACTCCATATTTAGGCTGTATCTTGCCACTGATTGTTTGAAATTAATTACAGACTCTACATAATGATCAATAGCCCCTTGTTCTAACAAGAATCAATCATATCACCTGTTCTAAATTCATAATTAAATACCTTCTATATTGCTTTTAACATTTCTTTGAAACCGTTTTTAGAAGCCCCATGGTTGATTCCACAGCATTGTTTTCTTCAGTGTTTGTTGCTTCGCTTTAATTAAAATGTGTGTAAAAGTTCTTCTGTAGTCATTACAGCAGCTTTTCACATATACACAAAGCAAAATATAACTGAGCATTTTTCTGTCTTGGACAACATTAATATATTTCACTCTTTACCCCAAAGTAGTTGTCTATGTTATTTAGGCACGGAGGAAATTGAATCTGTTAAGATAATAAAAGATAGCAATATGATAAGAGCTTAACTTCAAATTTTCTCAGGATATTTTTGCTGGGGATTTAACTAGCAAAACTTTTAGTCTGGGTACTAATTCCCTCTGCTCCTCAGAGGTTCAATGCTTTTTCTAGCTTGGTTTGCTGTCTGCAGATAGCTCTGCAGGATCTTCATGGAACCCAGCACTGCAGGTCCTCACCTCCTTGTTGATCTGCAGCGCCTTTCCAGAGGGGTGTCAGTGCATCTTTCCCCAATCTGTACGTTGTCGTAGCTCATCACGTCACAATTGTTTTCCTCTCACTGTGCATATGGTATTATGCTCTCCCGCTCTGCTGCTGAACAAATGGAGCAGGAGAATTCCAATGACTGCAATTAGTGCAACGTGAGCATATGTGAAGAAGTTTGGCAGGTGTCTTTCTTCACACTTGTGGTAGATTTCCCTGGTATTTGATGTAACAAAGGTGTCGACTGGGAGTGTGAAATCCATTGTTTCTGGTACAGCATAGGTTTATAATCTGGGGAGGAGCACGTTTTTCTGGCAGAACTTCCCTTGAAATATTTTGAGTGCTATAGTGCAGGTTGTACATATGGGATCATCTCCTTGGCTGTTGTAAATCAGCATAACTCTGCTGAGATAGCAAATGAAGCTAAACTGCCTGACACCATATGCAGATCAGAGTAAAAATCATTTGGCTTAGAAGAGGGAGTAAAATCCTTCGTAGCTTTATACTCCATGCTTTTCTAACTGAAGTCAAATAGGATTGTGCTGGAGGCATATATCAGCATAGGATTTGGCACAGGGCTTGCACTTGGATCACTGTGCCAGATTAGCGCTGTAGGAAGAGACAGATTGCAAACCACGGGTGAGTCAAAAGCTGATCACGTCTCAAATGTAAGCTGTTAAATGTGCTGCTTCCCTAATATGAAATGCCATAAAAACAAACAGACGAGAGGAAAAGACCCTTCTAAATTTTACATTTATTAAAACCATTTCCAAAACCTTGTTTTAATTGCATTTTGCCATCTCCTTTGGATGAGTTTCTGTTATTTACAAACAAGTGGTTGTTAATTTATAAATGCTTAATTAATGTGTTTTTTTAACTTCAGTTGTGTCTTAAAATCAAGCTATTTTAAAGAATAACTTTTATTATTATTATTCTAAATTATAAGTCCAAAGTGTAAACAAAAAATATAAAGTATGTTAAAATTAGACCAGTCTGGATTAGTATTTAATAACTCGTAACATAATAAATTTTCAAAATTCCAGAATGAAACTGTAATGTAGAGATGGACAGAATAGACAACCAGGATACAGGATGTATGACTAAGCTGGCACTAAGTATTTTCCGTAGATCACATAATACCGAAAGAAGTTATCAGTGATGAAATGCTGATAATGGCTTTTGTCATCATTCCTTTCTTTTCATGCCTTTATTACCTTCTTCCTCTCTCTGCCATCTTGCTTTTCAGTAGAGCAGGGCTACTTGGAATTTCTAGAAGAAGCCACCTAACTGGATTCCTTCTCCTCTTCCTCTGCCTTTTCTAGATTATCATGCTGTGCAAAGTTTGGGTAAAGTTGTATTTAATAGAGGACTGTAGCCCCTTTGTACCAGTTTGTCTGTGACAACACATTTTTATTAGCTGCTGGTTTTTATTAGCTTCTGTTTGGAAAATTCTAAAGAGGGGAAACTTTAGAAAACAATGTTTTTGAAAAATGGGTCTCCAGTCATTTACGTTTCTTTCTGTCAATGAATTGATTTAGGGACTTATTTCCACTGTGATTAAAAATTATTTCTGACATTCTTCAGACTATTCTGCTTTAATGTTTTGTCCTATAGCATCTGTCAATGCAGCTTTTTATTGCACTCTTCCTTTTTCAACTAATTATCCTGGTAACTTGAAATGTTTTCCTTCTTGCTTGTCATCAGGTTTAAATCAAGCCTCGCATTTGTCATTCTGTCAGAAAAGCAATGTTTGAATGTTTACTTTTGAAAAAATGGAATGAGAATATTGATGCTTTCAAAATGAAAATATGTAACGAGGTCAAATCAACAGAAAGGGTTCTGTAAATTAAGACATCAGTATAACATACTGATGGGCAGTCAGAAAATTTTTAGTTGAGTTGTCTTTTGAGTAAGATTAAAAAATTTAAAATGCTAAATCTTAAGATTTCTTTCTCAAGACCATCCATTTTCAACATCCACATTTTAATTTAGAGTTATCCTTGCCTAACCCACTCAGTAGTAAGCTTGGACAATTCAGAGTATTTTGTGACATCTCATTTCCAGAACAGGGCATTCCTTCAACGGGCACAGATGTGCTATGGAAAAAATATTTAGTTTTGTTAGTAGATTTATGCTCATGAATTATATTTGGTTTTAAAAGATACTGTTAAACCCAGAAGATTCTTAAAGCTTGTTCTTGTCTTCAAACTGCTTTTTCTAATGCTTTTCAGGGTGTGTATTATAAGTCCAGGTTTGAGGAAGTCACTGATGACACCATCTGTCTATGCAACAAGCTGTACTTTCAGCACAGCCATGCCACCTCCCTGTGATGGCAATGCTCCTTTGCCTCTCTGGGAGAGATAAGAATGAGCTAAGGGGCATCCGGGTCTGTCAGGGGCCAGCAGCAGTAGTGGGCAAGTGGTTCCAGGATCCAGCATCAGCTCATTCTGCAGCCTTCCCTTAGATTTTCCAAGGGGCAAATCTTCCTTCCTGTGCATTGAGATCCATCTGGCAGCAGACCTGGTGCAGGAGCCCTGATGGTCACCAAAGCTTCCAAAGCCCCTGCTGACCTTGCTTTGTGGTGTCTGTACTCTGATGTGGTATATTATCACCCATAAGTGCTTACCATGATGTTTCTCAAATTTCAGAGCTGTTAAGAGAGTAGAAAAGGTTGTTTTTAAACTAGCCAGATAGTAAATACATGTTTCTTTGTGTTTCAGATGCTGTCTAAAATTCCTGAAAGTTTCAGGCCTTTTTATCTTTGTAGTTGTCTGCTCTGTAAGTATTGAATTTTTAGTCTTCCCCTGGCCCCCATTTCCTTAGAAATAGTTCAAAATGAGCTATGATCTTTTCTCAGCCCTCAGAAAATGTGTTGAGGCAAAAAATGACAGTACTGTGCAGGGCTTCATGGCTAATCAGACACCCGTTTGGTGCACTAGTCACCCCTCAGGTGACCTCAGGACAATGTGGTTGGGTAAGCAGTTGAGTTGGTAATTTAAAATGCTAAGGGCAGGTTAAACCCAAACTTGTAGGTCCCTTATGGATGCTTGTTGAATTTAAGATGGACCTTTTGATCTTGACACCTGAGGAATGCTCACAGGGAAAGCTGTGCTGGGGAAGATTCCCCAGCAATGGCAGCACTTCACAGTGTCAAAGGCAGAAGGTGATGGGGAGGTTGGCATCTCCTTGGGCTGGCCAAAGTGCTGCTCTCCCTTAACAAAACCTTCAAAATCCGCAAAATCTTAGACTGAAAGTGTAGAGAAAAATTTTTAAAAAAAATTGGAGTTTATTCTTTTAGCAGCTGTGAGGAACTCCTTTTTGGGAAGCAGGGCTTCTGTGTCAGGAAGAAAATAGATGACACTCTGCATTTCCTCAGGTATGGGTGCTGCTTTCCAGACAGATCCTGAAGATTACAACTTTAGTCTTAAGAGACATTTCGAAAAAATGCATAAAATATATGACTTTGGCTGTAAATTAACAGAAGGAATATTACTTACCCTTGTTAAGTATCCCAGAGATGCTTTTCAACTGTGGTGAAAATATACCTGAAAATACCGAAACAATCTCACAATTGAAGGTGCAATTTGAAATTGAATTTACAGTTTTAAAGTATTTGAGGTAAGTTTAACAGGTCTTTTTCAGTTTTTCTGTTACTAATGAACGTTTTTTTTTATCTTTGCCCTAGATTTTATTTGGCATTTATCCAGATCAAGGTATGCCCTGGCAGATGTTGGCTGTATCCCCTCTGGAAAGCTTCTGTATCCTTCTTTCATTGAAAAAAACCCTGATCTGAAGTTTCATTGATAAAGTGGTTGAAATGATGGGTGTTTTCTATCTTATACCCTGAGAGGACTGCGTGTCCTCAGAGCCTTGGCTGCATTTAGACTTGTCCTTTGACACAGGCCCAGCTGTGCTCCCTCTCCAAGTTGTACTGAATGGCACCTGTCTGGGGTGAACAAGAAACTGTTTAGAAGAACAAGCAATAGAGCAACCCCAAATAAAAAGTATTCATCATAGGTGAATACAGATCTGAATGTGGAAAGTCTTTGAGGGATGAACATTTAGTTAGTAAACAAACAAAAAATTTTGCAATTGGATTACATTTCTTGTTTCCACTATATTTCTCATTTAATCAGTCTGGTCTGAAATCTGCTTGACTCTTACTTCAGCTAGTGTTAAGATTCACCTCTAGAAACATTACGCAAGCTCCTACAAAGTGCCTTGTTTTGAGAAGGTGCAGTATGTTTTCATTTTTGAAATGTTGTGTTCTTCTGTATAACCGGTCAGTTCCATAGCTTTGAGCAGGGAGAGTCCATTTTAAATAGATTTAATTATTAGCATTCTCACTGTCACCAATAATGACACTATATAATGCACTAATTAGTAGGGTAAATGAGGAAGAAAATGTTAGTGCTTTAGGGCAATTTATAATTAAAAGTTGAGATTGCTTTTTGAAGGGAAGCAAATGGACTTTTAGTAGGACCAATGACAACTTCAACTGTAAACTCCCATCAATATCCTGTTCACATCAGTGGTTTTGGTCCTCCTTGAAACTGATGTTGAAAGCTCCTATGGTGGTGTGGTGTTAAAGAGCACCAGGGCTGTCACAGCCTTATCTGCCAAAGAGGATGAATTGGAAGTGAGTCTTTAAGTTCAAGTTTTAGTCAACTGTCATAGCATAAATTGAGGATTTCCTCTCTTTCCAGATTTGGGTTGGAACCATAGCTGTTGTCTTGTACACATTAACTCTGCAACCAATTATTCCCTTTGTTTCAGAGAACTGCAGTTGGGACTGGGATTTGAGTACAAACATGTGTTCCTGTATTTCACATTTCACCTGTCATGTCAGGATGCTTTGAGACAAATAGCTGTCAGACAGTCAGAATATAACATTTCATTTCTTACTTGACAAACCCAAAGCTAATGCTTTTTAGTTTGTTTAATGTGTGTTGAAAACTGGATTTCCGTCTGCTGTCTGATGTCACTGAGCTGGGGAAAAGTGAGAGGCAAGCAATCCAGCAAAGCCATCCTTCTTTTTCAAAGGGACGTAGTAATTCAAACAGAAGAGTCAAGGAGAAAGACTGCATTTCTAAAAGAGTTTTGGAAAAGGCACCAGCAATCCTGGCTGTCCTCTTACTGTTGCTGTCAGTCTCCATGTGCACAGCAGTAAGTTCACGTGGTTATCTTCCACTTTGTTTCATAGTGAAGAAAGTATTCCACTTCTTGGCTAGGCCTAGGTAATATGAACCATTCAGACAGCGGTGTTGAAGATGCAGTTTATGCTGGCTGACAGACTGTGGTACTCCCAATGGACACTACCTGCTACTCTCTGGATGGCAATAAGGATTTAATGGTAGGTTTGCATGTGTGCTGCAGTAGTCCCTGTCACAAAGCCCTTGGAGGTCATCATATGAGACTTTGGGTGGAAAATAGGTATCTTAGCTCATATGATGTGAAATTATGGAAATGAACACACTTTACCTCTTGCTTATGCTTCAAAAGCTATTAAGAAGTGTTGAATAGGTACTAACCACTATATATATACATATTTTTTTTTTAACTCCTTCCTGTCAGTTCTGTTTCTTTCTGGAAATGCCCAAGCACACTGATGTCTTATGAATGTATGCTCATGCATACAATGTATCTCCATACACTAGAAAAGTCAAAAACAAAGTGTGAAATATTTTTAAAAAACAAATTAAGTGATTACTTTTGGACTTCATGTCCTTTGTCATCCTGGTGTCACCTAGATATTTTTGGTTTTTTCTGCCATGCCCATGAGATCTCAGGTTTGCTCAGAAGCAGAACTCTCCTCTGGTGCTGGGAGAGACCTTCATCAGCCAATGTGGGGGTGACCTGCTTTTCAGATGAGATGTCTGTTTGTTTCTGTACCTTTTCTCTCTGTTTCTGTACCTTTATTTTTTGTTTGGTTTTGCTCTAGCTGTTTTTCTTCCCATTATCTTCTTTGTTGATAGCCCACTTGTATCTCCCATTGCTTTGTCCATCCCCATGGGTACAAACCTGGCATGTAGCACTGAGGTGTGCTGGCTGCAGATTCTGGAAACAACATCTTGCCTCCTGTGAATTAATAGAAGCTTTCTGAGTCTGTAATTTTGTGTGTGGCTGTTGTTTTTTTTTTTAAATACTGATTTCCCTACAGGCACCAGACATAAATTCAGTGATTTTAGTTCAGTTTTTCAAAATATTGGTAATGTCTCTCTTTGTCAACACTTGGGATTTACTGGCTTTTAAATTCTAACAGTCAGCTCTACAATACCAGAAAGAAGTAAGTTTATACTGAAGCCTGGCTAGAGGACCCTTTCTGCAAGAAGCAAGATTCAATATCCCTATTGATGTAAAATGTGTGAAGCAGTTTTAGATCTTTTGTTCAAAGGCCGTATGTTAAGGGGAGAGCATCAGTAATAGTTAAGATGATAGAAGAAGAGATATAGAGTCTGAATAAATTCCAGCATTTCTTTGTTTAATTACATGTACCTATTCTAAGACGTGGGCATTCTTATTTTCTCTTAACTCTTTGGCCATTCAGACCTTCAGGAAAGGTCTCTCCATTAACTGGGTGATCAAAGAGTGAATGAGAAATATTCTTGTTCTTCTCCAGAACTGACATACATTTTCAGACTTGAAAAATCTTCTGAAGTGCTAAATATACTTCGTGTTCATTCCTTTGTTTCTAATAACTACTGATCTAAGCAAATTTTAAACTTTTGTCCAGCAATGGGGAACAGACAACTGGAGCAGAACTAGACATTAACTTTTAGACTTGAATTAGGCTTTGTAAAGATAAGAAAGTAATGGGGATTCGTGGATGCTTGTAAGGAATTATGCAATCAAACAGTATGCTATTTCACTGTCATTTAAAGAAGTGTCTGTCTCTGATACAGTGCCTTCTTTCTTTCACTGTACCTCATGCAATTATTGCTATTTCTACATTTCTCATTAGTAAAAATATTTTCTTTTTATAAAAAAAGTTAAATCTTCAGCCCATTTCTGTGCAATAGATCTCACACCTACCTTGCTGAGCTGTGTTTCCATCTTTAGTCTGTCCCTGACAACTGCTTCAGTAACAACCTTTTCTTCCCTCTCAACATCTGTACTTGTGCCCATTCATGCTATAGGTGAGGGAAGGTTAGATCAGTGTGGGCAAAGCAGTTTAATTTTCCTTTTTTGGACTGGTTGTCAGAAATTACTTGGGGAGTGGACTGTGAATTCTTCCTGAGTCTGGCCAAGGATCTTGCATTTTTGTATATATGTTTTAAAGCCTTTTAGTCCTGATCTGATTGTCTGATTGTTTAAGTGCTTGATATCTCCCCAGTAAAATTTTTTGGAGCAAGGGATGACATTTTGAAAATTAAATATTTGCACAGCACCCAGTGTGAAGAGTTTCTTACTCACTTGCTCTTTACATTCAAAATAAAACTCAATAAAAATACATAACCTGAAGCCACACCTGAATGGGTATCTGCTTACTCCAAATCAGACAAAACCAGAGATATCAAATTGACTAGACAGGGGCCATTTTAGTCGATGTACCTCCATCCTCTCCATGACAGATTTCGTCACTTCCAGTCCAGGATTAAGGTCTCAAATTTGGAAAGTAGAAGATGTATCTCAATAGTAAAAATATGTTGAATTTTAAATCATAGGCTAGATTTCTCATTTCTTTGGATTCAGTGGAACTATTTAGAACAATTCCACATATGGATGAGGAGTCTCTAGAACAAGCAGACATAAGACCCCTTATTATCAAATTCCTTGCTAAAGTTGTATGAGTTTGAATGATTTCTGCATGAATTTGCATTATTGGTGCAACTGTTAATCATGGAGCAAGGAAAGGTCACTAGAAAAACTTGCAATCATGCCATGACCATTAGTGACATGGAAAGCACTTCCCACTCCCTGGACAAGAGTTATATACAGAAAGAAAGACTGTGAGGCAAAGAATATAATCAGATTTTAGCAGAATTTTCGGCTTCCATGAAGGTTCTTCTCCAGGGAGCATAGATAATTGTAATGAATTACAAAACCTCTCTAATCCCTTTAATTCTTTTTCCCCTTTGAATATTTCTTTATTTTGTAACTCTAGTTCTCTACTGCCAGACTCTCCTCCATAATTTTTCCTTGCAGAAAGCATTTAAAAATCATTTCTGTTTTCAGTGTTGTTGGAAATGTACTAAGCATTTAAGCCTGCAGGCAATGTTCAAGCTGTTAAATAGATGGATGAAGACCAGGACCATGTGCAGAGGCAGCCAAGAAGCAGAATCTCAAGGCACAATTGATAAAATGCTGTAGAAATGAGTTTGTTATGGAACTTCTCAAACTGATGGAGCAGAGAGAAAGGATGGATCCACTGTAGACAATAATGGAACTGGATTACTGCCACTCAAAAAAGAGGGAAAATAAAAAGGTTATAGAGCATTCATCAGATGGGGAAACCAATAGGGACAGAGAAGTGTTTGGTTCAACTTGTTATATTGTGAGGAACAACCTCATCAGCTACAAACAGAGATAGGAAATAAAAAAGCACAAATACGGATGCAGAAATAACACCTTTAAAGGACAATATGCAAAAATGAATGCTAAGACCCAGGGAAAAGGCCTTCTTGAAAATGGTAATATCCTAGAGAAACTAGCATAAGTGACCTGGTCAAAAGTCAGGATGGATAGTATATAACTACTTTAGAAACTTGGTGAAAAATAATCCATAGACATAGCATCCTCAAGGTCCATTTTACAGTATACAGAAGAGGATATACAAATAGACGTTAAAGAAAGCATAAAGTCAGCCATCTGTGTGCAAATACAGCAGAGAATCTCTGTCAAACATAACCTTTTGACTGCCTCTGTACATATTGACATAATTACATGATGGAGGGTAGAGCAGGGACTCAGTATTTTGGGGAGTGACTCAGCTACTCCTGAGTTACTGATCCTAGGCCCTCTTTATAGTTAATAGAGAGAATGGATATTCCTCATGAGCAATTCTTCTCATCTTCATGTGGTGGTCCAAAATGAAGCAATGAATTCCATCTTAAAAGCATCCTCTTTTCACTGTTCTTTAAGGAAGTACCATCAGATGCAGATGTCCAAAGTACAGAAGCATAAACTGCGGTGAATGAATACCAGTTTAAATGTTTAGCCACTGCATCCCATTCCATCATGTTGTCTGCATAAGCCACATAAAAATAAAGTAACAGGAGGTGCCTCTCACATGCTCCTCAAAACCTCTAGGAGCAGCTCTTCAGAACACCAGGATCAGGAAACCTTGGCTCTTGGTTGAGCTGTGAGCAGCAGACCTGCTCTGGTGCCAGATGTAAATACAGACAGCCACAGTGTAATGCTTCACAAAGCAAACACAAACCCAAATCCCTTGACAGGCTAGTTCACAGCAGTAATGTAATTTCAAGAATAGAACGACATCAAAATGAAGCAGTTTAGCTTAAGTGAAATAAAAAAATATCGGCTCTGGCTGTAAATCTCATCAGGGAGATTTTTTTCCTTTAAAGGGGCCCAACACATTACAAAAAAAAAAAAAAGTTCTGAAAAGGAAAAGCATGATTAAACTGCAGAATAAAAGGGAATATTAGAAGGAAAAAGATAATTTTCCCAAAAGTTGTCCATATCTGAATGATTAAAATTTAGAGGAAATCACATTCTGGCATTTTAAGGAAAATATCAAACCAAGGTAAGGCTGAACAAAAATATTCTGAAGAGCAGCTTGCTAAAAAAAAAAATCATATTTTTTCATATAAGCATATCTGAAGTTTTCTTCTGGTTTATTTTGATTCCACCTTTCATAAAAGCTGCAATCTGCTGCAGTCTAACAATGGAATTATGACAGAGTCCCTAAATATTATTTGGAAAAAATAACTCTGATGGGATTTGAGAACCTCAGTGCAGCCTGGTGAATGCTGTTCTGTTGCACTTGCAATCAAAGGAGAACTTTTTTTTTTTTCCTATGGCTCTTTATGATGGTTTTATAAGTGCACAGAATGGAATGGAAAAAGTATCCTTATCAGCAGAGGAGAAGAAGAAAGGAGCCACTCTTCTTGAAAATAAGGTTTAATTTTAGACATCCTTTCTAATAGCTCCTGAATATGTCATCTAGATAATTACAGGATTTATTTTAAATGTATTGCTTAAAAGGAAGCTGCCATAATTATATGCACCTGAAGCTTTTCAAGACATAAGTGGCTACACTCCTAGTGAAAAACAGACTGTCTGAAATTGTCCCAAACCATTGGGTTAATGACTTCAGGTCAGCAGAACTTTTAGAAAGTTTAATAAATGTCTCTAGTTAAAGGTATAGATACAGTTCCTGTTGAGACTCCTATTACGTATCAGTTAGTGACACAGAAAACCTGTGATGCCAAATCCCATTTAAAACTTTCAGAAACAGAAGAGTTTGCTAAGAGTTGTGTGTGTAAATAACTCTGACTGGACTTGTCTCCTGATTCGTTACATCTGAGATTACATTTTTATCCTTTCCTATGTGATTCCTTTAAGCAAACAGATGCTTGGGAGCTTAATTTTTAAATGAATGGCACGTAAGTGTCACTGGTGGTGTTTGCTCTGCTTGCCTTGCTGAGCAGGGTGACATTTATATTACTTTGAATGCATTGGCTGCCCACCTGATATGAGATCTGCTAGGGTATTTTTTTGGTTACTGTGAGAGATAACTCTTTTCTAGATCCAGAAGGACCTCATAATCTTTCCTCATTAGACAATGACTTAACATGGATGGTCTTACTGGGGGTCACTGGAAGCAGGACAGAGCACAGAACTGCCCAGAGTTCTGTCTAACTACCCTGTGTTTTTTTCTTTTCTTGTTAAAGTCTCTTGAGTTTTGTGGGCTACAAAGCTTCTTTTGGGGAAAATTATTTTGGTGGGTATATGATCTGGTACATTTTACTTTTTTATAACGTAGTCACTCTTTTTAGTGTGCTCAATAAAATACTAGATGTTAAAACCATTAAAATATTCAAGCATGTGATTAAGTCTCATTATTTCAATTGAACATATATGTGTAAAACTAAGGAGTTACTTTTGTTTGTTTGATTTTTTGTTTTGTTGGTGATGCCTTAGCTTTCTATCTGTCACAGACAGGAGCAAAACAATTACAGTACTGCTGTATTATAGTAACAAATGGACTGTGAAGGGTTTAAAAGCTTGGGCTTTCCTCCTCCCCTCCCTCCCCTACCCACCAACCTACAGGGGTGCTTCTTTTTTCAACCATGCCAGAAGTGGACTATTACAACACTAGGTTTAAAAAGCCCTAGATGTATTGGGACTAATAGAACCAGACTTCCAAAGGATTTGTGGATCACAGTTAGCTGATTTTTCAACTATATTAGACTAGGAGTGTAGTTTGACCACACCTCATGTGAGATATCTCAAGAAAAAAGAAGTTGATGAGGGAGCTGAGAGTGATAGAGTCTGTGAGTACTTCAGCTGAGAGGAGGTTGAAAATATGTTTTGGATATTTGTAACATTGTGAGCAAAACTTTGACCAAAAAGCAAATCCTCTGGCAGAATCATCTGGAGTTTCTGTGTTGTTTTCACCAGTACAAGTTCTGTGATGTTTAAACTGCTGAACTAATGGTGTAGCCTTTCATCTAGTACAAGTACTTAAAAGGCCTTACTTCTCTGTTTCTCTGTGTATTTCTGTATGCTATTTTGAAGCTTTGATACATCAGGTGAAAGCACTGGTAATCGCAAAAATCACTGGGAAAGATGTATTTGTTTTGAACTTGTAACTCTTGTTTTATTAGGAAACTTGGTCAGAACAGTATTACTTGGTGAGCAAGTAGACATCTGTTTTGTACTTTTCAAAATTCTTGAGTCATTTTAGCTGAAGAATGTATTTTTTAATAGAAACTGACTAATTTGTTTTTCTGGAATTTGTACAGCCTATACTCATTTTTACTGGAAATTTACACCTTAACAACTTTATTAACAGCTGTGAATCTGACCGACTTTCGTGATTCTGCTCTGCTGAAGTTAGACATAGGAGGCCCATTTGGGGCACAAGTAGTTGATGAGCAAACAGAGGAATACATCGTAGTACAAATCAGCCAGAATGAAGACACAGGATCAAGGAGTAGGCACCAGCAGCAGGTGGTGGTCTTTAAATTCTCTTTCACTTTTTCTGAGATGTGTTTTATCACTTATTTCCATCACTGCTGTGTGGATTAAGTGATCATGCTTTTTCTTGCTGTGAAGTGTTTCAATTTCAGCATTAGAAAACTTACTGTAATTAAAGTTGCATTTTCTTTTACCTTTATAAGGCTTCCCTTGGCTTCCTGTATTCAAATTTTGTTCTTTATAGTCAATGCAATGTGTGTTTTGGCATCTTGCCTCTGGAGTACCTCCTGGAGGTGTCTCTCACTTCATTGATTCAGTGAAGGTATGAGGACAAGTTGTTTGCTTAAACCTGAGCACCCATAACAAACCTAATCAGGGGGAATGAATTTAGGCTGATTCTATGCCTGATCCACCAAAAAAACCTCCAAAATGGACAGAAGAGAGAAAAAGAGGCATAAAACGCTATATCAGAGACTATCACTATCATCTGAGTTCTGCTGATATTGCTAAATGTGACTCTCTTGCAGGTGGCATACAACTGGTCTCTACCCTTAAGCTCAAGAAGAAATCAGCAGATCATCACAACTAGAACCTTTCAGATACAAAACAGGTTGGCTAAGAGACTGAAAAAATGATGAATTGAAGGAGTAGTTTCCACAGACTTGACTAAGATAACGTTTTAAAAATAATTATCACTGCATGTTTCAGAGGGGCAGGAAAGGATGACTTCTTGTTGCTCTTTAAAAGGATTTACAAGGCTGTTTGGTACTTGAGTTAATTTCTAAACAATACTTTTGAGATGGATTCAGTTTGTTTGAGAATGTTTGAGGAGTTGCTTGCTTTTGTAAAGGTATAACACATACATTGATAAGTACTCGATGTAAAACTAATGCACAAATAAAACAAAAGGTATTTCATTCCAGGAATAAACAAAACTTCTTTTTCTTTCACCAGAGGCACCATCTTCATAAACATTCAAGCTTTCCTGCAGGAGTCTGGAAGTGTTCCTCTCTCCATGAAGCATCAGTACCTTCATGCCAATATAGAGGCACAAGTAACAATTGCGTCCATCATCTTAGTAGGTGTCTACGTGCTGATCATACTGGAAGTAAGCCAGTTTTGTACTTCAATTTTATTTTTTTCCCTATGTTGTAAGTGGAACACAAGAAAAGGTTTCACTCCTGTGCTTTGATATAATTTTAAAATGTGTATATAACTTCATGCTCCATCAGTGTTGCTAATGACATTAATAAGATTCATGTGGGGAAATTGTTCTGAATTGTAAGTTCTTTTATTGTTACAGTGAGCTTGTATATTTTTCTATTAGGATCTATAATTTTTTTAATATTTCAACAGATTTTTAGTTTGGTTGTGAGAGTAAATATAGGTCAGAATTGTGAAAGGTGTGGAAAATTTGTTTTTAAGTTAATTATTTTTTAAGGTAAAAGAAAAAAATCCATTTGGTTATTTGGCTTCTCTAAGGTACCTCAAACTGTGAACTTAGAGTACTTTTAACAGGTTAGAATGAGCATATATTTTAGTAAGTGACATTCTTTTACTGTATTATTTGAAGAGGAAATGGAGTCTGAGTTAACATGAAGTCAAGGGACAGGGAACTTTTAACATATATGGCAACAACATTCCAAAACCTTGAGTATGAAATCCAACAGAAATGTGATGCATCACACTGAGAATGCAAAACATATTGTAAATAGCACAGAACTCCAACTGACTTCTTTGAACTGAAAATGCTTCCTGTTACCTTAAAATGAATAGCAGATGGGGAGGAACTCCTTTTTAAAAATTTATTTTAAATTCATATGAGCATCCACACTGTCAGTTCTCTGAGTCGAATCACACCTAATTTACACTAGTATGAAACAAAGAAATGAATGAAATCAAGTCTACAACGTGCTCCACAGTATATATGTCCAGCATGCTCATTTTTCTTCCACATCCATGGCATATTTTGAGCTTTTCACCCCATTACCCATTAAAATGGTGAGGCTGTAGAGCACCAACTAATCAAATACCAATAATGGATGCACACAACACAACAGATGCTTTAGACATTTAGATTATGTTGTTCAGCAATATTTATTTCTTTCTGGACCTAAAAATGCCTCTATGTACATTATAAATGAACAAGGAGATATAATATTAAATGCAGAGGGGGATGGGACTAGATTTTTCTATAAATACATGTAGGCATGCAGCACAGGACCAAAATGCTCCTAATACTTTTAAATGCAACTTCTTTTTAAAAAACAAACAAACCAAAACAAAAATCCCCATCTCCAAAACTCCAAACCCAACTATGCAACCTTTTAGCAGTTGCAAAACCATCAGATTTTAAACATATGTAAAGGGGGGACTTGTGTTTGCATCCTGAAAATCTGCTTTGGAACAATTAATGTGGAAAAGGAAATAAAGGCTTAAAACTGACAAGCAGAGCCAGGGAAAGCATTCATTTTCCTGTTATTTTTCAAAAAAACCCTTAAACAGCTCACTAAATTATTGTTTCTGTGAAAATATCAAGGAAAGATTTCTGTTGTTGGCAGAAAAATTATTTCTGCAAACTCAAAGGTAGAAATAGATACCCATAAGTAAACTTTTTGGAAATTTAGGATGTGGAAAGTCATATATTGCATCATGATATTAGCCATTTCCTCCATAGCATCTATAAGAATGACAAATGCTACAACAAGAGGAATTCTGAACTCTAAGTTTTTAAGGTGTATGGTTCCCTCATGGATTTCTTGCAAGCAATGGATGTTAATATTGTTAGAATATGTAATAGTGGCTATCATTATATTCAGTATTTATAACTTTAGTGCCTGAAGTCCTGCTTTCTCAACACATTGCACTCTCTATCCCTTTAGCTGTTATCACCGTTAGAGAAATCAATGTTACTGCAGGAGCTATCTCTCATGGATTTTTGGTGTTGCTGCTCCCCATCTTTTATCAGTCTTTATTAGTTTCCTGTATTTTATTAATTATTATTTGCAATATAGCTTCAAATTCAGACAGTGTGGACACCAAAACCAGTTTTAGGGCTATATTTTCACATATTTTCTTTGAAAATGAAGAAAGAGGAAGCATTTTATCTGTTACAAATCACAAGAGCCTCCTTTTCCTCCTGCACAGCCCTTTTTTACCGCATCATGAATTGTAGATCTTGCGCACAGCCTCCTCATCCCCACTGTCCTCATCTTTTAATCCTTTCTTCCCCTTCTCCTCTTGCTCTTTGCTGCCTTAGTCACCAGGGACTGTGTAAAACAGGCTACAAGAGCTTCTGCTTCTTGCAGGTACAGGATGAGGGGAGAAGCTGATCAAGTTAAGAGGTTCCATTTGGAAACTGAGGTGTATTTACTGTAAACAATTGTCTTCTCCAAACTTTTACCCCTGTAAACACACAGGGTAAAATCTACTTTGAGGCAGCTGTTTGCCCCCATGTTAGCATAGAATGTCTAAATCAAGCACCACTCCTTGTCAGTGGAGGTCTCAGGATGTGCTGTTCTTCAGAAAACAAACTGTTGAACTTCATTTCTCCAGGTATTTATTTTCAGTGTTGTTTCTTTTGAAACTGATTACATGTTATGTATTCATAAAATACAGATATGTTTCTGATAAAAGAAGATGCCCCTTTTCCTCTTAAATATTCAATGATATCTAGTTTCAGGCTTACCACAAATACGAATATTTTCTTACTTCACTACTCTAATTCTACTACTCTACCTCTTGAAATTTTTGTATATTGCTTTTAACTCCCTTTACTTGGCCATCCCTTAGATTTTTGTTTGAAGTTTGTGGGCTATTTTCTTTTTTTTTTCCCTTTATGCAATCATCTGTTCTTTCGTTAGATATTAATTCTCTTGAAAATGATTTTCTTCAAATATTGATCAGTTCCCTCTTAGCATTTCAGTCTCCTATTCCCTCTCCTCGTCCCAAAGGAGAAGAACATTCAGCTTCTTTTGGTGCTTTTGCTTTGATCTAATCTGTACTGTTTTATAGACTTGTTGAAAACCACAAAGTATTTAATTTTGTTCTTGAAAGCATACACTGCACAGGAAATTCAAACGAGTGCATGTTAAAATAAGAAAAAAAGAAAGAAAGTGTGCCAGGTTTACCTTTGTTGATCTCAGCTCTACTGTCTGACCCTGCAGGATTACTGTGGAACACGGGTAAGACGGGTTATAAGTATGTTTTCACATTGGTCTGCAGGGACATCTGGTGTAAAATGTGGGTGTACGGAGTTCTACGCTGATGTTGCTGTATTAAATTAGTTCACAATGCATTTTCAGACAGGCTTTTCTATTTTTGATCCTCAAAATGTATAGTCGCTCTTGATTGAGAACTTGGAAAAAAAATACAAGCAAAGAAAAAGTTAGAAAATGTAATTTTTACAATCTCCTGCTCCAAACATCTTTGATCTTTCAGCTAGGAGTGTATTTGAACCTTTGCCTTCTTTGATTTCCATACTTTCTTCCAGAAAAGCATTTTCCTATGTAACTGAAGTGACTGTTTGTAGCCCATTAACTGGTTGGTGTATCATTTCTGGTCACTGGGCATGGTCAAGGAAAAATAGTGCAGATAAAATCTCATTGTTAGCTCTCAGTTTGAGATTAGTTAGACATCAGATAAGCACAGTTGGATATCTTTGCTTTCTCACCTTTTCCCTGTTTTTGTCTGCACAGAAAATGGGATAATAAACTGGTTACACTAAAAAGAAATCTATCTGTCTATCTCTATCTTAAATCTGTTAAAATACTAAAGTTTTACCGGTATTCAGAAAAGTTTCTTGAATTGATAAAGCTCTTCTTAATAATTATTAACTGTATATTTGCAGCTATGTTGAACCTGCATTAATTAGAAATATGTAAGGGGGAATGCTAGACATCAATTGTTAAATGATAGAGCTCATTAATTGGAATGAATTAATGTGTGCCCTTGTCCAATCCTTTCCCTTAAAAATGTATTTGTTTTGTGTTGTGTGTTAAAATGCAGTGTTAGCTGTTTATGATACTTGAATGAGCTAGCAGAAGCAAATGTGAAAGTAATGGCCATTTAAAACCAATTTTGTAAAACATTTCATTTAATCAGGAGAAAAGGCAAAATAACATTTATTATACTAAATTAATAAAAAAAACAGAAGAAAAAAATAAGAGATACCAATAGCACATCAAATAGCAGAAAAGTGATACAAGCAAGTATCAGAAATTCTGTGAGAGTCTCCATAGGACTTATTTTATCATATGTGTTATTATTTAGCTTCATACCCTGTCTTGTAAGTAGCACTAAGAAAGATTTTGCTGGGATCTTTTAAATGGCATTTTAATAATCTGACATCTTGAATGACATTAAATCTCTGTATTTCTTCTTAAAACACAAATACTTGAAAGTGCAATATCTGGCCTTAAAAGCTCTAGTTTCTTACTAGCATGAAGTATGGGCTTATAATCACAATTTTCATTACTTTAATGGAAATGGATTTTGTCAGTTTCTCTCCATATTACTTTTCTATTATTCACTAACTTAAATTATGAATAAACATCCCCTAAGCTTAATTTCTTTAACTCAAAGCAGAGTGATTTTTAATAGCATCTAACCAGCAGATATTAGCTCCAGAGAACAAAGCTTTTATGTGGTTTTAGTCTGACCATTCTTCTGTCACTGTGGGCTGGTTGAACCACTGTTTCCTCACAGGAAACATTTTTACAAATGGAATGAGATGTTATTACTGCAGTCTACACTTGGACAGTCCAGATTTTGTATAAAAAATTTATGCTTTAGAGAGGGAATAGGAAAAGAGAAGAAATATTCATTGGTTATATAAAGCATAATATTAATAGAATATTAGATAGAAATAGGCTAATCTTAAGGGAGATTTTTTTTCTGATAAGGAAAGTTACAGAAAGTGTGACTGATCACAGAAGTGATCAGCTTACTCAGCATGGCTTCTCACTTCCCATCCATTCTTGTATTGATCTATCTTTAAATATAGACTGAGAAGAGTGTGGATTAGAATGTTCCCACCTCCATATATGTCCTCCCAAAAGATTGGTAGCAAAGGAACAGAAGAAAATCCATAGCAGTTATCGGGAAAGACCGTGTAAAAAAGACAGTAGTAGCTGATGCACTCCCTGGCCTTTGTGGGAGAGAATATATTTCTGCTGCTATGGATTTCATTTGTTCTAGGATGAAAAAAGTAGTGAAGAAGAATTAAAACACTGATGTTGGGTTTGGCAGAAAACTAGGGACAGATTATCAGAAAAAAACCTTCTACCCTCTTTGACAAAAGTCCAAGCCATGCCTCCCTGGGCAAGAATAAAATGTTGCCCATATCTGCCCCCCTGTCTGGGGGTGGTAGGGAGTAAGAGCCCAGAAGCTGTAAATACTGGGACTCTGAGGGTTGCATGGAACCTAAATCAGAATAGTGAAACCTAAACATAAAATCCAGCAGTAAAACTTACCCTGAATAGAAATCTAGCTTCGTCTTGAGCAGTCTAACCTCATCTGCCCTGGGCAACAAGTGGTTTTGGATGTTGTTTGGAGTCCCCATAACTCTAAAGAACCTTTACCATTCAAAAGTCTACTTCCCCCCGTACCTCCTCAGCTGAAAATGTGCACTAGAATGGGGGCACTCTTGCCATCCCCACGAGCACTGGTTATAGGACATAAGCTGAGGGTGTGCAGTAAAGCTTGCTGAGGTAGATGCTGGATGACTGGATTGAACAAGGAGATCCAGACATGGGACAGATCCATCTGTCCTGTCCCCTAGAGTGAAATATTCAACAAGTGGTACCCTAGATAGTCTTCCAGAGAGAACAGCCTGTTACTGAGCTACCAACTAAGCAGTATGGACAATCGAGGTTTACTGTCATTCCCTAATGCCTTTCTCTAATTTAGGAGGAAGCTGTGACCTCTGTGCATCTTGAGAAGCTCAAAATTACTTTAAATCTGCTGTGGAGGAACATTGCAAGTTGTTCCTTATGAGGAGGATTGAATCAGTACCCCCGAGGTGCCAGGATTTTGACTGCTTGCATAGAGTAGAGCCACTGCCAACAACGAGGAGGCTCTAAAAGGACAGAGCCAGCACCATTAAGATAAACTAGTCATTTTTACCTGCCCTAACTACAGCAAAGGAAAGGAAGCCTAAAGGAAGGAAAATTCTGTAGGATGAGGAAGGGATGAGTTTCAATTAAAACAAAAATGCCGTATAATAGCAAGCAAAATCCTCAGCTGGATCACAGCATGATATGTTATAATAACAATTTTGTATTATTAATCCAATATGAATATTGATTTTACACTGACTATTGCCTGCCTAATTGTATATCTATCTTGGTAGAAGTCTGGCTGTGCTCTGAATATGTGTGTTTTAAAGAAAAATACCTTCTTTTGGGCACTATGGTACTTCAGTACGTACACTGTCTTTAATTAAGAACTAAATAGAAAAAAAAATGCCACTGGATGGTGCTGTTCACTATTCTAAGGACTAGATAGGATTGTCTGCTTTAAAAGATGGTGACAGAATGTTATTTTTTGAAATAATATGAGTCATATTTTCGACACATAATGCAAAAACTAATTTCCAAATGTCCATTTGCTGTTTTCTGTGCCTTTAAAACCTAATTTTGGACTGTATTTTGTTCAATTTGTGAAAGACTGGCAAGCACAAATGTTTTGCCCTGCCTTGCATACTATGTATTTTGTGGATTGGTGTGTTTCCTTTCTGTTTGAGAGAGGGAATAGAACATTAAATTAGCTTAATTGAATGCTGCTGTTCAGCTTCTACCCTGCCTACGGCAACCAGAGGGGTAGAGAGCCATGAAGTCTTAAAATTTTAACAAGTTGTTAGAACGCACATAGGCTCCTAATGCACACAAACAGGGATGAGAACCACTCAGTTCTTTCTGGGGTCTCAGACGGTGCCTTCCTTCAGCAAGAGCAAGGGCAAAAGTGAATGGAAAAACATGAAAGTGTAGGGGGCAGCCTTGAAGGGAGATGTGATGACATGATTTAAAGAGGAAAAAAATTCAGAGAAGAAAAGTGGAGTGAAAAAAGACAGGAGATGTCATGGATGAAAGTCTCTCCAGAGAAACTGCTAGCTAGAGCAGAAAGTTCCCTGTAAAGGTAATGCAAGTACTGCAGCTTGTTCTACTATTGTTCATAGTGCATGGCTGTGTTTCTGCATGGTTGTATTATCCTACTATTTCAAGAGGGCTGACAAAGATTCAGACAGGGAAAGTGAAATTTTGTGATTTGGTCCATGTCATTTGTTTACTAGAAATTCACAGTCTCATTAGTCTTAAGAATGCTGAGATAACTGGGAAAATACAAATGGTGGCATCTTCTTCAGTTTCAGAAAATGTTCTGAAACTGCACATGTAATTGAGGGTCTCGCAGTCCTCACAAATGCCTTCAGGACAGAAAGAATGAGGGTGTGGACTGATATCAAAACACCTGGAGTGAATGGAATCAGCAAGGCCTGCTGAGATAGGTGCTGGAAAACTGGATTGACCCTTGCAAGACTGAAAGCTTGTTCCTAGGCCAGCCTGTTGGTAAACAATGGCTTTGATCACGTCGACTCAAAGTAGCAGTTTGGTTTATTTTCTTCTAGGTTCTTCACTGGTTCAGGACCAGATCTCTTTACTTAAGTCATATAGAACATGTTTTATGTAGCTAAAATATTACAGGAATGAGTGCCTTGGCACATAGAAATGATCACCATCCTGTCTTTCTGCAGGGCTCCACTTTCTTTTAATGTGATCGGACTCAAGGCCCTGATTTACAGAACACGAGTCAGTTCATTTCTCTGTGTGTCTGTCCACTTCTATAACAAGACAAAATCCCCAAATTCACACCAAGTACAGATTTGCTTTTAAAATTTGACTCTGAGGGGCTATCAAGCTATCAGATGTTACCGGATACTGCCTTCTGGAGTTTTCTGGAGGTATATAAAACTGATTTTCTTAACATCAGAACCATTCTAACATGTGGAGTCTGGAAAACATCCACTTGTGGCTGTAGTGATATAGGTATGGCAGACTTCTCTCTTTTGTATGATTCTGATAGAAATATTAACTAGGAATGACATTATACCTTTTTATCCCTTTCTACCTTAATATTCTGAGGTGGGAGGTTATTTCAAAACAAGACTCAACTTAGCCATTTCAAACCTCATCACATAGGATTAAACTCTCTTCTGGGTCCTCTGTCCATAATCTGTACAAATGATACTTCCCTCCTTCCTTCCTAGTTCTACGTTCTTTTCTCCAGCTTTGCTTTTTCCTCAAGTTTCCAAGGCATGAAAATATAATGATTTCAATAGTTTGTTTAATCTCATGCATCAAGGTTATGTTTGTCTTTGCATCGTTCAAGGGCCACTTTGAACCAGTTAATTCAATGTTCCGTATCAACATGAGGCTTTAGTCATTCAGTTTTCTCTACAAAAAGCAAGCAGTGATATAGCTGAGGGAGAAAACTCATAGAAAAGATTGTAAAGTGTGCACATTGTTCGTTTAAAGCCTTTGACAGAACTATGGAGTAACAAATATCTCTGCAGAATCTAGAATCAACCTATAGATTTTCGATACAGAAGAGGGGAATGAATTATCTGGTAATTTATTCACAGAAAATAATTTGATTTCCTTAAGTGTCTCTCTGTGTCTATCTCTCTCCCTGATTCTCTCTCTGCATTGTTTCATGTGCAGAAAGAATTGATGTCAGCTTAATGCAGTTTCTTAATCGCAGAATTTCAGGGCTGCCTATCCTAGACAAGAGACATAAGATATCCTTACCTTGTATTTCTTAGCTCATTGTAGTTAATGTGCTATTGTGGTTTAACCCCAGCCAGCAGCCAAGCCCCAGGAAGCTGCTTGTTCACTCCCCCACTAGAGGGATCAGAGAAAAAATTGGAAGGAGAAAAGCTAGAAAACTCTTGGATCGAGATAAAGACAGTTTAATAAGGAAAGTGAAAGCTGCACATACAAGCGAAGAAAAACAAGGAATTACTTCACTTCTTCCCATGGGCAGGCAGGTGTTCAGCCATCTCCAGGAGACCAGGGCCCCATCATGCACAAGGGTGACTTGGGAAGACAAATGGCATCACACCCCTTCCTCCGTCTTCCCCCCACTTTATATACTGACCATGATGTCATATGGTCTGGAATATCCCTTTGGTCAGTTGGGGTCAGCTGTCCTGGCTCACCATCTCCCATGCATCCATAGTCATGGATTCCTGTTCGTTACCCATGTTCATGAGCATGGCAGTAGGAAAAGCAGAAAAGACCTTGGCTCTGTGTAAGCCCTGCTCAGCAATAACATTTCTGCATTATCAACCCTGTGTTCAGCACAAATCCAAAACACAGCCCCATACCATCCCCTGTGAAGAAAATTAACTCTACCCCAGCAAAAACCAGCACACATACCATAGGGATAAAAGTGAACTATTGCAGGCATTGTCTTGGACACCATATAGTATTACTTTTAATCACTTTCTATTTAATATAATCATCTTGTATAGTGTTTATATTGTGTAGCATTGTGTTAAGAGGTGACAAACTGTTGCCTTTCATGACTTCCCCTACGGCAGGGTTGTTTATACCAGGACTTCCTCCACTGACATTTAATCAGAACAAGTAATTTGGCACACTATCTGAGTGGAAATAGGTGTTATAGCAGAATGTCATAGATGGGTGCTTTCTTTCCTTCGAGTTGTGTAGATGTTCAGAAATGACAAAACTTGCTACAGAACCTAGTGTTTCCATTTAAAAATAGTCATTTAAGGTTGGGTATTTGTCTTTAAAAAGAGCTTATTGAATATATATGAATATATATGGAATATTATTTTCACAGTTACAGGCATAAACATTTATTGTGCAAAGAATAAATACGAATGCATGTCAGTATTAAGATATGCAGCTAATGTTTCTAAATCCATAGATTTCTCCAGTCAGTGCTCTTAACTGGTCTTGGTCACATATTTCATGCAAATGGTGATACTATTATATTGATTCACCACTGATTTCTTGTAAAAATGAGTAAACTTTTGGTCTAGGATTTTTTTTCCCAAGCAAGACATACTTATGTACAGTGATAAAGTTTTGACATATTTTTACTTACAGAAATGAGATTTATGATTAGATTTTCTAAATATTTAACCTAGTGTAAATTCTTATTTTATGATTCATGTCTGCATGTATAGAATACATATAGATAGTGTCCTAATCTGCAGGGGAAGGTATAAATAGCTGTTCTTGCTGTCACTGATTTTTGTGATGCTTGTAGTCACTTTGGGATTCTTGATGTACATCACTTTTCAGCCTGCTTGCCTCAAGAGCTGCTCTAGTCCATCCCTGCACACTGCACCAGCATGTCATACTTTCTAAGCTATGTGAAGTACCTCCCTTTTGCCTCATTAAAATCCCTACAGAGTTTACTTGCTACTGCTTAACTGAGTAATTCTAAGGCAATTAATTTTCCATTATCATTCGTTGTGCTCAAGCTGTCGTGACACAACCCCTGTGAGGGGTTCCCTTGTGCTGGACACAGTGCCCCATGGCTGAAGAAGCTGCAGAACTGCTTCTGCAGAGCTTGTGTGGGGAGCAAACTGAGGGGAGGAGGGTGAGGAGTTAAAGCATTGGCTGCCATCAGCAGCTGAAGGGGAGGTATGTTGCCATGCTTTCATTAACTGCTACTGGTCAGTCTCTTCACTAGAGGTGAGCATGTAGAAAATCAAATAAATATGTCTGGCATCACAGACCTTATTTTTCTGCTGCTCTGACATCCTTTGTATCTGACTATATCCTATATTTCTAGTCTGTTGCTTTATTGTGTCCAAATGGTACAATTTGCCAGAAATAAAGCAAATTTCCATGAACTGAGAATTTGATGCCATTCAGCTTTGAAGTGGATGTACAGCAGGGCAGAGTTCAAAGTATTTAAAGGCTTTTTTTGACCCTTGTTTTCTATCATAAGCCCAAATTTTCAGTTATGTTGCTTGACAGTTAATAAAAATTACCTGAATTTTTTAGCTAAATTACCATTATTTTTCTGCAATTTCCATTTTTGATTTCAGCTTCTGATGCCAGGGTTAGACTTCTGCATTAGTTTTCCAAAATATGGGTTTTTTTGATCCACTTATTTTGATCTGCTTAAGAGTGAATCAAATATATGTACACATGAAAGACTGAAGTTTCATCTGTGTCCTGCTAAAACAACTGGAATAGTCCAAGGCAAAGCAGACCACCAAAACTTATAAAGTACATGACAGCAAATTATATGATAACTCCATCAAGGGATGTGACTGAGGAGCACATTTTCAGAGGCTTTCAGGCTAATGCTGTCTTGATTATCTTTAGGAAAAAGTCTGTGGAAAAAACCTCTTCCACTGCTGAGGATGTCTTTTAACCCAATAAATCCTTATTAAAACATAACAAGGAATAGATAAAAAAAGATAAAATCAGAAAAAAGCTATCCTAGGGTAAATTTACTTGTCTCCCTCCTTGGCCCCTGAGAATAAAGAAATGAACTAGAGATTTTATAAAGTCTAAGAGGTATTTGGCTGTTGATTTCAAAAGGAAGGTCTCGGCTGTTCTGGACGTAGGTGAAAAATGCATAAAACCCCTATGTGGATATAGGCTTGATAATAACTGCATCCTTCTTGAAATGCAGCAATGCTGCCACTCTGTCAAATGTAAATTAATTTATCAGTAAAATAAGAAGTTTAATAAAACAGACTTCGCTGGAGACAAAATGGATAAGAAATGAATAGGGGCTGCTTTTGGAGCTTTACATTAAAATCATTGACACTCATCTTTCAACTGCTATTTATCAATTACAACAAAGGATTTGGGGAAATAAAATATTTGGTATGATGTGCCATTTACCAAATATCTTCACAAGCACATTTTAGGAATATGGCTGCCCTGGATTTCAGCTGGTAAAGGTAAGCTCTGAAATAGCACACAGGTCACTATTCAGTTGGCTTCTAAATATTTTCCTTTTGCCTCCTGGAATACCATACAAGATTTAGTGTTTGGAATTCAGAATAATTTTATAATGATGCTGTTGCAGTCTACCAAATGATTTGATGAACTCAGTGCATAAATTACAAAGCACTTTCAGATAGATAAAGAAATTTATATCTGGGGAAGGTCTAGGCTTTCTAAATCCAATTTGTATTATAGTTCTGGAACTGCATATTGTTAATTAATATCAAGCACAAAGACTTGTGGCATAAATTATTTGGGTTGCTTTAATATCTCACTTTAAAATGAACTCCTGAATTAAGAGTATGGAAAGTATTAGAATCAGCATTCAGCACATTGTGTTTATCACACAGCAGGCAATCATGAGATCAAACTTTCTACAGAGAATTATGAAAGTAAATTGCTATAATAGCTTTTCCTAGTCTTTGCTTATTCTGAATTGACCCTATGAAGTTGCTATCAAGACACCTACATTTTTGACGCTATTTTTAAGAGCATTCACTGTTGCAGTTTTGGGTATTTTCATTTTTTATATAAAATTCTGTAAATATCCATTCCCTTCTTTTTCAATTTCTTCATCTCTTATCCTTGCAATGTCCTGTATCAGTGATCTCTGCAACTGAACCCTGCTTTGTAAAGAGGGGAATCTGGACTGAATTGTTTTCAGTAGCAGTTTGTACTGGTACAGCTCTCCCTTTGAGAAAAAGCAAGAGCACTGTCCTTTGCTTTTGCAGTAAGTCAGCACTGCTAGGTATTCTTCAGACAAAAATAAAGGTGATGTTGATGGTGAAGATGCCCTTTTTGCAAAGCTTATAAGGTTTGCAGTTGGACTGGGAGGTGGGGGGCTCTGGCATGCAAACTGATATTCTAAGAGCTTTGTACCTTCCTCCTCATCAGTTCTGTCTCTCTCATCTCCGTGGTCATTGCACAGGGTATGCACTTTCTCAAGCAAGACAAGGATCAGATGAATACAGATGATTTCTCACTTAACCTTTAAAAATGTCTTTAGATTCAGAAGTCCACTAAATCTCTCAGCTTTCCTGGGATTAAGTCTCTGTCTTAATTTATTTCTGAGCTCTTTCAATTCCCTACCTGAGCTGTTGTTTATGGATACACTCGAAGATTCATCCTGAAAAGATACTTATCATCCTGCCAATCTTCAAAAGGGTTTGGTCATCTGTACTATTTTTCAGAAGACTAATAATGGAATTCTACTTGATATAATGCCCTCCAAATATGTATTAGGTAGAATTGTGGTTCGAAGAATGTCACAACTCATAACCTGCATCTCCTACCTTCTACATTTTTATGCTTTTAAAAATCCCTTTGGAAATACGTTATTTGTTTGAGGTTTATTTTCTGTGAAAAGAAGATTAAAGAGAGTAATCTATTCTTTCCTAAAGCTTCCTAAATACCAGAGTTTGAATATTTACATGTCTCAGAGTTTACATAAGTGTTCTTTCTAGGCTTTACATTACTTTATGACTTTCATTAGGTAGTTTGCTGGAATGGAGAGTTGTACATTTACTAAGTTTTTTGTAATAAAGCTTTGCATCTTGTTAATTTTTTGGGATATGCTTTTGTATATCCTTTTTGAAAAACCACCAGAATGAAGGAACTGACAGATTACTTAATTTGTGCAGTTTCTTTCTGCATAAATTAAAGCCAACTTCACCCATAGGTGACAGCAAACTCTTAGAAACTGAAAGTGCAGTCAAGCCAATGTAAGCAATTAAGTATACAACAGTGACAGCAAAAGTGCTCATGTGGAAATATGCAAAAAATCTGTGGCTAAACAAATCTCAAAAATGATATGTTTTTGAGAACTGCAAAAGAGCTATCTAACGTGGGTGGGGATTGGGTGAGGAGAAAACCTTCAGTCTGAGGACAGCTGAGGATTTCCCAGTAGCTTACGCTTGAACTTACTTTGCTCTAGTAAGAAGCTGATCCCCTTGCCTAATGGACAGCTCTGCTTGGCATCTTTCATTGGAGAGAGCTGTAAGGTCTAATTGCTGCACCTGCGTGTCAGCCAGAAGAACTATGGAATGTTACCAAATGCTCCCCACCTTTGCAGAGTCAGAAGGGCCACATGTGTGTTTACATGTCAATGCTCTGAAACTGGAAATCAAAAATGAACCAGTGAGTTACCACACACATTTCTCTAGGAGCTGGTGGGAGCTGTAATCTGTGCTCTGAACAAGTGGTCATTAGGATGTAAAAGCCTTTGTCTGATCTCCTGCTTTGTGACCATGAATAGGTTATTCTTCAGTGCATTTTTAAGGAAAACAGGAGGATGAGACAGATAATTCTTTTGAGTCTTGAGTTAGTAATTTATGTATTTATTTTTCTAGTCATTTGGTGAATTATGTAGTTCTTTACCATTTCTGTTAAAACTTTACAATCAAGGAGAAAAAACAAAGCCAAATCTTTCCTTTTTTGCTTTTCCTTTACAAACAGGGAGGAGGGCCTTGAGATGCTCTCATCCTATTGTTTATTATCAGCAAAACATTTCTTCTTAAATTAGCAGCAAATGAAATATTTCTAGTCTGTTTTATTTCTTTCTCAACAATAATTCTAACTTGTGTTGGAATAATATTTAAACACATTAATATTGAAAGCTGGTAATTAGATTCAGTCTTTTGTAGTGTGATTTTCATTAATTACATGCTTACTTTAGCTGAGTTATTTTACACAATCTGTGATCTTCCAGACGTAGAGGATTAAATAACTGCAGATGAGTTCCCAGAGAAAAAAAGCACATTTTCAGGGCATGCTTGCTGAACAAGCCCCTATTAAGAATGAGGTGGATCACATCCTGGGCATGCATCTTCTTTCCATGGGCTGTGAAGTGAAGCCAAGAGGACCAGGCTTTTTGATCCTTAAGTTAGGGAAGATGAATTGCATTCCTTCTTGGGTCACCTACTGGCAAATGTAAGAAACTGGTGCTGAAGTCCCTTCTCTACCTGAAGATTAGAGCTGAGACTTCCTAGCAGGGTTTGCACCAGCAAGGCTTTAGTTGGTTGGTTTTTCTTATTTTGTTTTATTTGGTTTTTGTTTTGTTTGTTTGTAATTTTTTTTGTTTTTAATAGCAAAGTAATTAACTATCCTTTGGTCAGAAAAAACCCTCAAGAGAACAAAGAAAAGAGCTGTCTACATGAATTTATATCCTTTCCCCCCCTTCTGTTTAATAGTAAGGAGATGCTTAGAGGAGTCTGTGGTCAATTCTTACCCTTTGTTGCAGATTGTTCACAGGACCCTTGCAGCGATGCTGGGCTCTTTGGCCGCTTTAGCCGCCTTGGCTATTGTTGGGGAGGTAAGTTATCAAACTGTAAGTGCTCCCTTTGTTTCTGGCTCTGGTCTCAGCTGTCATAAATTTCTGTGTTTGCCCAGTTCTAATTGAGCACATGGCAAAGCAGGTCTTTTTTAAGAAAGAGAGATGGTAGGACAGACACCGGGGTGGGAAAACAGGTCAGACATGTATAGACAAGGAGAGTACAAAAAAGTCAATTGATGCTTTTTTGTTCTGATTTGCAGGAAGCTGACTACAACCATTTCCAGCTTAATCCAGCATTAGTTTAACACTGTTATTTTCAGTAATGTTAGGCTACCAAGCAAACCTAAATGGAAATACATTGCTTTATACTACCCTAAATAATTACATCTCATGCTTGCATGTTCCAACCCTTTTGTTTCTCCTGCTGCTTACGCGTAGTTGATATATACTGAAACCTCAGATTGATTTTCTCGGTTGTTCTCATAACCACATCATTACTATGTTCCCTTAAATTCCCTCCAGTTTGTTCACAGGTGAAGTAGTTTGCTTTTGTTCTCTTACCAAAAAGGAAACTGCAGTGTACCATGTAATTTGGTTGTCTTTTATTTCTGTAATGCTACATAAGGAACAACAAGACCAACCAATAGCCTGATAATGACCCACTTAGGATGCCAGCAGTACTTTGAATTAGTAATAATAATAATAATAGTAGTAATGGCAATAATAAAGAGTCCTTTTTATGTAGCTTGTAGGAACCCTTACTAATTTCCATCACAGCTTATTTAAATGGTTCGTCAATTAAGTGTTTATAAGTCATAGCTAATCAGAAGTTAGGTGTTTTGTGGCATTCACTAGTAATCATATTTTTTGATTGCAGAGGCCAAGTATGGTCAAAGTGGTGGAGTGGATTGACTATGAGACACTGGCATTATTATTTGGAATGGTAAATAAAACATATCTTTCGCTCTACATGTGCCAAAATAATCACATTCGATATAGAGATGTTTCTTTTTAAAACATTTTGTTAATTGTACTTAGACAATTTATGATGAAAATTTCTGTCTTAAGGAATATACCAAAAAGGACGAGGATCAGACCTCTGAAGGAGTCTTTTGAAAAGTTAATCCTTTTCTATTTTTTTTTTTTTTAAATCTGTGAAGTAATATTGATAACATGCTAAAAACATCCTTGGGGTTAATGAATGGAAAGACCTGTTAAAGGGTCAAGTATTATCACTCTCATTTAGCTTTTTAATTTTGTTTATTCAAAACCTTCCTCAAACACACTCTGCTGGAAAAGTGGTTTTCTTTGTCTTACTGCTATGTCTGAAGCTACAAAAAAGCAAGCCAGAAATGGAGAAGTAATATCTGATGAGATTATAATAATATATTATTTTTAATCACTTTGCCCAGAGCTTTTTGTGGTAAAAAGTGTTGTCAAAGTGCTATTGTACTCTAACACAAAATATACAATATACAGAGACAAAATCTAAATTATCTGTTTCCATTCTGAGCTTGTCTTACTTCCTGACACTGGTCCTTGCTCCCTGCATTCCCCACAGAAAAAGAAAGCAAAAAAAGAAATTCTGTTGGGAGCAAAGACAGAAGGAGACCTCCCAGACGTGGGAAAATGCAAGCAATTCTTGAAGCCACTACCTGTGTGTAGGGCATTACTGCAGAGAACAAACACACTTACTGTTTTTTCTTGATTAATTATATAAGGGAGATACATTGAGTTCTTAATGTATAATGCCCACTTAGTCACTACAAATAAAATTCAACCAGACTAGTGTGACATTTACAGACTGCTTATGTTGAGAAGTATATTTCACCATGTGATGCATTAACTAGAGATATCTGGCAGCTGTAGTGGATATTCTAATATAAGGGTGATTAGATTCTCAAAGCTGTGTCAGATAAGAAGTCCATTTGTCAGGATCACCAACTACTTTGCTTTAGTTTTGAGTAATGATTCAATTACTATTATGTATCAGTTCCAAGTGATTAGATTTTTCTTCATCTTTTGGTAGATGGTTTTGGTGGCCATATTTTCAGAGACTGGATTCTTTGACTACTGTGCAGTAAAGGTAGGTTTATTTGGTACTTACAATTATTTCTAGATTTATCAAGTTAGTATTTGTTCAAATCTGTCACAGCAAGCACTATCTTTAAAGAACCTTTCTAAGGTCAATGTGTACTTATCACATTAGAAACGACAGTGGTCAACTTGTAATACTGGAAAAATCCTTTATGGATGAAAGGAAGCAGTTAATGTAATTCTGTTTCTACAGGAGAATGTTAAAGGTCCCCAGTAGGGTACACAAGCATTTGAACAGTAATTTGGAAATAAGCTGAGTATTTCACTGACTTCCCCAGGACTGCAGTTGTGCTGTATCTGAAATCTCTATTTATGCCTGGCAGTGGGACAGAAGAAATATGGGATCTATCGTTAACTTTATGACCACACATGAAAAGCGGCCACAGACCTTTGCACAGTAGCAGAACAAAAGATTACATGAAAAGTGCAGTTCATAGAATCACAACCATAGAATTAGAGAACGGTTTGGGTTGGAAGAAACCTTAATCATCTAGTTCCAATCCCCCTGCCATGGCCAAGGACACCTTCCACTAGAGCAGTTTTCTTAAAACCCCATCCGGCCTGGCCTTGAACACTTCCAGGGATGGGGCATCCACAGCTTCTCTGGGTAACCTGTTACAGTCTCACCACCCTCACAGTAAAGAATTTTTCCCTTATATCTAATCTAAACTTACTCTCAGTTTAAAGCCATTCCCCCTTGTCCTTTCACTACATACCCTTGCCCAAAAATTTTCCCCCAGCTCTCTTATTGTCCTGCTTTAGGTACTGAAAGGTGCTGTAAGGTGACCCTGGAGCCTTCTCTTCTCCAGGCTGAGTAACCCAGACCTCTTCCAGCCTGTTCTCATAGGAGGGGTGCTCCAGTCTTTTGATCATGTTTGTGGCTGTCCTCTGGACTCACTCCAGCAGTGCTGGTCTGAGGATGGGGAACGTGTCGCAGCTTGTGGAAGTGGTGGGAAGTCTGAACCACCTCAGTCCACCTGGGCATGCAGGCAGAAGATGGGGGCTCAGCCCTTCTCCTGCCACAGACCCCCTTTACAAACGGCAGCAGAGCATGTTTCTTCAGACTTGCATCTTTGTTTGCATTATGGCATCATTTGCCCACTTCCACGAATTATTTTCTTGCCAAATTATTTAGTATTGGAGGGGGTGCTGTTGGAGTAATAGTAAAGGAAAGTAAATGCTCTGAGCTCGCTGTTGCTCAACTTTGATCAAGGTGCTTTGTCTATCATTTTTTGAAATCTAAGCTGGAGTAATCTAGTCCCCTAATTTTGCTTCTGTTTGTTTTTCCTAGGCTTATCGGTTGTCTCGAGGCAAGGTGTGGGCCATGATTACACTTCTGTGCCTTATTGCCGCAATTCTTTCTGCATTTTTGGACAACGTTACCACTATCCTGCTCTTTACTCCAGTAACCATAAGGTATTTTATTGTTATGGTTTTGGACTTGGTCTTTTATAGCCAGAAATCAGTAGTAGACAAGTGTGCAAAATACTTGTTTTGAGTTCTTTTTAATCATTTAAATGGAAATCAGAACTTCAAATACTCTTATTGTAGTAGAATAAAAAGCACTTTCAGAGGGATGGGTTGCCTTTTGCCTTTGCATGAATACTGAGTGCCTATCTGAAACCTGTGAATGCTGCCTTGGCAGCTAACTGTTCTGGTTTGACTTCATATCTGAACTACAATAGCATATTGCACCAAATTCTCCCTAGCAGAGGAAATTTTTTTCCTGTGAAGCAGGCAGGATTTTTTAAATTCAAGTTACCTTATCCTTTGCTGGCTAATATCTATATACAATTTTAGATAGTAATTTATGTTTTAGTGACAAATAAATTCTAAAAAAAGTCCATATTTCATCTAACAGCTTTTCCTTGAATATGAGAATCTGAATTTTATTCCTGTTGGTGATCATGTCATTGGGACAGCTACTGGTTCATTCCACAATTTGAGATTAGATATTTGGAACTTTGAGCAGACAACAGTGAATTTAATTACTTCAGATTTCTGTAAATTAATAACATGTGATTTGCAACTACATTTAATCAATGTGGGATTACAAATTACTGTCTAACCTGAATTTAACCTGTGTCTGGTCAGGCAATCTGTTTAATCCAGTTCAGTTTTGGAAAGATCTAGTGTGTTTTTAAAACGATCCTGAGAGATGTAATGCTTGCAGTCATTATCACATTAAAGTACACAAAATTCTATTAGGACATGCCCCCTCTTTAAAATGCAGTGTAAAGCAGTAAAAACTAATTTTGCAAGTGAAATTTATTCTAGACTTGAAACAGCCAGTGCATGAAAGCTCCATTTGTCTTCTGTTGGATTATATTTTAAAGAGATGGCTTTGCCATACCCTAATCAATAATTGCACATCTAGCAGTAATCCGCACCGGAACTATTAAACATCAAGTTTTCTTTAGATGTGTTCCAGAATATTTTGGATAAATGTAATTTGAGAATGGATTGAAATCCAGATGTCAGTGTAGCATAAAAAGCTTTTCCCAGTCAGAGCTACTGTAAAATTTATTCTGTTTTCAAAGAATCACAGAATAGCCCAGGTTGAAGGGACCTCGAAAGTCCATCTGGTCCAACCTTTCATGGGAAAGGAAGCCTAGATGAGATTATCTGGCACTCTGTTCAATCATGTCTTGAAAGCCTCCAGTGATGGAGACTCTACCACATCCCTGTGGAGGTTGTTCCAGTGGTTAACTGTTCTCACCATAGATTTTTTTTCTTATGTTAAGGTGAAATCTCTCCCTTGTACTTGTTGCCTCTTGTCTTCTCCATGTGGATCCTGGTTAAGGGAGAGCCTCAGCCTTTGTAGACAGCTTTAAGTAATGGACTTCTGTACTGAATGTATAGTAAGTCCTTTAGTTTTATACTAAATGAACCCGTAACACTGAAGAAGGGAAAACTCAGTGTGTGGGAAACATTTGCATTTGAATCACTATCAAAACTAAAATAAAATTTTATCTCACTTCTAAAACCAAACAATTGCCTACTTCAAAAAGCTTCATGCTAGGGGTAATTTTTTTTTTATCTTACTGCCATTGTCTACAGCTTCACTGTGTTGCACTGTGCAGTCTCCATTGCCATGGAGATAAAGCTTGCAGAAAATCGTACTGACTCGATGAACATAAGGGTTTATATTTCCTGTAATAAGGAAAACAACACGATACTTGTTTTACTCTGCATTTTGTAGTAAGCTGCTAAAAAAGGAGTAACTACCCCTTTTTAGCTGTAGCTTATTTTCAAGATACTTTGTTGTTGGGAACTGGAAAAGGCTAATACTTGTACACATGAGGAATTATATAAGCCAGGGTAAGTAAACTGAGGAATTGTGACCCTGCCATACAGCTAACACATTCTGATGGTTTTATACTTTGGGCTTAGCCTTTTCTGACTTACATCACAGTTCTCTTTTCAAGATATCACTAGGCCCATCAAAAAGAAAGAATCACTAAAGAAAAGTTTAGATTATATTTTGAAATGCTGAGAGATCAAGCAGCAATGGAGATAAAATTACAACAGTGGTCTTGTACCACAACTGATACATTTGGACCGATTGTACTACAAAGTACCCTTTAACTGAATTATTTCATGCTGCTGGGGAAATAGTGTATTTTGCACAGTTATTATTTTCCAGAGTTTTTATGTGCTGACATACATGTAATCTGACAGTGTTTTTTCTGAGTTAAGCTTCTTTTACAATACACTCTTTTTTCTTTGAAATATAGGTTTTAATAACACAGACTTAGGCTAAACAGTGAAGCTCAACCCTTCCTTCAGGGAAATGTGTGAGAGCACTGCAGTGAGTGCAGTACTGAGAAAGTATTCTTCCCCCCATCTACCGTGACGTACAGGGGACAATAATTTAAGTGTGGCCTCCATCTTTACATTCTGGAGCAACCTTTTGATAAGTTGTGAGGAGGAAAGCAGTTGTTTCTCACTCCAAAGTGCCTAGGTGTGACTTGAACTTTCAGTCAGCCATAGCCCAAGTTTAAAGTTAAACATGTACTTCAGAAAAGAGTGGATTATGTGGGCATGTGTGTAAATGTAATTTGTGAGTTGGAGTAATCTGTGTGAAGATTACTCTGTGTAAGTGGGCTCTGAGTTCAAACGGATCATGAGGTTACTGAGTCAACCCCAGTGTTTGTCAGAGAACTTTAAGGTGCTTCTTATTAAAGGAGCATTTTACTTTTTCGTATCAAAGCAGCATCCTACTAAAGAAACATTAAATATATTTGGACTGCTAAAAACATTTTGAGATTTTTTTAACCATAAGGAATGTGTATTTTCTACTCTTGTTTCATTACAAATAGAAATACTCATGATCAAGCTTTAGAGAAGGAGGAAAATAGCAACAGAATAAACTGGATAAACCTAGCCTGAAAGCTGAAGTCTCTAATAGATGATTCATGGCTAATAGGCAGCCTGCACAATCCTCTACCGCTGCTTCCCATAAGAAAGTTAATCACTGTTGCTGAATGCAGAGCCTGTGCTTGACCAGAATAGTTTTCCACAGGTCAGTGCAGGTTAAGGATCATGGCTTCAGAAGCTGTATCATTCTGAAAATTTGAAATACTATTTTCTGTGTAGTCCAACTCTTGTAATAGTTGACTACTTTTAATGAAATGCTTTTAAAAATGCATATATTTTGTAGGCATTAATAACTGCATTTTAAATGTGTGGGACTATGAAAATCCAGTAGATGCATGGGATTGGTGGGTTCCTCACCTTCCCAAGGCATCTTCTGAACCTCAGGAATTAGAAATCATTGGCTCTACATTTATGTCCTTTTGTGTCAAATTTAATCTTACAAAGAAGAGTCAGTCTTTGATTAAGGATGTTACTCCTTTTCACGATCTGTATAAAAATCAGACCTCATGGTGGAATTATGCATCTGTAAATTTTCATTTATATTGTTATAACTATTGTAGCACAATAAATGCTTCAACAATATAGACACATTATGTTTAAAATCCTGCCATTTGTCTATGAAATTACTGCATTTTGTAATTTTTGTGCATTTTAAGTTTTAAGGTAATTTATGCATGGGGTAAGAAGTTAATTTCATTATCTTTGCACTACAGGCTCTGTGAAGTACTTAATCTTGATCCTAGGCACGTCCTGATTGCGGAAGTAATCTTCACAAATATTGGGGGGGCTGCCACTGCTGTTGGGGATCCTCCAAATGTGATTATTGTTTCAAAGCAGGAGCTGAGGAAGAGGGTATGTACTGCAGTCTGTTTGGCTACTAAAATTAAGTAGTGGCATTGACTTATGCAATATTGATCCTTCTCTTCCCCCCAGACAGCCATATAAACAGAACATAATCTGCTTTTTTTGCCATGCTATTTCCTTCTTACTAGGATGGTCAAGCAGAAGAGAGTGATCTTTTGGGGACAAAATAGTGATGAAGAATAGACTTTTTGATCTGGTCTGACAATACCAGTTTCCTTTTTCTGTTGTTGGTGAGGATTTCCTTATCAATGGCAAAGTGAGGAAAGAAGCAGAACAATGGAGGGCTGCAGACAGGGCAACAAGTTGGAAAAAAAGAAAAATGTGAAAATGAAGATGAAAATCCATCCTTTTTTTCAGTATAGGTTTTCTCTCAAAAGTTAAATATGAGACAAGTTGACATTTTACGGAGAGGTTGCGTGGCCCCTGTAGAGCCATGACACACATGAGGCACTTTATCCTTCAACCACAGCCCAAGGGAACGTGGGGCGTGAGAGGGGGTGGGTGCTTCTCCTGTGCAGCTCCTGCAGCTGGTTCCCACCTTCTGACAATGTTTTGCTATCTCCAGGCTGCAGTGACAGATTTTAGCTTCCAACACTTAACTCTTCTATTGTTTGCTGGGTGTCTGGTGCCAAAGGGAAAGCTGTGGTGGCTGGTGCTGGGTGGGACTGCGGGACACAAGGCACCTGCCAGCAGGAGCATCCCAGTCCCACCATTTCCTCCCACCCACATGGGCCTCTCTGCCCTGTGGACTGGCTGTGGCACTGCTGGTGGGTGTTTGCAGCCTCAGCATCTGCAAGGAGCTGGTGTTTGCTGAGTTTTCTGTGCTTTCAGCTATCCCTGCTACCCCTGAACGTGAGGACATCAAGTCTCCCTTCCGCCTTTGGCACTGTCTCCCATCACCTTTCCCTGGTGGGCAGCAGGGAGACAGTCTGCTCAGGATGCAAGGGGAAGCCCCTCCTGGGATGGGGCAGATCTGCCCTTCTCCTCACCCTGCATCATCACCAACAAGCAGTACCATGGAAGGGGCAGTAATTTGATAGGCATATCTATAAGGACACCAGGCACGTGCTTTCTGTTTTGGTCAGGTGTCATGCTCCTCCCCCCCCCCCCAAAATAAAAAATTTAAAAAAAATTTTATNCCCCCCCCCCCCCCAAAAATAAATAATTCTAAAGAAATTTAATGTTAATTGAACTAGTGGGAAAATAACTGTGCAAGTGGGTGAGGGAATTGTAGTATAAAATCCTAGGGTTTTTTTTTTTTTTTTAATTTGGAATCACTTATGTTTCTATTGCTCTATGAAAGAAAGATCTCTTCTTATTAACTGAATGCACTCAATTAAGTACTGTCCAGGTTTGGAAATGTCTTTGAAAGTCCATAGTATTTCATAAACTGAATTGTTACCATCAAAATATTTGAAATGTGCCACAATTGGCTAGTTTGGATGATGACTTTGAAGACTGTAATATTTATTGTTAGCTGAGAATTTGATAGCTTTACATTTTAAATATAAAATCTGTGCAACTATTTAAAACTTCTGATCTAAAAAAGAATAATTAACACCTGCCATGCAGGTTATTTTCCTAAATACTCAAAACCTCATCATCTCTATAGAAACTTTAGAAGTGGCTATAAACATGGGAAATAATTAAGCAATCGCAATTGAAAAGAAACAATGTTACATTTTTCTTGCTTGAGATATCGATATTTTTAGGAGGACTCAGATGTATAAATACCCTAGCAAATATGACATTATAGCAAATTCTGTATCTGAAACAAGCACAAAAATCTTTCCAGATGTTTTCAGTCTGGATTATTTTCAGACCTTTTGTTGCATCACAGAAATAAGAACATAATGAAATAGATTAGGTTCAACACAGGGCCATAGAATTTGCGCTGCTTCTTTTCTATATTCTCAATTGTTATATCTTTGTATGTAAATAAAAGAGGGTCAAAGACCTATCCTTGGCCCTGAGGCAGAGTGTCATGGTCTGGGGTATGTCCTCACTGCTTAGGGCTCACCCCTTCTAAAGGAGATTTGCCTGGGAGAGTGCTGGCAGGAGTAACTGGATAAAGCCGAGCGAGAGGGCAGAGAGGGAGCTGGACCATCTGGCCTCTTACAGCCTGAGCTGTTGAACTAATAGCTGGATTCCTAATTTTGTCCACCCGCTCCAGCATGCTCTGTTTTGATCAGAAGGAGAAATATAGACATTGCTGTCTTGTTTCTGAAACTACTTCTAGCTAAGGATGCTGTGAAGAAGGGTAATACAAGCAACCACAATTCTGTGTCTAAAATGCATGGGGAGCCTCCTACATTAGTACCAAGTAAAATTTATTTTATTCCTTTCTTTTTTTTGTTTTTTACTGTTTCAGAGGTAAAAGTTCTTGAATGCATTAATGACATTTTAGAAACAGTCTTTAATGCAGTATATTTTATAGTTTCTAGTATGATGTTTTCTACAGAACATACTTGTTTTTCACCTCTTTTTAGCATTATAGTCCCGGTCTTGGACATTCTAGGAATTCTAGGATTTTTTTCCACTTGATATTGTTGTTGAAATTCTCCCTTTCATTCTCTTGCACTTCCTTCTCAGTGTTATTTTTGAACAGTAAAGTACAGGACTACTTGGACAACTGCCCCTGCAGGAAGTTGAATAGTGAATTGCACTACGTAGATGATTGGGTTTTCTACTTTATTTAGGTGCTGTGTGGAGGAGAGTTTTACCAGTCTTCCTGAACTTTTACTGCTGTACAGCAACCTCTGAAAGCAGCCAAGTAAAATATTATGCAAGTTTACACTTTTGTAGGAAACCTTGGCTTTTATATCACTATGAAATGAGATGCAGCCTTGTTACTTTGGGTGCTGTTATTTGGTTATAGTGATAGAAATGCTTTACTCTTTGTTTACTGTAGAGCTGCAGAGACTTTTCTCCCTAAGTTCTGGGGAAAACTCACATCATATTAAAAATATTTTATTTAAACCATGTTTGAATAAATAAGATTTTTGTAACATTTTGCTCATTAAAATGTAGCAATAAGTCTCTTTACTTGTCTTGAGATGCAAAGGAATGTCAAAAGGATTTTTTCTTTGTAGCTGTTGTTAATTTATAATCCTGACATATTCCCTACCATCATGACTGGAATCAGTGGAACATTTGCATAATAGGAGAGGAAGATTTGTTGTACTGCTGCTTGTTCTTAGTTGGAGTTGGAAGAATTTTCACAAAACAGCATTTGTATTTGATTTTAGGGGAGGAAAATAAGAGCAAATGGAAAACACGTTCAGTGAATATAAAACATTTTTTGATGTTTTATTATCTTCAGAGTGCTGCTACCGAATGGCCGCCGTTAACAAAATTATATTTTTATTTTGAAGAGATATGGGCTTCAGATTTTAGGAACTCCCATGTTTATATGCACAATAGAGCATGAACCAGTTGGATATGGTCCTTGCTTTCGGAAGGGTTGGACAGCAAATCTTCTGTATTTGGGAACTTTGCAATCACACCTTTGAGATCAGAAGTTGCTGGTGCTCTAAGCATAGGCTGTGGTTGCAAGTGCTTTAAAGAATGGATGGCAAACAGGTCTCCAGAGCAAAATGGTGCTGTGAACACAGTGATAGTGAGCATGTGCACTGGTGTGTCCAGGCTAAATCTGCATGGAAGAGGTAATGATAAGGGCAAAGGCAGTTTTAGCATATGCTAGCCACTGGATTATATCCTTTTATTTACTGTTTTTGTTAGCATGTGATAAAGCTTGTGCTGTTAATCTCATGTTTGCTGAGGATTTGGGGGTTTCAGCATACCACTTGGAATTATTCCTGCCATTTAACAGGAATTTCTTCAAAAACTGACAGATATCAGGTTTTCCTGTGCTGCCTTTTAGACACTTTCAGCCTTCATGCTGGAATTTAGCATGATGTGATATTAGTTGGTTATATATTTAATGAAAAATTGTGGTACCAAAAAATTTATGGATGAAAGTAGGTACTTCTGAAAATAAGATAAAATCCTATATATGAATCTTTAAAGATATTTTAAGCCCTGGTAAAATGGATTCCCATAGTTTACTAGGCTATTTTTGTTGAGTTTGCTGGATACAAGCTTGTTAAAACTTTTAATCAATTTGTAGAACTCTACCCCTTCTGTCGATGTTTCATTGATCCCTTTTCTCAAGAGAAAATTAAACTTAGGTAAAGCGCATGAACTGAAATGTATGGGCTTACATCTGATTTCAGAATTTTTACCATCTGTGCATGTAGTAATCATTAAAGACCATAATGCAAAACAAAAAAAGAGGTTCATCAGCATCTCAAATAAACATTATCTTCATGTAACTGGGTGAGACCATCAATGATTTCTGTCTCAGTGACATCATTAGCAGCTCCCTTGAGAGACAATGCAGATCTCAGTCACTCAGCTAGAAGGGATGTTGAAGCCAGTGTAGAAATAATAAATTACTCTTACTCTTCCTCATTTTATTACTTTTAAAATATTAAGTAAAGGGCATTCTGGCTAGAAATACAGTACTTGCTGTTCCCCAAATTGCTACACCAATTTTTGCTTTCTCATTGCTCTAAAATGGCAGATTTCCTGTGGAAAGTTCTGAATTACTAGAATTCAATTTCACATCTCCAGAAGCAATGAAAAAGGTAATCAAGATGATAGAAAGTTAGCATTTTAGGAAAACGATATGATACTTCCTCCTAATATGAAATTGATATATTTGACTTTGCACTTTAAACTATAATCCAAGGAAAGATGCCCACTCTGAATCTGTAGGCAGTGGAACCTTTAGGCTGTTTTCTTGCTAAAGTAAAATCTTTAGATTTTCTGTTGACTGGGGAACAGGAGAAATTTGACACAATCATCATAGCCTCAAGTAAGGGACATTTGAAGCATGTTTTGTATTTATCTCATAGATTGAAATCTCCTGGAAGAAAAATAATTCTTGCCTATTGTGCATGTCAATTCTATTCCAGTCTATTGTGCAGGAAAAGAAAATCTTTGAGAAAATGACTTTTTGTTATATGCAGTAGACATGTGGAGCACTTTAATGTTTTTTACAATACTGAATCATGGCCCCAGCAGCGCAGAAGGCTCAGGAGGTATAAAATGTGCTATCCATAGCCACAAAGGGTATGAATGTAGGCTCTGTGGAGATGTTGCATGTCCTTTCTGGCGTGTGGGAAAGGGAACAGGGGCAACTGATGAAGCAACTGTGCCACCACCTTGGTATCCTCTGCTACTTCGTTGGTATCTGTGGTACAGTGAAAAGCCTTTAGTCTCTCAAAATTCTCCAAGAGGCTGCCAGCTGGCTACTAGCTACCTGAAAATGCCTGGTGTGAAACTGGCCTTCTTTTTCCGTGAAAACATGTTCCCTGTGCTGCAGAGAGGCTGGTGCTAAGCATGCAGCCCAAAGCATCAGGGAAGGCAGCTGTCTGTATTTCACTGTGAGCTTTGCTGATATCAGCCATGAAAAGCAGTGCACTTGGTAGCCCTCAGCCTCCTCATGGCTACAGGGCATCAGCTGTCCAAGCCTAGTGATCATCAGGATTCATTTTCACTCACTGTCTCTTGTGGATCAATGCAAGGAGGTAATGGGGAGGAAAGCCAGGAGCAAGGGATGGGAAGAGAATTGACTCCAGTTTTGTGTTATCACTGACAGTACTGTCATGCAAGCTCTTTCCTGAAATAGGCACACTCCATGTTAGAAAACAATTTGTTTCAGCTGAGTTGGAAAGCTGTTCTGCAGTAGGAGCAGAGCAGCATGCTTTCTTTTTCACCAGGGAGCTCAGAGATATGAAAGATCAATGTGCTGATATTATGAACGTTAACAAAACCCTGAATCTCAGCTCAGCTACTCCATTTGAAAAGTTTGGGTAAGCTCTTGGATAGGATGCCAAAAATCTAGGAGACTTTTTTTTTTCTTCTTGTGATGATGTCTGCAAATCACTTTCAAGGCTTATCTATGTCAGCTCTTACGTCATGAAGCTGTGTTAATCCTGATTTTAAGGGTATTGTGATCTCTATCTCATTTCAATTCCTTTCAACTATGAGTCAGACCCGAGACCTCCTTCTTACCCTCAGTATTTTAGTTTGCCTTCTAAGTTGAGGTGATTTTCTTCATCGAGAAATTAGTTTTGTGGGTTTTAAGTGACATATTTCTTGTGCTGTATTTTTTGAGAAGCTTCTGCATTGTGGCATTTCAGGAATCAAACAGATTTTTTTTTCCTCTGAAATTGGTGTGATAATAAAAATATAAAGGCAAGTGACTTTTTGTGTCTGTGTTTATTTGCAATAAGCTACTTCTTTAAATTCAAGATCCTTTAATATGTGATGAAGACATCACATATTTAAACTTGAGAGTTACCAAGAATTCTTTGGGTTCCTATTTATCTTTTTTACTTTACTTTACTTACTACTTTAGCATTTATCTTTATTTCTGAGTATTTCTACAGAGAATTTCTACCATCCTAGTTGGCTTGGTAGCTGGCATCCTTCTTCATGATGTGGGCATGATGTGATTGCTGCCAGCCTAAGAAAAGTTTCATCTCCACTGCTTTTTTGTAAGACTAGTCTGAGTGCAAAAGTAATTTTCCTCATTCTGGTAATTCTGTATTGAGTATATTCTGACCACTCCTAACTACTTAATTGCTCTTCAATCACCTGTTTCACAGTTATTTTTCTTTCAGATCTTTTTTCCCATCAGGTTTAGGCATTTTTTATTTTGGCTGGTTTAGCTTCAGTGTTTTTGCAGCTTAATTAATTTTGGCTTCCCACCTCTCTTTGTGCCATTTTAGGGACCATACAAAACTGAATAATGATTTTGCCTACTTCCTGACCTGTTTAATGACACATTGTCAAAGTTGAGAAATTTCTGAACTAAAGCCAGTTCACCTTTCAAGGTTTTGAGGTTCTTATTTTTCTGGCCAAAATTTTATGATTTTTCTTTTTGGCTATAATCTTAGAGGCAACCCATATATAAATTAGACTGATTTTCAATTTATTGTCAATGGTTGTAATTAAGGAAATAAAGATGGGAGATATGGACTTTATGTACTTTGGAGGCAGGTCTTACAAACACTGAGCCTTTGCAAGATTTCTTTTTTTATTCCTTGTTATTTGTAAATTTCCTAGAGTTATGAATATTGTTTTCATCCCTCATAGAAATGTCTCCTGTAACTCTGAATCTTAACTTGATGCCCAGAGACCAATCTTTATAAAAACTGATTTGTAAAGTCTTTCTTACAGAGATGTCAGACACCCGAGTGGCTGACCTATTGTGTAGGCAAACTGAATGAAGGTACATTATTTTTCTTTGTGGTGTCACTTTTTTCTGTCCAATTCTTACAATAATCTCATTCCAGTTCCTGAAGTCTTTCTTCTGCTTTCATAAAAGCAACGGCTGTAGCTGAGTTACAGCAAAAGGCCAGCAAATGAACAGATATAGTTCCACCTTTTAGTGTCTGGAGAGTAGAAGAGTCAAGGAATCTACTATTAAATAGCAAGTAGGAATGACTTTACCTCATAAAGCTTAAACCTGTATTTTAATAGGATCAAATTCTAATACTAGGTCTGCATATTTAGGGTTTGAGATTTATTTGACTGTCTGCAAGCTATGGATTTTTTTGTCAAAGAGCACCAATCTTTATCTGGCTATGAAAGTTCTTTATGACTGTCATCAGTTTCTTGTGCCGTGTGCCTTTTTATTATGCCCTGTGGTGCAATAGAGAAACAACTTCTTCCTTTTTTTGAACCAGAGACATTTCAACTAGGAAATTTCCACATAAATTCTTTTAGTATTTGACAATATGGAAGAACACACATTTAAACCAGTAAGTTCCCAACAGTCTTAAAACACTGGAGGTAGCATCAGCTGTTGTTGCATGGGAAGCTGTTTCTGATATGCATTGGGATTACAGAAGGATCTGTAGGAAACTCATAGTGAAAAAGCAGGGGACAATAGAGACACAGGGGTGTGTCACAGGGAGATCTAGAGTCTCTGGGAAATCAGTGGGTGCTCTGAAAACTCAGTTGGGATAACCCAGGCTATCCAGGGCTTGAGCCATGCTTTATTCCAAGTGTCACAGATCTGCTCTGCTGGGATCACCAGTTCAGACAACCTCTGGTTTTTTGAATATAAAACAGTTCCTTACTACCAGAGTACGTACTTGAATGTGATCCTCCTTGGAGCTTCTTGGATAACTTCTTCTGGACAGGCGAGTCATGGCTACTTCAGAAAAGCCCAGCCCAAAGGCTAACCCTGATGCACTACAATGTGTGCAATATGGAACAATGGAGTAACTCAACTGAAAGGGACCCTAGAGGTCATCTAGTCCAATGTCCTACTCACAGCATGGCCAGAAGTTGTCACTATTCATTCTTATTGCTTGAAAACAGTAGCCTTTTAATATGTCCTGCTTAACCTTCTTGAGAACCCCTTCATTAAAGGGTTTCATTGTGTAAAATATAAAGAAATGTGTTCATTTATTAACCAGAAAAAAGAATAAACATAATATTGACATATAATACTTTTATTGTAGAAGAATGGTTCAGATAGAATTATTGTAAACATTTGTGTTGTCACCAGTTTAAAACAAAAGCTGGTCATTAAAATTTGACTATTTCTGAGACTCAGAGTGTTTTGAAATGAATTTACGGTGATTTAAGTGAGAAGTAAAAGTTAATGATTCAGTTTGGGGTTTTTTTACTATACATTTCAGGAACACTAGGTGTGTTTCAGAGTAACTTACACTGCAATGTTTTAGTTTTCTGAATTAAATTGTAACGTGGCTCGTCTCCTTGAAACATGAAATACAGCAGATACTATACTTGGAACTTACTATATTGCTTTATATTTATTATTGATTGTTAATGTACATAAAACTGAATAGTTTTCCCTGTAGCTAATATAGAAAAATAAGTGATTTTTAATTTAGGTTTTTGTTTTTATTTTCAGGGATTGGATTTTGCAGCCTTCACAGGACATATGTTTTTGGGTATCTGCCTTGTTGTTCTGGTCTCCTTTCCTTTTCTCAGACTTCTTTACTGGAACAAAAAATTTTACAATAAGGAGCCAAGTGAAATTGTTGGTAAGTGTGAGTGTGAAAAAAAAAATTGTCATTGTTACACCGAATATGTGCTAAATAGAAAGTGAGTAGTGCCTACTACAATGCTGTCTTCAGATGGAAGTGCCCACCGTCCTTCACTTCTGAACATTAATTTTTCAACTAATAATTCAGATTTTATTTTTAGTTGTGATATTTTCTGATTTTTAGAAGTGGATGTTTTTCTGGTGCTAAGATTGAGGTTTTGACATGAATTATTAAATATCTTACAAAATTTGCAGGAATATTTTGCATCATTTATTATAGCCATAGGCATGAGTACCAGGATGCTGTGTTGCAACAGATAACATCCGCTCAAGGTGCTGAGTTCACAACCTAGATTTAGAAATATCCCAGGTTTCCCTTATGACAAACATAGTGCACTGATGCATTCTCTCACTGCTGGTTTTCTTCCATTGAATTTTTCAGCAATTTTTTACTGGTCTGTGGTCAGTGAAAGATATTTCATCAAAGTAGAACTTTTCAAGTCCTTCCAGCTTGCCTCTGTGGCTGTTCCTACCCTAAATTTCCCTGGCGCATAATTTCTACAATTCAGTAGAACTGAATCTATGTCTTTTTATGCCACTCACCTCAATAGCCTCTAGAAGTCTTGTTAAAGCTGTTTCAATGACTCTCAACTGTGTCAGTCCCTTTTTGTCTTCATGCTTTTATGTTTTTCTATTCAGTCGTTTTGAAGTTTTTATCATTGTTCTAGGGCTTCTCTTTCAGTGGTGAAATTTAATGTTAACCCCCAAATGTTCACAATTTCTTTACAAGTTAAGAAATATTTCACTAAGTATAATTTCTAGCAAGCTTTGTACAAAGACAGTTGAGTATAACTGTTTCTTCTCTGGGACTGATGCTTGTTCCACTTTTGGCTGCAGAGGAATTAAGATCCAGGCTTGCACTGACCATGCCACACACATTTTAATGTGCTGTACGATGTCTCTGAACCTGTGTGTGTGGCATCTGTCTATCATGGGGAGGACAGCTTTTGATATGGTTGATACATCTTGGCTTCATTTGTAATCTGTGGAGAAAGATAAGTGCTTTTAAAGACTAATGGAGCTGTCTATGCTAGAACAGATATATTGCAGCCCTCAAAAGTTTTCTCTCATAAGGAGAGTCCAAGGTGACTAACTGTGGCGGAGGCCTTCCTGATAGGTACCTCATTTAGCCAAAAGGAGTAGTACTTGTAGTGCCTTGCCTTGTTCCAGGGAAAATTTGCTTTAGGATCAGGGTTTTATTAAAAGGCAGAAGTGGCAGTCCTGTCCTCAGCAGATTATACCACGTGTCTCCAATCCCATCTGATAGAAAGGTCAGAGAAGAGATTTCCCTGCTTAGGAAGATCTTCTGAAGAGTTTTGGTTTTGACTTCAGCGTCTATTCAGCACAAGGTGTACTCAGCTTACCTGTTTGTATCTCTAAAGGCCAAAATCTTTCCCAGAATTTAGATCAAAAATATTTTTGAGGTGTTCTAGATGTTACACTAGCTAACTGTTACTTCTAAGACACTTAAGGAGAATTTTCCTTTCTGCTGTATGTCTGTTTGGTATGAGGTAGCCATTTTCATCTTAAAACAGCTGAGGCGTTCTGCACCCTTAGAGGTCTTATCCAGAGAGCAAGAGAAATAAAGAAATTAACTCAGACCCTAACATGCCTACATTCTTTCCCTCTGACCCTACAAAGCAAGGTTTTTCAAAAAGCCATCAAGAAAATTCATTCTGCCAACTGTAAGCAATATTGATCCTGACATAGGAGCATTATTTTATAAATATATATTTTATAACATAGAATTGCTACTTTTTTTCTTTTGGCTATAAACTTTTAAAGCATATGTTTTGGATTTTTAAGAAATAAAATATATACGAAAATTTTTTAAATTAATTTGAATGGTACAGTTTATTCACTGACATAGTAGTTTTGCCAGTGAAACACTGTATTAGTGAAACACTGGCTAGCATATTTCCCGCAATTAATTTCTTGGTCATCTTTGTTACTTGCACCTTAGTCTGTTCAGATACAGCAGTCTCCTAATCAGTATACCATGTGTTCTTGTAATCAGATGCTTGTCCATTGCTGCAAACCTAATCAGGAGCTGTTCAATTAGAGCAAGTGCTGCAGAGCCACTCTTTCTATTGGAAATTTCTGTGACAGGGAAGGAGAAAGAAAGAGACCAACACAGCTCCATTAGGAGATAGCTGTCATGGTTTGGATTTGCAGAATGGCCTCCAAGGTGCTTCCGGGGGTCCTTTAATCTCAGATTGCAATGGTTGTATGATAACTTCAAATGGCTTGTCTGAAGCAGCTGTTTTAATCAGCTAAATACCAGTCTTTCCTCACCTTGCCCTCAATTAGCAATTAAACAAGTTATGTGAGATTTAATTGGTATATTATTCTCCCCAGATTTTTTGTCCCTCTGCACCATGTACTTTAAGGCTTTTTTTTTTTTTTCTGCTGCTTTAGGGTATACAGATTATTAAAATAGATTAGCATGAATTTTGAAAACAGAAAATGCTCTTATTATGAAGATACATTGTTATCTTAATTTCGGTGCTATATGTTACCAATGTCTTTAATCTGTTGGCTTTCAGACTGAGCTGCAGCACCTCTGCAGCAGTACAAATACCTGTTCTTTCCCCAGGAACCACTATCTACCTGCAGTGGCTTTAAGCGGGGGCAGCTAACAAAAGAAAAAAGACAGAAGAAGTCATCCATGAGAGAGAAAATCTAATGTTTTTTAAGAATGAAGGGATTTTTGAGGACTTTTTTTGGGCATGTCTTTCAGCTGATAAAGCTTCTCCTTGTTCTATGTGATGCGGCAAAAGATGCCAGGGCTACAAGAGTAGGCTGAGAAGGTTTAAAAATTATGTGTGTATCTACACTTTCACAAAAGAATATGTAAAGGAAATAATATCTGAGGGTAAAAGGAATTAAATTTACTGTTTCAACTCCCCCTCTGAAAACCTGAAACCAAAGTTTTTTCTTCCTTTAAGGGTTAAAAATACATTATTTAGTCCCTGAGAAGCATAACAATACACTGTTAAGTTTCAGCTATTATACTGTGGAGATGTGGACCTCAGTGTCTGGCAAGGTTGCTATCCCCAGGAGAGTGGGTGGCACATAGTCTGGTGACAAGTATTATTATTGGCATTTTTGCCAGAGAGGAAGAGCTTTCTCCTAGCACAACTTCTTCGGCACCAGCTCCCCATTTCTCCTTTGTTGCTTGCTCTTTTTTCCAATTTATTCACTGGCTGAAAGAGAGACCCACCCTTTAAGCAGGAGTGGTAATAGCAGGAGAGGGGGAAGCACATTATTCCCCCTGGTGTAACTCGCTGTCTGCAGCAGCTGGGAAAATACTGATGGTACTATGGGAGTCAGCATATAAAGCTGACAACAGAAGGAACTTTCTAATTAATAATAGTCATATGTAAAGTGCTTAATGTGTGAAAAACACAATACTGTTTCCCACAATGGGAAATGTGGTAACCAGATGAGAGAGCAAATCTGTTTGTTTCTTCCACGTGAAGCTCTGCAGATGTTCTCAAAGAGAAGAAAAGGGAGAGGAGGAGGGCAAAAACTACCATGATGACTTGCAAGAAAACTCCAGTGCTGCGTCAGACACTTTGAAATGCAATAAGCCCACATAAAATAATAATAATGTCTAGGGCCACAAGGACACTACAGGGACACTGAGGGACAGAGGGCACCCAGGATAAGGTGCAATGTAACATCAGTATGTGTGCTGCTCGGGGCAAAGAACAGTCCTTAGGCCTATTTTAGCTAGTAACATATTTGTAACTTTAGGAACCATTTCTTGCTATAATCGGTGAGAGGTACATCAGTGACGTAGCTGAATTAAATAAACTGGCAAATCTCTGTCCTGAGGTGCATCTGTACGTATGTAGGTACTTTACTAACAGCCAGTAAAGCATTATTGGTATTTAATGGGATGTCGGAAGTAGTGGCCTGTCCTCACTTGGAAGATGGTTCAAGTGGGGAAAGTAGCAAGCAGATTATGAAGACAGTAATTTCAAGATGTTTTCAAGAATTCAACTCTAAGCTGAATCTGGGTGGAAGTTTTGCAATATGCTGCATATGCACACAAGATGCTAATTTCATCAGAATTTATGGGGAATATTTTTAAATCTTGAAGAACAATGTGGACAGTAAAATGTGGGTTTTTTGTGCGTTCTCTTTTTCTCTCTTCTCTGCAGTCCAGTTATATATATTAACACTGAATAGTGAATAGTTAACATTTTAACTGTCCTACTCTGGATGTTAGCATCCTGAACTAAAAGGTGCAGCTTTCTTATGAATGCTCTTGGTATCTAAGATAATACCTTTCCGGTACATATTGGGTCTTTTATTTCAAAGAACTTTAAGTCTTTCAGTGTCAAACAGACTAGGTAGTCTTAATGTCCCTTCAGACACTGTGTTTGCTCCTTTTTGGATAATATATCAGGATCAACCAGGGCCATGGCTTTATGTTTGAAAATGCAAATCAAAAGCTGTCTTTTATTATTTGTACCTTCAATAGCTCTCCTGATGAGCGCTGTAGTTATTTACTTGCCACAGATTGAAGATTTTTATATTTTTAAATATTTTAGATAATTTTATTCCTTAATTCCTGTATATATCTTTTGAACTGCTTTAGAGTTGATAGAGTGTTCCCCTTGGAAAGAGAAAAACATTGATCTGCCTCTTCTTGTCTTCAGATGATAAAAATAGTATTCTGACATTGCAAAACAAGGAGAATATGACAATCTCATATTACTTGCTTAGCGCATCGATAATGTAGCCATCACAAGAAGGCAGCTGTAATATTATTTTACCTGCCTTATGCAGAAAGAAGGTATAATATAGTGTCATTCTGAATCAGTAGAGCAGCACCTGACAATTTATTATACACATTTGTCATGGAAGGAATGATTACAAGAGAATCACTGATGGGAGGTAAAAACTTAGGTAGCGCTAGCTCCTGTTTCTTTTCCAGCATTTGTGCCCCTCTGTTTTTGTATACAGACCTCAGGTGTGAAAGTATTGCACAGGTATACAGTGGCTGGCAAGACACGGCCTTTCCATTAACAGTGTTCCAGTGAAGCTATGACAAAGTTTTTCACTTTACTTTGATGGCTCCGAAGTTCATAAGATCTTCCTATTACACAGAGCTCAAAAGAACTGTTTAGTTCTAAGTAACACATTATCTGTATTTATTTGCTGCAGAAAGCTTTCACTGGGATGGTGTTTCAAATACAAGTGTAAGCTTGACAGATTTTTAACTGCTCTGCCATTTTCATTTATCAAAGTGTGTTCAATGTATTAGTCACAATTTTTACTTCTAAACCATTGATAAAAGATATGGTGAGTCTGAAGTATGCTTCATTATTTTGCTCCCCATTTTGTCCTGTTAAAAGCATTAGAAGAGGCATTATCCTCTGAAATATTCCAAAAGACAGTTGTCCTCTTGAGGCTGTATCTCTTCATGGTTCTTTTTTCCTTATCCTTGGGAATACCATCTCTAAGTGGTGGCTTGTGGCACTTCTTCTGGTATTGAAAGGACATCAGCAGTAGTTATATTTTGTGCAAGGTGTTTTGTGATTGGAATGTATCTATTTGCTTTTGAGCAGAGTATAGTGAATTTAAAAGTGGGGTTTTTTTTAAGCGAGACTTGTAGTTTAATGGATGACATCACCAAAATTGGTTTTCATTGGCAAGTCTGGCAGTCTCAATGAAAATTATTAGATATTGCTATTACTAGTTAAGCTAGAATTCATGATACTTAATTCACTTTATAGTTAATATTTAACAGAAATATTCTCATTCTGAGAATTTGGCTAAGAAAAAGAACTGCTTTACTGAAAATAGTTAATCTACAGTAGCATGCGGAGAAAAAACTAAACAAATATTCAGATGAACATGCTGTGAATATTGTCAGATACAGCCCAACAGTGCAAACTTGTGTTGCTTGCAAAAAGATAATTTATGTAGTTAGTGCACGTGCAAGTTAAAAATTGTAATTTAACGATAATTCTTATCATCTCATCAAGGTTGGTCATGCTCTTCTGAGTATCTTCAATTAACAAAACTGCCCTTTTCAGATTCTGAGACTGGGAATTAATTACATTCAGTTTTTGAGGATGTCTTCTTTAGTATTGGCAGCTGGGTGGGAGGGAATGTGTGATTACTCAAGTGAAAATCAATCTGACTATTAAATGTCAGACTGCAGAAATAATAGGCAGTTTTCAAATAAAGAATATTTTCTAAAATGCAGAAAATTTTTCTAAACTGTCACAGTCCGGGTCAGCAGCTGAAATTTTGTTAAACTCAGTGGGCCCAGGATATAATACTTGTGGTCTCCATTGCAAAATATGATCAATGACAAAATCAGAACAGATTAGCAACATAGGTTTACATGTTTGAGGATCCTTTATTTGATTCTATAACTGAGCCAAAAATTAATATTTTCTTGTTGGAAATGGAGTATTTTCTATTTTCTTGTTGGAAATAATAATGCTAGGTGTATTGCTGTTGTGCCTCAGAGGCTGTATATGGATATATGACATTCACAAAGATTTTAGTATCATAATGAGCTAAATTCTCTGACTGAGCTGCAGCTCTCTTTTCTTCTTATGCTCCAGATCACTGCATACTAAACTTACCTTTGCTTCTATCACTTTGGCTACTGGTGCTGGTTGCATTCAAATGCTAATTTAGTTGCTTTAATGAGAAACTGCTGTGCTACAGACTCACCATGTCAGTTACCAGCAATAGACCTGACAGTGGTTACATTGGATAGAAGGCTCATCCACCATAAATCTAACTCTGCAAAAACCTTGCAGATTGGGTTGGACAAGTGAGTGGAGAGAGCTCACTCTGGTGTAACATAACCATTAGATCTCATCTGAGGAGGGGGCAGGAACTTATGGACACAGAGAAACAGAGTGTGAGGCTATCCTGTGATGCTATTCAGTGGCAGCCAAATGCTACCCTTGTGCTGTCTTGGCAATAATTTCAAAGTGATTGATGAGACTCTGCGGTTGCATTAAGCCCTTGTCCATGTGTAACACAGCATGTCATAAAATATCAGATGTTCCCAAACTCTGGGGGTTGCTGCCTAAATGGTTTTGCAGGTATGAAATGGAAGAAGTATAGCAAGGCCAGAAGGACTTTGGCCATGTTAATTGTTGTTGCTGACTTCAAGGTTCTGCATTATTTTTCCTTCAAAAAAACCCCTACTGCTAATAAATATGTATCACCTGATGCTACAAGGGGCTATTAACAATAAGAATGTGCATGAAAGAGAAATAGGAGAAACATTCTGTGGGATGACCTAGAAAACCTCTTCACAAATCATTACTGCAACAGGAGTTGCCGGATAAAAGATGTATCCACTGTTCTGATTTTCCAAGTAGAGTTTGCTCTGAAATAAAGTCCACAGAAGGTCAGATGTTCCCGTCCTTGGGATGTTTAGAAAACTAATGACTGAAAAACCAAGCACGCACTTGCTATATGTAAAGGCACGATCGAAGCCATGTGAAAACACGCATATATTTTTTAACGTAGATCACAAAGCATCAGTCCAACTTTGCTCAACCTGGAGATGAGCCCCAGGGCATTTCAGATGTGGAACAGGAATCTGCAACACAAGTCATGCGTCTTTCCGCTCTGTGGATTTGTGTGTGGCACAGATACAGTGATGCAAGCTGCCTCATTCTGAAGGAGAGAAGATAGACATCCTCTGTATGAAAATAACTGTGGAGTACTTGCATCTCATTTAGGTGGTGAATGACTCAACTTCCCTCTATCAACTAAAGCCTTGGCAAAATTTCATTTGGAAAGCATGGGGAGAAATGCTATGGCAGATGTAATCAGAAAAGTTGTTGCAGAAAAGACAAACTATAGGGAAGTAGAACAGCAAACTGGATGCTCATGCTTTGTGAGTGTTGGCCAGAGAAAAAAACAAAAAACTGCTCTTTCACTTGGACTGATGACAGCTTCAAAGCTGCAGTCCAATTTACTCAAAAATCACATAAGTATGCAGAACAGAAAGGATTTTTTTTGCCCTCTGTGAGTGGAAAATTACTGCTGTTACATCTGTGTGTCACAAATGTTGATGCAAAAATAAATGATGGCCAGAAATCATATGGATCCTTTGATAAGCAAGACCTATCCATATTGTAATGTAATTTTGTGCCAGATTATGCTCCTGGCAAGAACCACCGAATACATTACAAAGGAAAGTGGTAGATTTGGCATACTTTTGGTATCTGTGGTTCAGGCATGAATCCTCTTCTTGGAAGAAAAGCTTTAGCTGAACACTAGTTGTTTAACTACCCAGGATGGTCACTGGGCTTTTGGTAGTGTGAATTTATATTTCTGGTCTTACATTGTAAAATTTAGGCAAGCATTACCACTTTGACAGATGTGTGCAGATCTACAGACACAAACCATAAAAAATGTATGCCAACTGCTGTTCAAATACCTTTCTTCTGTGTCAACCGTGCAGACTCTGGACACACTTCTGCTATTAAATGTTTGAGCTTTGTCGAGTCTAATTCCTTCTCATGGTCAATCTTTAGAAGATTCACTCTATATTATCATTATGAATACTTAGTTGCAAAGGACAGTGGGGAATTAAACATGTCTAGTACTCTCTTTGATAGCAGATATCATCACCCTCCAGAGAGTCACAGCATAAAATGTTAACATCACTGCCTACATTAAATGTGTTTAAATTTTTCTTATGTAGCTAAATAATTTTTTAAATAAATGATGCTTTTAGCTTGTTTACATGATATAGAGTTCCACATCCATTTTCAGAACAAGAGCAATTTGCTGATTGAACAGGGATCTTAAGATATAAGCCCTTGAATTCTGGACATATTGTCTTCAATGACATGAAATTGGGTGCAAAAGAAAAGAAGGGTGAGGAAACATCCCGTTGCTTCAACGGGAAACATTTGCACAGACAGTTTCTGAATGAATATTCTGATTTTATTTCTTTAGTGGTTTCCCATAAAATTCAAATGGTTTTTTTGGCATGCCCAGTTTAACATCCTTCTAGAACAGGAACACGTGTTTTTTGGTCATTCTCCAAGGCCTCAACGCTATAGGGAAAAATTAATCAAAAAGGATTGAAATTTCTGACGAGATTCTGGAGTCTGATTTCAGAGTGTTAATCAGTCTGTCTGAACTTCCACAGTATCGGATATCATCCAGGTCAGCATGAAAGTGATGGTCGCTGTGTTTACACATATTTTCAGTGCCTAATAGTTAAATCCTCTTAGGAAACATTTAAAATACTATGAAACATTATTCCATAAGACAGTGCCAAATTTTACTTTTGTCTTAAGTAGATAAGATTGCTTGTATGAACATAGAGTGAATGGAAACATGCTGTCTATTCTGAATACCGTGAAGGAACATTTGCTGTAATTCCTAACTGCACAGGGAACTAGTATCTGTTAGCAGTATAATAATGTATACTGACAGTTTATTTTCTGTTGAAAAATGAATGTGCTACAATTTTAGCCCTAAAGCTTGTTGAAGGTCTTTGCAAGCATTTGAAGACAATACTTCCTTTTCTTTGAAAAAAGGATTTTGTGGTTCATTTATTTAAAATCTTGAAAAATTCTATTTATTTTTCATTCACTTCACCTCTGCAAAATGAATGACAAAAGCAGCTTCCTAAGTGGAAATTTGTTGGGAAACCATCCCGATAATTTTAATAGCTGTGAGTCCAGAGCACATTACACATATTTTATTCATCTCTGGTTTCATACACATTGGACCTCACATTGGAGCAATTTTGCTTCTTTTCAGAGCTGAAACACGAGATCTATGTTTGGAGGCTGACAGCTCAGCGCATTAACCCGGCCAGCAGAGAGGAGACTGCTGTGAAATGCCTTTTGATGCAGAAGGTGCTGACTCTGGAGATGCTCCTGAGGAAGAAGCTGAGGACGTTTCACAGGTAAGCAAGGACCAGTGTGTCCCACCTCCCCTTTCAGGGATCTTCACTGGGACGAGATCTGCATTCCTAACTCTGTCTTGATCAGACGGATGTTGGGGCAGATAGGAAAAGCCACTCTCAGCCTCAGTAAAACACAAAGTGTTTTAGGACAAAACTGATGTGTAAGGCCTGGAAAATATACTTATCAGTATGACCCAAAATTAAAGGCCTAGACATTTCAGGCAGCTTTTGGTTTAAAAAGATCACAAATATATCACTACACTTTTCCTTATAGTTGTGGCTTCAGCACAGTAAGATGCTGTAGCTTCTTTTTTACTGAAAAATTCAGATTCTCTTCAGTGAATGGGTGAGTTTGAAAAACATTTCACCAGTGAATTGCATGTTTTACAATTATTTCATAATCAAAATTTCAGTGTGAACCTGAGTGCAGACATATTTTTACGTATAGAAAAGAAGTTTACATAAACTACGACTAAAAGAATAATGACCTTGTTTTGTTTAGATTCTGGCAAAACCAGATGTTATGCCATGGAATTTGATGACAGAATAGCAGTGAGAAATATTTTGAATGTTAATTGACTAAAGTGAAACTGGAATAGTTAATTTTAATTAATAACCTTGTTAAAGAATTTGAGCAAGAAAATGTAAATATGAGTTCCTTAACTATTCCAGTAATGAGATTGTTTACATAATTTTTGCTTTGATTGATACACAATTTTGATGTTTTGTATTTTGAATTGAGTGACAGTATTAATAATTCAAGACAAATAAGGCTGTTAAAATTGCCTCCTTTTCAAAAGATTTTAAGAGATTATCAGACTTTACGACACTCTAAAGAAGACCCTTCTGAAGTACAAATAAAAATTTTATATTTAATCTTGAAAATCAGGATTCCTCCAGCACAGCACATATACAGCAATGTAAAAATTCATGAGCATTAACAACAGTGCTCCTGAACTGCAAAGCCCAAGGCTTTTTGCTGGAGGGCTGACTGCGCCGATAACACGGGGAAGTTATTTGGATCTTAAAAACTTCATTATAAAATGCAAATGTGAAACATATGTGTTCTGACTTGCTGATGGTAGCACATGACCCTTTTTTTTATCACAGCAGGACACACATATCAGCTCCTGACACTATTAAGGGAACTAAATATTGCAGATAGCCAGATTCTATAGTGAGGTCTGTACCCTGGAGTCCAGCTCCTTCCCAGCCTGTGGCTTTGTTCATGAACAGAAGGGTTTGTGTATTAGTGGAGCCTGCTACAAAACTGGAGTCTTAAGTGAATGCTGATGGGAATTTTGCTGCTTGATATAAGAAGGCCACAACTCCTTTGTGGTATGAGTTACTCCACATGGGGAAAGAGGTGATCTGTATGTGCTGAGAGGGATTAATTCCAACACTCTTGTCAGAGCTCTGATTTCACTCTGGAAAAAAGTAGGTGTAATTTTCTTTCAGACAAATTTCACAAGAAGATAAAAACTGGGAAACAAATATCCAGGAACTCCAGAAAAAAGTAAGTAGATGGCAGCTTTTTTCAGTATTCATGTAAATGAAGCTATGCCTTTATATAGAGATAGTGCTTTAAATCTAATAGAAATTTAATAACTCTCCTGATAGCAGAAAAGTTAGCAGCCAGGATGCTTGGCTTGTCAGTCAGACAAGGTTACTGAACCACATGGTGAGGTTTTGTTAGGTTTTGTACTTTTGTTCCTTAGAAAACTGTAACTTAAAGAATCAATTAATGATTCAGCAGTGTTTTCTTAGATTTTTAATCCATAGCCAGAGAGGTTCAGGAGGTGTCAATAAGTTGTTTGTAGCCATGATGGATGATAATAGAGTACACTCCTCCTAAAGTACCCAATTCTGATTCTAATTTAATGCACTTTGGTGAATTACAGTAAAATTACTGCTTTTATTATTCAAGTAGGGATAAACAACTTGATAAATCCTGTTCTCTTAGCTGTGCATGCACTAGCACTGCCTTAGTCTTTATGCTGGAACTGAAAAGATGTAAGCTCTGTAGTGGGATTAATGTCTCCTTAAGTGTCACAATCTCTCTACCTCACTGGCATCACTAATGAATAAGTCCTGTGTCTGAGAGCTCAAGTCCTTGATTGGACTCCTTGGGGTGCAAGTCCTTGACTGGGAGAACTCTGTCCTAGGTGTCCCACCAAATCAGAGCAAACCAACAGATTTTCTTTACACCCCTTTCAAGGCATTGCATAAGAGACAAACTTTTTAAAGAGCAGAGACTTACTTGTGTTTTAGTAGAGCTTTAAACTATGTGAAACAAGAGACAAACTTGGTCTGGGAGAAATTGATTCCCTGGGGTGGTAGTGAAAGCAGGTGGAAAGCACTGGGTCTGAGGGTTGAGAGCACGAGGAGATTGGCACAGGGAAGCAGGAGCTGGGCACGGAGGTGTATGAAATCCACAGAGATGAAGGGCTTGGCATGCCCATGAGAGTTGTACAGGAAGTGTGAAAGATTTGATCTCTCGGGTAGTTTATAGGTTTTCAAAGCACACCTGAAAAAAAAGGGTCATTTTGACCCAGATCACAAAACCATGGAGTGCTCAGAATGCCCTCTGTGGTAGGGGTTGCATTTCAACCCTACTTCCCCCTCTGGCGTGAAGTTGTGGAGGGGGCGACTGAATACAGCTGAATGTATGCAGCAGGTGCTAGATACTTGTAGCTCTTAAAGCTTGTTGGACCACGTACTCATGGTTTTGTATAGGTATGCATAAGATGCACACCTATAAAAACTACTCAAGTAGTTCTGTCTTTTATGCTGAAGAGGAATATACAATACAGGAACAGCAGTTCGTTCTTCACACATGCTTTTCTGAACTCTGTGCATAATATGTAGCTTCTTCTTTAATACAATTACTAATTTTATTTTCCTGTCTGTCTCCAGCACAGAATAACAGATAAAATTCTTCTCATCAAATGTCTGACAGTGCTGGGATGTGTTATTCTTATGTTTTTTCTCAACTCATTTGTTCCAGGCATCTACCTAGATCTTGGTAAGTTTCCTAGTTTTGTTCTAAGTAAAACAAGCAACCTCCCTGAAAAAAGCCAGTCATATCTTTCTGAGTCTGGATCTTTATAGAAAGCCATTTTTCATATCTCCCTATCCTCATAATTCTACCAGGTTAAGTGGCAATTTCTCTGGGAAAAGGAGAACAGTTTTAAAAGTTGAGTCACGTCCCAGTTACCCCAGGAGGAATAGCAGAGAGTGCTCATGACTTCATTTTCTGGACTTTCCAATACTAATGAGCTGGCTAAACATTACAGAATGAGCAAATTTGACCTTGGCATCATTTGCACTGTTTGAGTGAATGACCAAGATGCATTAGAGAGATCAGAAAATAATCACTCCATGGAAGCACAAAGAAGCAGTTTGGCATTATTTCTTAAGTATAGAAAGCTCTTTGTATAATTTACAGTCTCCATTACTTTATCACCATAATAATTTATTTCCCAAATTAAAAACTGGAGGACACTATATGGATGAAATGAAAGCAGCTGTATGCATACTTTCTATATATAGATGTACATATGGATGTTTTTATACAGGTAGTTGTATATCTCTATGAGAAAAAGCTCCACATATCCTGAAAACAGAACCAAATCAAATCTCACATTTAACTGAAAGGCAGTCATAAAACCTACCTGTGCATTGACCAATGAAAAATGAAAATATTTTTTTTGGCTGCTGAGCTCTTCAAGATTATGGAATTTCAGATACATGGTTTTTTCATACAATCTGAATTTACACACTATGTACTTCTATCTCAGTGGCTGAAAGATGGAGCAGTCTTGAAGAGGAATAGCTCATAATGAATAACTCATTAATCATATACACAAATATTACATTGACACTTATTTTTGCTGTGCAAAATATAGAGCCAGTTATAGCTCTACAATGGAGATGAGGTTGTAAGCAAGACCTTCCATATCTGCTGCTGACAGACTATTTGCCATGGAAATGGGCAATTTCAGCCATGAAGATTGTTGTCTGTTAGGAAGTTAAAAGGTATACTGATGTACTATAACAGCAAAAGTGCTACGTTAATAAGGTCTGGGAAAATGCAGAAGCTGGAAATATTTGAAGGCATTTGAAGTCACGGTGGCTGAGAACATAAGAAAAGCCTTCACATTGAGAATTTAAGAAATCGATTTACATCCTTACTTCTCTGTCTCAGATAAGTGGCACTGAACCATGTAGGACTTCTTGATTTAAGCCCAACATCTCTAAATGTTTTTGAAAAGCCAGACAGTCATGAAAGGCTAAACAACACTGGTTGGTTATGCTCCTGGTAAGATATTTTTTCAAAACTGCAAAGGAGTTGGAGTCAAAGCTAGAAGAAACATAGTAACTATTGATCTTTTTTCTTTCTTTTGTCCTGCTTTATGCCAGTAAAATAAACGAAAACAAATGGAATGTTTGGCAGTGTAGGTTTCTGTTACTCAGTAGCTGAATAAAAACCTTGGGCTGTAAAAAATAAGGGCTGTATGTGTTCTGTATAATCTCCCCCTGTTCTGCATTCATGGCAAAACTGTCAGATTAATGAATAAATGTTACTACAGCATACACATAATTTCTACTAAAAATTAATGAAATCTGTAAACTTCTACTAATAAGTTTAAGGGTTCCATTAACTTACAGGTTCTCATTTTTGTTTCCTGAATTCCACTATCTTGATGATAGTTGTCACTTATTTATCACTACTGAAGTAGTGCTGCTGTGAGGCTCTATGGATTTTAGTCTTCCAAAGCATGGAAATGTATTTCCTAATATACACTACATCTTGTACTCTGTTGGCTTGGGTAAATTTGTTCAGTATGTTTTTCTCATAAAAATGAAAGTAAATTGCAGTTCAGTGTTTAATTTTCTACCAGAATAATGGTTTATACAGAGGCTGAAGTGCCAGAAATCTAATAACTTTAAATTGCACTTGGTAGAGAGAATTAGAAAGATTTTAAAATTCTTTATCACTCCCAAGCCTTGATACAATGTTTTCATTATGAACTTGGAATCATCAATGTAATTTGAAGGTACTGACATTTTAATTTAAATAATAAAATTTGCATACTTAGCTGCCTTTTAAAATGCAGAACTCTTTCATATTCTTGTGCCTATTCATTAATTTATTTAGTGTAATTCTGTGAAATATCTATGTTAATGAAAGATTAGTGCTGAGACTTTAAAAAAACAGGTACTAAAAACTGTAAGACTCCTACAGTATTTTCACGTGACCCCATGCAATTTTGTTTTATTAATAAAACATTGATAAAACATCTGAGAAAAGATGACAAAGGATAAAAGTAAAGCCCCTTTGAAGATTGTACCTGGCTCCTATTTTGACTTTAGCTTTTAGGCAGGCTTGTCTAGGGCTTTGAACTATATTAATATGTCCAAAATAATTTAAAAAGTAATATAAAGTAAGATTTTGTTGAAATTTTAAGCTAGATTTTTTGGAGGGAGGGTGTTCCAAGTGACTGGGTCAGAAAAAATACGAAAATCAATTTATAGCTTAATTCCTTCTGCTTATGTGGGGAAGATGCTCTCTTTGGTTTGGTTTTAGTCAGTTCAATGAGTTGCTGAGCTGCTGTGAATTTTGTGCAGTTCCTTCTAGTATCTGTGAAGAGGGACCCATCATCTCTGTGGCCCTGCTTTTGTCTGCTTCTCTCAGTGCTTTCTGCATGATATGCAGGCAGCCTGCTCTTGCTGACCCCCTCACTCTTGCTCCCTTCCACCTCTGGACACCTCTTTCCCAGGGCCAGACTCATTAGTTTCTGAGACAGGAGAATGTCTTCTCCTCCTTCGAAAGTTGCAACAAACTCTGTTGCTCTCATATTCAAGGAACAAGGTGAAAACCCAAGAGTAAAGGGATGAGGTAGTTCCTGTTTCAGAGAGGAGATACTGCCCCAATTTTGGCTGCCAACAGCTGGAAGGTGGGGTGGTATGCCAGGAGAAATACAATTGTGGTTTTGCCTTATTTGTGTATTGATTCCTGCCTTATTGCCACCGTTTTTCCTGTTGAAGACATGACCCTTGCACAGGTGAACCTATGGTGTTACCATCCATGGCTTTTCTCATGTTCCTTTGATGAATTATCTAAGCAAGGGGACAGGGGGAGATTGCTTTGGGTTCACTGAATTCTCCCGTAATTAAGGACTGCCATTTGTTTACTTGAGGGAGCTGTCTTGGATTTTTTTTCACTTGTACAGAGGGGTTATGTGTTTATGCCACTGTCTGAACCCATTCTGGTATTTTTGGTGCCGTGGATGTCTGTGATCCTTCAAACATCAATGTTTAATCTAATTACCTTCATCTGCCCTCAAAATAATCTCTGGGGGTGTCACTAACCAGTGGAGTTGATCAACAGCTGTGATTCAGCCTGGTTTCAGCTTTGGTGTGATTAACCAAAGCAGTGTTAACAGACCCCCCAAATTAGGAACTTATAAAAAAATTACAGTTTTATTCTTTCAACTAACTAACATGATCACGATGACCTTTCTGGGTAGTAGGACAAGTCGTATAATCAGCATTCTATATCACTTCTGTCAAGCAAACATCCTAGATCTAAATTTCCCTCATCATTCTTACACTAAAGCTAAAATTCCTCAATATTTACAAAGATTATCTTGTTTGATGAGACTTCTTCCTCTTGCAAAACTTTCTCTTGTCCTTTATATTGATGTGGTTTAACTTCTGACTGTGGACTTAGTCTGCAAATTCTGCTGCAGCCACTTTTGGGGGTCTGAAGCACTCTTTTTGCAGAGTGTGCCAGTTGTATCTTGCATCATTGAAACATTTTAAAACTGTGACTGAAATAGGGGGGAAATAGGAAAATAACAGTTTTCGTTTAATGTAAACTGACTTCTGTTTGTTTGGTAGGCCATGTTGTGCAGACTTCTTTTTATTTCATTGCCAGAGCATTAAAGGAGAAATGTATTCAGTTGCTGTAGATATGAAAGACTCTTGTTGCATTGTCATTCCTTTGAATACCACTTGCCATATTTATAGACTCATTTCCATAATTTACAGAAAAATCATTGAAATTCACATGAGAAATTAAATACCTTAATGGGTGTCTAGGTTTGAGACAAATTTAGGAGGAAACGTCTCCTCTAAAGAAAAGGCAGGTTTTGGCACTCCTTCCCCCACTGATACTAAAGGAATTTTCTTGGATGAAAGTGAAAAAACCTCTTTATTTAACGAACAAAGTGCCAGCAGGGCACAGGAAAAATACGAGTAATGTCAGATAATAAACCTCTCTGCAGAGAAAGCTGGTGGATTTAGAGTTCCCTCTGTAGCTGGCTCGGCCGCTCCCGAGGTCCGAGGCTGGGATGCGGCATCCCCGCAGCCTCCCCGCCGGTCCACGGGGTCCGATGATGTGGTTCTTGGATCACAGCTAGGCCGAGCAGTGCCAGAAGAAGAAGAAGAAGTTTTACCAGAGGATTTTGGTATGCTGGTATGCAGTCCTGGGAAAACTTTTTGCCTCAGCTCACAAGCTGGCTAGAAGCAGGAATGCACTCTGTCCTGCTGCAAGCAGAGCCGAGAAACACAGGGGAGTGTGTGAGTCCTTGAACACAAACCCGGCTTCCCCCCTCCTTTGCTTGGACGCAGCTTAAAGCTGCGGAACCCATTTCTGGGCATAAAGCAGATGATAGGGCAATAGAGCATTCTCATAAAATCACCCCAAGACAATGGGAAAGGGCCTCAGTAGAACAGTCTCCTCCCTCAACTATGTCTACAGAATATTATGCAAATTATAGCAAAAATTTCATCTTAACCGGAGAGAAGAGTCACATCTCAAATTCAGGGAAGTGGATGGGATTTAAAGTTTCTCCTCTTTACTTGCTTTTGATTTTCATCCTGCTTTTGATTTTCATGTTTCGGTGGACATGCTCAATTTTCAGCTTACCCTGTAATTTACATAGATGAACCAATAATTATAATAGAGTTGAAACTGAGTGGCACTTATCTGATAGCTTGCTTAGTGAGGAAGAGGGAGCTTTACAGTCCAGAGAGCTTCACAAACCTGCTTACATTTGTTATTTCATCACAGGATTTGTGAAGTTTCATACCAATATTTACTTAGAAACAATTATGCCAGTTCTCCATTACTGCAGCCTACTAAGATTTTAATAACTAACTCGATCCATTTATTTTCTGTAACATTTAAATTAGGAGCTCACTGCAGGAATGATTCTTGGCTAACAACTTTGAGACAGATCTGTAGGGTCAGTATGTGTGTGTGCAAAAGCTTGCATGAGTTGCAGTGCTGTAACCAATGGCAGAAGTCTTTAACTTAGGGATTTTTGACTAAATTATGTGATGATGTAAACTAAAAATTTCCAGTATTCCACAAGTGAAATAAATGCGTGGATTTGTTCTGAAGATGCATCTTAGGAAGCTGCTCAAGAGGAACTCTAATAAACTTCCCCCACTCCCCGCCCCAGCATTTATGTGGGCCCTGAGACAGACTTGTGTATGTGCATTTGAACTTGTGCTAAGAGGTTTCTTTAGAATGGTGCTAGAGATTTTAAACTTGAACCTCTCCTCCACAGCTCTTTGAGAAAGATCCTGCCTCACAGTGTGCAGCAGAATTCCTCAGATCCAAAAGATTTATATATCCTCATAGAGGAGTACATGGCTGAGAAAGGTGTGGACATCCCATTAGCATGAGAGAGCTGTTAATGTCAAAGGCTCTTAATTTTATACTTTGAAATTTTATTCTGGAACATTTTTCTCATCTCTTATCAGTCATAAATAGATTGAACTATGTTATGCCACTATTCTGTGTGGTGTTGGAGTTGTATAAATATGACATTTGTTTACAAACAATAAAACTGTATTTGCAGAAACATACAAAATTGACTTAAAAATTTAAGTGTTTGTCCCCATGGAGAGGAAGACAAAAGAAAGTGTTTATATTTTCTCAGTGTTTGGTTTCAGGTTAATTTGTGCAATAGTTAAGATGAATGGTTCATAATAGAGCTACTCAGAGTTACTGAGTTGTTTTATAAAATATCTGACAAAAACCATAGACCAGCTTAATAAGCTGATGTATAATTTTTTAATGCTTAAGAAAACAAAAAATCCTGGTGAGACAGACAGCTATTAAGATACAAAAAAACCTGGTGAAGGAGCTAGATTTAAGAAAGCACAGGCCAGATGCCAAGAATGACATCAAGTTTAGCACATCTTATATTTTACTTCCAATGTCACTATATTGTCATCATCAAAAGTGCACATTTGGTCTTTAATTTGTCACCAAAGCTAACATTTATGTAGAAATTAGCTAGGTCTAGGAAATGAATCAGTTTTAGCTGATGAAAGCCTGTAGGTATTGACTCCTAAGTAATGACTCAAATGGTAGTTTATTGTCAACGGCATTTAGAGCTGTCACAATGACTATTTTCTTTTCTTTATCTCTGTTTTTTTTCCCATTTGAAGTTAAATTTTATTTCATTATTTTTGAAAGCTTTCTAACGTGACTTGATAAACTAGTCAACCAGATGCAAAGCTTGGGAAGCAACATTTGTGGACCTTTTCTGTAGAATTAAAAATACCATCCTGAATAATCTGTAGTTGCCTGGAAACTCCTTCACATATTTCAGTAAAGTAAATGGCTTTGGCCTCCAAAACATTTGGATTATGGATGCCCTGTCTGTACATGACAGTAGGCTCCTGCTTTCAAAGTCTCCATGGTCTTCTTAAGCTTGTGATTTTGTGGGCAAAAGGGGGAACATCCCCTATATCTGGAGCTGAGAATTTATTGTCAGTCTAATTAAAAGTTGTATCAGTGCAACCAAAGCAAGCAATTATTATTCATCTTATGGCAATACTAACACCTAGAGTCTAAATTATCTAATTAGTACAAAACAAAACTCATTAACAATATGCAGTATAAATTGTTGCAAAAAACCAACCAACCAACCAACCAACCAACTTCTCCTCCCCTCCTCCAAACACACAAACCAAACTCCTCTACCCCAAAATCCACCCAAAACACAAAGGAATTATCCCAGTGTCATCTCCCCTTTTTTCCTGATATTAGGGTCACCCTTTGATGTTCTCTAGGGTGCTAAGGGTCACACATTTAGGCTGGGAGGAGTCACAACACATTGTTGATAACCTGAGGGTTTTGCTGGGATGAGATGAGCATGATAGGGGTGTCTTCCTCCTCTTTGCCAAGATGTGAAAAGTGTTGGTGTTGATGGTTTCTTACTTCCTGTGCTTGAGTCCACTTGAGCCTATTTTGATATATTTTCTGAAGCTTTACACTTCACTTTCTCAAATTCGGTTTTCAGCTCTACATTATACCTGATTTTATCATATAACGTATGCTGTATGTATGTTATATGCTTTTTTTCTTGTGCTTTTTGTTACTCCTAAAACGGGTTTTGACCATCTCATAGGTTTACTCTATCACCTATAACTAACCACTGTTGAGTTACTGATAAACCTGGACTCTTTTTTATCATCTTAGGTGTTTATTTTAGCTGCAGTTACTCATGGGCTCTTGTCTGTGGCAATTTCTTTCTTCCCTTACTGTTTTCCATTAATGCTCCACCTATATGAAGCTGTAATGCTGCTTTCCATGACTAAAGTAGTTTCTTTAGTTGCTGATCTGACAATGGTAAACAAAGCAATGTGTTGTAGCATCTGACACATCGAGTGTCACAAAGAACATCGAGTCCAATGTAGAAAGACATAATAAGATTAGAGCCAAGATTTTAAGCTGTCCTCTTTGAAAGTCTTCAGGCCTTTCTGGAGATTCTTCCAGATCCTTGCAGGTGTGCTTGATTGGGCTGCTCTGCAGCCCTTTTCCTGGGTGTCATCAGCTACAATTGCCAGTGAAGTTTGATATATTTGTCCTTGTTTAGTGCTCTTAACCTCCCTGCTTGTGCTTCATCTGTTTACTCTGTCATCTGTCGTGGCATGTGGTGGTGCTGGTTTAGGTGGTCTAGCACTTTCACATTGAGGTCAGGAAGAGTTCTGCATGGGACTGACCTGCTGACATGTAGCATAGAGACGATTGCATTGTGAAAATGCAAACTGTTTTTTTAAAATAAGAATGGACATAACTTTATCTGAGAGACTTCGTACGTCTTTGATTCGTAGTCATGTTGAAAAAATTCCTGGTAGAGCGTACATGAACATGAGTTAAAAATAAATTTGACAATGCTTTTTTAATAATGAGAATATTGGAACAGAACTAAATCAGTGCAGCCAGCATTGACTCGGACTCAGAAAGTCTGGTCCAGATGTTAGTTATCCATCCCTGTCAGCATAACACTTTGCTTGTGAAAATACAAGAGATCTACTTTCCATGATCCTTGCAGTCTTAATTTATTTTAGAATAAGTTTTCAAAAAATTCTGCCTTGGAATTTCACGGTTGTCTTTAAAAAGAGGTCATTGTGCATGTACAATACCCCCTGTCCATGCAGCTGCCCATACATTTGATAAGAAAAGAACAAGAACCATTAACAGTTGTATGTGCTAGTGCAGCCTTTAATCTTTATTGCTCACTTCTAGAGAAGTCGACCTTTCCTTTATCTTGATATTTGCAGCTCCTCAAATTATTTTTTGTTCACAAGAGTCAATAAGGCTATGGCAATAGAGTGTGTTTGTTTGCAGTGACCTTTACTGAGAGTACTCTGCAATTTTTCAGGCTTACGGACTGGTGCGATATAGACAGCTATATATCTGTCAGCTCATGTCTGGAGAGGGAGTGCCCAGCTGTAGCAATGTCTAACCAAGGTTTCTTTCTTACAGTGTTCTGTTTTGAATGCCATCCCATCTCATCTATAAATTGTGTTTGAAGAGTTAATGAAGTTATGTGTTGGCATTAAAATACAGTGGTGAATACGATTTCACATTCTGACTTCATGCTATTACAGATACTGAACAAAGTCCAGCACATCCTTTCCTAAGGCACATGTGTTGATCTGGGATTACAGAGCAGTCAGTTCTTTACCTCCTTGTTTTATGCAACACTTCTGTTTTTTATTGCTGTGATTACCTTGTATCAGCATAGGAACCTGCTTCTTTTGCCTTGCATGGGGTTATAGCTTCCACTGTATTTTCCCCATATTCTTTTATTCCTCATGTATTTTACCAAGTATTTATTGGTGTGGTGCAAGTCTTGCACTGTCACCATCACTGTTCTGTCCCCCAAGGAGTTGCCTTAAATTATGGTGCTAAAAATAACACAGAATAGAAAATGATTTCTATGAAGCTAAGCCTGTGAAAAGAGACTGCTCAAAAGACCAGGAAGTTGCTTTGTGAGAAGGTAACTTTATGTTACAAAAAGTAGAATATTAAAGAGCACTTACCAGTGGACAGAAAGTACTACTTAGAAACATTCAGCAAGATTTCAGGATGTATATTTTCAGGGATGCCTGATAAAATAAAACAAAAATTTGAATAAACCAAAATTGGACCATTTTCATTCACATTCAAAACTACTGATAAAACATATTCTATGTGTAGAGCAAGCACTTCTGGAAGTATGTCTTTGATTTTTCACTTTTTCACCCCAATGTTTTTACAGGCTTGTGTAAGAGGATGATCCAGCATATACTACATTACAATTACACCATAGTGCGTGAAGGACTGGCATACATCCTTAAGCTACATTCTGAGGGGTTGTGGAGCTAATTAGATGTCTTCTGACTAAGCTGTTGGGACCCAGTTATCGACTTTACTCATATATTCAATACCATGCTGTGTGAATAATTATTCAAAGCTAAGCACCAAATATATTTTAGCTGGTAAACCTGTAATGGACATTGTGGGCTTAAAAGGTTTTTGCAGTTCACAAAAAGTTGCTGTGGCCTTTATGACAAATAAAGAATTTTAAAGAGCACAGAAAATGAAAATCATACTTAGAGAAAAACATATAAAAAATCAGTGTGTCCCTCCCATTGTTTGCAGATAGGAGTACTATATTTTCTTCTGTCAGAAGCTGGTATAGATTGTTTTTTAAAAAAACCTATTTCCTATTTCTCAACCACTGTAAATGTGTGACCCTGAATATTGTGTTTCCTGAATCACCGTTGCTGCTGTTAACATCTTCTCACTCTTTCTTGTCCTACCCACTAGTGCTGCCACAAATAGCTTGCTCTCTGCCTGTGGGGGAAGCCTGGTATTTACCCAAAGACTTGTCAGGACCTCTTTAATCATCTTATCTTTGAGCCAAATATGCTGGATTCTTCACATTTTTCCTCAAAAGTCAACTCTTCAGACTGTTGATTGTGCTTCCTTCTCTGCCTCAGATTTCCTAATGTGTATGCATCTTACAGTATATATTCTCAGGGTTTACCAGGGATGAGGAGAGCAGAGGTTGCTTCACAACATTTACTGTTTATAGCCCTGGTTCTGTATTTCAGTGAGCAATGAGATTTAGTTGTGATACACTGTGTTTGTCAAGTCTTTTCTGCAGGACTATTTGGCATCCAGTTGCTTCCCATCCTGGATTTTTACAGTTTTATCCCTTCCGACCTAAATGCATTATCTTGCACTGTCTTGAGCAGCGTAATGTTTTGCTCAGGCCAGAATTGAAATCACGCAATGTTATCCTGACTTTGGTTTTCAGTTCAAATGTCTCAAGTGCCGTTTCAGTTTCCAGAAAAGTGAAATTTTTGTGTACGCTCGGTCTTCATAAATGCATTACCCCAAAATCTGTGCATGTAAAGTGAATATACAGTGTCCACATTTTCACTTTGTTCGGAGGAAGCTTGTTATACTTCTATGCTCCTGACCTGCTACTATGAGGTAGTAGGTAAGACAAAATTACTTTTGCTGAGGAATGCAAATTCTTCTTAACGAGCATTTGAAAAGCCTAAAAATTACACAGTAATTTTTCTCCTTCATTTCTTTCTCTTTCTCCTGCCTACCTCCAAATTCTAGGCTTCTATTTGATTCTATTAGATTGTTTTATATTTTCAAGTTCTTCTGCTTGATCATTTTAAAATAAGGGGTTTTTGAGCAGGATTGCAATTGTGTTCTGCTCATCATGAGCTAAGTATTATTCCGAAGGTGGTTTTCCCTACTGGGTATGAGAAAAGCAAAGCACTCAAGCAATTACTACAGTACTTTTTTTTCTGGCACCAGGCAGAAGACAGGGAAATCTTTTCTTATGAAGACTGCATTATAAATTTGCAAGATGGATTTTATAATAAAATTTCATTTTCTCTTCCCTAAAATGAATAGAAACAGTCACCCTCTCCAACAGGTAGAAATAGAATTTAGATTCTGTTTCTCTCCAAGTTCTATTTCCAGGACATCAATTGTTGTCAAACAGAGGCACTAAAAGGCAGTAAAGGAAGTGGTCTGTGGAACTGTAAATGGGCTTTGTTTTCACTAGAGTAATGAGAAGTTATTTTTAAAAATTATTTCTATTTTTCTTCCTCGTGGCTCTCTTTTGTGGTCCAGGAATCTAGGAAAAAAATGAACAGAGAAGCCAGTCTTTAATGTATCCTAGTAATTTCAAAATTCTTCATAGTGAATAAAAAAATGCCAAGAAACTCTCCTGTCCTGTCCTGTCCTGTCCTGTCCTGTCCTGTCCTCTCCTGTCCTGTCCTGTCCTGTCCTGTCCTGTCCTGTCCTGTCCTGTCCTGTCCTGTCCTGTCCTCTCCTCTCCTCTCCTCTCCTCTCCTCTCCTCTCCTCTCCTCTCCCCATGTGTGTAGACTGAAATAAGCTCTGTGCAGCCAGAACTGGCAGCTGATGTGTTTGCATTCCCTCTGGAGAGCTGTACTTGCTGAAGCACGGCAGGATGATACCTCCCTTGCCTGTCTGTATTCTCAGGGAACAATATTGTAAGGCCAGGCACTATTCCCTCATGCAAGGCTTCATGCCTGAAGCTAATGTGTGCTGATAACACTCATGGTGCTAGAAAATACCTGGCTCCATCCACCTCTTCTGCAATTCTGTAATATTTCATTAGCTTTAGTGTTAATTGTTATCTCCATATAGAGATAACAATCAATTCAAGTCGATTCATTATTATTGGAGACAGAAGGGTAGAATAATGTCAAGATATTTTCACAGATTGTTCCAGAAGTAATGAGAAATTCTTTAATGCTTCACTATGTTGTACTTACATACAAAATGCGCGTGAGAAAATGTAATGTTGTGACTTAAGATTTTATAAAATAGTGGTTAAAATTCTGCTACTTAGCTTCAAATCAGCACATATCTACTTTCTTTTGCAGTATTCTAACAGGAATTGCCATCAACCCACTATTCTTTTACGGAAATCAGAAAACAGCCAAGAAAACAGGCAGAAGAAAATTAGGCAGTGCATTTCCATATCCCCTTTCTTTATGTTCAGAGAAAATTATTTTGATTTTCATAAACAGATTTGTTTTCTTTTATAAGACAGCAGATCGACTTTGCTATTGAAAAGTCATGGTAGATGGAACTGACAGTTCTTACTTTCCTCTGCTGCTTTGGGAACTCTGGGAGTTTTAAGATAAATGAACCAGAGGGATCAAACAGCTCTAGAAAGAATTTTACCTGTGAAGAGGGAGAGTGAGCCTTGCTCGGACAGGAGATTTGCTATTTGCATTTTCTGGCTGATTGTGCATTTGATTTGTATTTTCTCTCAATTCGTTACCTAAATATTAAACACTTAAGTATAAAATACCTAAGTATTTTAAGTATAAATACCTGAGTATTAAAACACTTCAAGATGTACAGAGGATCATCTCTGAAGAGAGCCTCTTTTGCTCTAAGTCTCCCTTCTTTTCTAAGGAGAGTTTTCTTTCCTGATTATCTTCTAGAGCAGGTAGCCACTGAGTCTTCAAGGTCCAGGGGATGCAGCCAGCCTTTTGGGAGCTGCAGAATCCTTCACTACTCCTGAGTACTTAAAGGTTTCTCTGTAATCCAAACCCATTGATTATTGGGGTAACCCATCTCTGTCTTACTTGCCTTTATATATATCTTTTTTTCTTTTTTTTTTTTTTTAATTTGAAAGCAGAAACCATTCATCCTGTGGTGTCTGTGAACTTTTCCTGTTACAGTCAGAGCAAAAGTATGGCAAAAATCTTTGAAAATCACAGTACTGTAACTTACATGTTGGTAGCACATAACAAGTCTGTGAAGTGTAAAGCATTGTTCTCTCTTTCTCTCATGCAGGGTGGATTGCCATGTTGGGAGCCCTTTGGCTGCTAGTGCTAGCAGACATCCATGATTTTGAGATGATATTGCACAGAGTTGAGTGGGCAACCCTCCTGTTCTTTGCAGCATTGTTTGTTCTCATGGAGGTAATATTCTCTGATTCTAAAGCCTGAAGAAGTTCAAGCAATTTCAAATGTGAATTATGTTCCTGGAGAGAGGCATCCTGCTGGTTCAATCCCACTGGAATATTGTTGATCAAGTGTAGTTACGGTAATACAGAGACAAATTGCAGAGTGTGAAAGTTAGTTGAACCTCTTTCATATTTAAATTTTCATTATAAACTTGGTCTCACTCTCTCTCTTTATTCTGCATTTGTTGAATGTATCTCACACAATCATTTTTCTGTAATTTAAATTTCAGTATCTGGGTTTATTGTTGGTCTATGTGTGCAGATATTTTATATGCATTTATGTGTTTGTTTACAATTATTTACACAAATGATAGGAAAAATAATAGAACAAGATTAAACCATAGTTGAAAAATGCTTGTAGTGCTGTCTGCTACAGGCTTGCTACCAAATGGCCTAAGATATCTCATGGGAGTGTGATTCGAAAGGAAAATAACACTGAATTTCAGTTTGCAATGCTAATTTAAAAGATATTCAGCTCTTGAAATGCCTGGGTATTTTCTGTGTGTTTGTCTGTTTGACAACAGTCCATCCATGTTTGTATCTCCTTTTTCCTATTTGATGCTTTTGTACAGCTTGAGAGGATTTATTTTTACCCCAAATATTTGGATTTTTTTTTGTGTGGGTACTCACATTAACTTTTTAATTAGGCTTCTAGAATGCTGACTGTTTTTCAATTGTTAATTGTTGGGTTTAAGTGATATAATAATGTTGTAGAAACATGACTGACAATACCCAAGTGACCACTGACACTGCCATGGCTATTGAATTGTCTGAGTGAGAAGCCTGGGAAAAGCCTGTGATAACAAATTTGCTCATACAGCCTCTTTCCTCCCCTCTCCCCTCCCAATAATTGCAAAGATCCCAGGAATTTGGAAATTGGAATCTATTAAAAAAATCACCAGCAGTAAAAGGGACAATGTTTGAAGCAAATAGAAACAAGAACCAATCCAACTAACTCTAATTAATGCCAAAGTGGAAGTCAAAACCTGGTAACCTCCGAGAAGATGAGTGGAAACTCTGATTATTATGATGAAGTTTTCTGTGAGGTACTAAGTCTAAAATTCATCAGAAAATATTATTTTATTGTATGCTCATTAGAACAGGCAATTTTTAGTTCTCCATTTTATCAGGTTCTATATAACCTTGCATTCTCTAGCTCTTATAGGGAATCAATGCTGAAGCCATGTTTATTTTGTCTACTGCTGCTGTAACAGTTTATTAGTTGTATTTGCTGATGTATTTTTCGTTTGAAGTTGGATGGAATGGCTGTGATTTGAGTGCTGTGTGACTGCACAATACCATAGTAAAATACACAGGAATTTATTTGCCATTTAATGCCAGGCTTTGGATACAACTATTATAATTCACTGAACTTCATTTTTATGGTTTCTCAGGTCACCAGTGAATAGTTTGCTAATGAAAGAATATTTTTCCTGTCTCCCTACAATAACAGCAGTTTAAGGTCATGAAAGAAACTCTTCCAGATAATCAAGAAAAAAAATGTGAGGTATTAAATTCTTCCTCACAGTGAATGAGACAGTGTTCTATGTATATCATCACTGCTAATTTTTATCTGGATCTATTGGATTAGTAGGTGACAGTCCTTTCCAAGGCATTTTTCTTTCCTTTAAGTTACCAATGCCAAGAAGAAACAGGTCAAAACAAAAATATACGTTGAAGTATAAGAAATCTTTCCATGGTCTAGGACATCCAGCAATTGTCAGCTCTTATTGCTCACCCTTGGTGATCCTTCAGCTTGGGTAGTTTCCAGTCTGAAGCTGTTTCCTACTGCTATAAATGTTCTCTTTCCTATTACAAGGCACATTTAAAAACCTGTGTGGGACTTAGGCTGCAAGTCATTTTGGAAAATGTCATTTGAGTTCCAGACATTTTGGAAAATGTGATTTGAGTTCCTGAACCACAGGGGAACTCTTGGAGGTTCTGCCTTTGGGGGTTCATCAGTCCAGTCTGGTGCATCTTTTACAATGAAAAACTTGGAAATCCTTTGGATCTCTCTTGTTTTCTATTGTGTCCCCTGGGTAATTAATCTTTACTACTGTGTTTTTGGTCTTTAGCCACAAGTGGCTGTTACATGCTATAAAAATCTTTCTGCTTCTTCTGTCTCTGTAAAATAAATCCCTATGCCTCTCAGGATTACAGTTCTTTGTTCACTTTTCTAGTAGAAATGGACATAATACCTTCAGGCAGAGTTTATTTACAACAGGCATCATAACATACTGTCCACAAGAGGATTAATGAAAATTTTTATGCATAAATTAGATTTTGTTTTAAAATGGCACAGGATTTTTTTCTGCAGTAAAGCTCTTTTGTGAACTGCCACACAGGAACTAGTATGCTTGAAGACACCAATTAGTGCAATAATGCTTACTCCTCTTAGAAGACACAAGAATATCCGGGAGACCCTCTGCAGTTTACATGCAGGGGAGGACAGTGGCAGGGTACTAATTGCTGACTTGCACTTAGGTGGTTGCAGGAGAGTGGCCTGGAGATCATAGAGACATCCTAAAATTTTTTATGTGATTAGTATTGTCACCATCTCTAACAAGATGGGCTACCTGCAGACTCTCTTGCAGGAGTGATGTGTGTGTCCTGAACATCTCTTTTTCTTGAGTTCCAGAATGAATTTTGAGTGTTACTCAAAAGTAATACCTTCTGTTAGTAGATAATTAATAAGGCAACAATATTAATTGAATGTAGATCTAGGCTCTAATTGCTGACAACTAGCTGTTTAAAAGTTTATTTTGAAGTGTGAACACAAAGCAATGATACAAAAACTGTTGCTGTTCGTTAAGAATATTGCTTTTATATACCTTTAAAAAGTCACTGGCATAACCTTTGAGTTGATAAAGCAACATGGAGAGCTTAGAAAGAAAATGGTAACTTAAAATCACCAACAAGACTTAATTTCTTAGGAAACACTTCTGGGAAGCCAAAGGAATGGAAAAATATTCTTTTTTTTTAAAGTGTAAGGGGTATGTGCTTGTATTTAAAAGTTTTGGTGCTTGTTTTCTACATGCTGTGCCTTTAATTGTGGATAAACCTTTTCTTGTTCAATGTATTGTTAAAAAAAAGTATTTCTGGGCCAAATTTACTCTGTGGTGATACCCAAACCACTATCATTCACCTGATGTCCAATTGAGCTGCAGGTACAGGAGTTGCCAGTCTGAATGAAAGCACCTTAGTCACTGACGAGACAGCATCCTGTACCACACCACTCGATGCCTATGAGGATCTTTTTCTGCATCTGTCATGGAATTTGACAGCATGCGAGTTGAATGCTTTTTTTCCCACTGCAGTCTTTGAAGGGCTCTGTCTGACTGCCAGGTGTGAGGGTCATATGGAGCTGTGTTGTGTGAATACCGACTCCTGCATCTCTGTGAGGGACTGATGTCAGTAAGTGAGGTATTGCAGCCGACTGATTCTTTTACTTGACAGAAAAAAAAAGGAAAGCAAGCCAACCAGTGTGGTCTAGGCTAAACAAAAAATGATGTGATTTTCTCCCCTGAGAAACTGAGAAGTCATAAAATAGATATACCTTATTAAACCTGAAAATAGTACTTCATTCTTCATGCCTACAAGAAAAGAAAACGAAACCAAAGTGAATTAAAGGCTAGTACCCATGAGTTAAAATCACCCTTTTACCTTGTGGGTCAAGGGAATAGGTCACTGTCCTTGGGTTTGAAGACTCAGTCTGTATTCTGTGTACCCAAGGAGAGATCAGAGTCAGCACCACTAGGCTGAAGTCTTCCTATGTCTTTTCATCTGTGGTAGCACCATGGGATGCCATCTAAATGTCCTGTACGAATGGGAATGGTTCCCACAGGGAGGATAGAGCACTCTGATCCAGGCTGTCCTGGGGTCCAATGCTTACACAGCTCACCTTAGTTCACGTGCCTGACTTGGGCACTGGAGAGCTGGATTTCCTGCCTTTCAGATGCTGCTGCCTCTGTGCCAATTTCTATTCACCCAAGATCTCTGTCCTGGTTTTAGCAGATGGATAGTGGTTTTGGTAGTTTTTGTTATAGGTTTTTGGGGTTTTTTTGAATGGTCTGAGAAAGCCATACATAATTTGTTTTCCTGTTTCTTCATCTGAGACTGAGCATGAGATGCCTGATTTCATCTGACTTTGAAACACATGATATACGTCTATCTATATTGTGGGTTTGGGGAGGCTGGTTTAAAATCAGTTGTGTTCAGGTTTTCGGAAGACACGTATCCACTGAATAATGTCATCTCTGATTCTGTGTCCCATGCTCTTGAGTAATCCTACGATGCATTTCATTGCAACCAACTGCAAATACAGTCACTAATTTCTGCTGTGTCTTTTCTTGCCTAAAATTACTTCTGTAGAAGGTACATGAGTTGAATATCAATATCTTGATATTACTCTTGTAAATGGGAAGAAATGGTTGGATTTTCTTACATCCAGTGAAAAAAAAAGTAAGTACATCATGTACTTCATTAGTTGATATCAATGTCTTTTTTTTTTTTTCCAGGCTTTGGCTCATCTGCACTTAATAGACTATATAGGAGAGCAGACAGCTTTATTAATAAAGGTGTGTTTAAAATATTTATAATTTTTTAACAGGTAAGAAAAAGTTTTACTCCAGTAGAACAATAAATAATACTTTTATTTTGAATTTGATGTTAATGATTGCATTCCTGCATCAACAATATCAAGAAAGCATGTCATACTTCAGCATGGATGATATTTAACATATATATATCTGTCCACAGCCAGAATAAACATAGCCATTAAGGCAATAGGGAAGCTTTTTCTGTAGTCCAAAAACTCAAAAAATGCAAAGGTGAAAAAAGTATAAACAGCTAAAGGTAAAAATTCACAGTTGCATACTGTATTTCTTGTGTGAAAGCTGAGTATTAGAAATATCAATCTTTGTACTTCTGTTTGTTCAAGTTCTCTTGGAAGATGAACTGTAATTGTGTTATTAAATGTTAGGCTATTTTATGTAAGATGCCTTTCCTATCTCAGAGCCTAAAGGAATGATAAATGTCAATAAATTGAAGCTGTAAAGGACATGCAATTATGCTGCGGGGGACACACAGAGCAACACTGATCTCAAAGTTATAATTTTCTCTCTCTCAATTCCAGGTGGTTCCTGAGGATCACCGCTTGGCAGTGGCCATCATTTTAGTGCTCTGGGTGTCTGCTTTGGCCTCCTCCGTGATTGACAACATCCCCTTCACAGCTACAATGGTAAGGTCTGTGCAGCACTGCACATCCTCCTGCAGGTGCTGGCAAGGGAGCTGAGCTTACTGATTACAATTTGCTGTTTGGTCTTTTTTTTTCTTCCTGACCTCTGCTGTGCTGTGGCTTACTTTATCCCCTGAGATTGAATCAGTATTAGAAACTAACTCATACTGTTAAGGTATCTAACTGGTACCTGTGGGACCAGAGGCACTGTTTTGGCTGCATTTTTGCACTTTCCCCTCTTATATCCACGTACTTACTTGAAAAATAAAATTGTCTTTTTGATGGAAACTGTCACCATCCATCCAGTGCTATCAATGTTTTTCCTCTATGTGCTGAGTAGTTATGCTAATGCTTTTTTAACACCCTAACCTTTTATTGCAACCTTACTTACATAATTAGTTTAAAAGCCACCAAATTATGTTAAGCATAACAAATGCTTGTCAGCAGCTGAGCTTAAATATCAGAAAAGTATCAAATTATAACAAATTAGGGCATGCTCAGATAGGTTTATTTGATCAAGTTCTCAGTTTAAATTGTAATCATCCATTCATTGTATCATACTATTGTTTCATTGTTACAGCTCTTTCTCAGCTAAGTATATATTTTCTTCACCTTTTTTTGTCCATTATTGGATGTTCATGTCCACTCTTAACCTGTGCCAAGGTTTAAGACACTTCTTATAGGGCATATAACAAATTGGGCGGATTTGTAACTGCTCTATAAATATATATTAATATGGTATTTTGCTTTGATTACTGTGGTGTTTCCTGTGAAATTATAATGATTTAACCACAACAGACTGCAAGCAATAGGCATGAAAGGAAAGATTGTTCTGGGGTGAGTCACCTCCCAGCAAATGCTTGAGGACTATTAAGCAATTACGCAGAAATCTTCGCTTAGAAGATTTTTGCCTCATATCCAGCTAGTCTATAAAAATTGGTTTGGAGCAATACCAAACAGCACCTACATGCATATCAACCAAAGGAGTATGTTTTGGGAAAAGGTCTGAAATGCAAGAATCCTTTGGGATGCCTGAAGACCATTTCTTTTGTATCTTTGAGGGTGGCAAATACAGATGGACAGGAAGGGACCCTTGTCATCATTTTAAGCTATTTAAAATTTATATTTTTCTCATTCTGTTCTGGGATGAACCTAAGAGACTGCTATAATTTTTAAAATTTTTTTTAATAGGCAGAGAGAAGAGACAGGAAGAGAAATGCAGGCATATTCTCACCTATGTAAAAGCAGTCATTAGCTGAGGTGTTAAGACGTTAATGTGCTATTTGGCAAACTAAAGTTGAGATTCATCTAGTTCAGTGAATAAGCTTGCACTTTAGTCTCTGTCATTCTGCATTAGAAAATCCTTACAGAATGTTCCTAAGTAACTAAGTGCCAAGATCTTTAAACTTCCATTTAAAATTCTTTTTCTTTCTTTGGTACTTTGTTCCTACAGTTTTGGAAGGCTGTTTTTCAGTATATGTGCCAAAGTTATGGACTTCTGATGAGGAGTATTAAATATATTGAACACAAATCTTTTGTAGAATGACTTTTCACTAATCAGGGACTTCTATATATGAGTTTGCTTTGACATTCTCTAGTGATTATAGGAGTATGGGGCACCTGCTGTGATGTAGCCATGAATGATCCTGTCCTTTCCTGGGAAAAGGTTCCAGCTTCACAAATGAGCCTGCACTCATAATAATGAAAGACAGATGTACTGAATCCCTCCAGGCCTCCTTAAGTCTCCTTCAATGGTGAACCAACATCATGACAATGGATCAATCTCTCTTGCATTTTTCATTAGTCATAGCTTTGATGGACCAGGTACTGGATAGAGTTGTGGAATCCATCAAGTTCCTTCAATATGTTGAACCCAGAGATACAAAAATCTGGGCAGTTTCATAGATATCAGCTGTGTTCTCTGACTGAGGAAAGAGTGTTTGGAGGAGGACATCACAGATCTCTGCCTACAGAGGCTTTGCCACTGACCAGTAGGAGTTAAAGGAAACCAGTCTCATGGGGTAATGGCTTGTTTGACTTTGTACATGAATTCCTTAAATATCATGCAGAGATGATGAAAGGTCTGGTGGCAGTTCACAGTCAAGGATGCTAATGGCGCCTTTTCTGCATTAGAAAGACCATGATTCTTGTCCCATATTCCAGGGATGAGGCAGTCCTGCCAGTTCCAATTCTTCTGGTTGTGAGCCCCCAGCTGACTGTGGAAAAAACTACTGCAATTGCAAGGGTGTCTGGAAAGTTATACTGTTTTGCTCCTTCAGGGGTGGGAAGCTTCAAGATGACAGGCATCAGTTCATTCATGAGATGTCCCCAACGCTACCTCTGTGCTGCTGGATAAGGTCTTCCACTCATCCCCTAAAACAATATGCAGTGGATGTCATCCAGACTTGGAACAGGGAGAGGGGATGGGCTGCAAAATCAGTGTAGTAAGTCAGAACTGGAGTGAGAGAGGACAGTCTTCTATGTGAGGTGACTGCTCCCCTGGGCTTAAGGCACTGTGGATGTGAAGCTCCAACTCCTTCAGTTTTCTGTTACATGTAGTGTTTTGACTGAGGAACTACTTAAGAAATGGAAGAAATAAAAAATTCCATTAGAGCCTGAGTTTTGACTTAGGTGCACAGCTGAAGGGAATCAAACCAGAAAAGCTCTGTAACTGTGATGCTGCGTTTCCTTTAAAAAATCACGGTGATGTATGGTTGTCCAAAATTTCCTTTCAGTTTCTGTGTTTGTACTAGTGAGATAATCAGATTCATAATGACTTGCTTTGTGTATAGGAAAAAAAAAAGAAAAAATATTAATGCCTAATTAATGGATCTTGAGACTAAAAGTTTCACTTTATCTGTGTTTGGATAAATTTGACTGCTTCATGTAAAGTTTCAGATTTGACAGCATTAAAATTTATGGCTGACTTAACAGTAAGTTAACTTACCTTAAGAGGATGTGAAAAGTGGAAACTGAAGATTGATATTTTAAAAAGGGAATTAGAATATGAGTATATCTGAGCCAGCATTACACAGAATTCTGGGAAATAAACTATTTTATGAATTGAAGTAATGAAAACCAATAAGGAAAATTGTTTCCTAGAAGAAATTCTAGGCATTTTCAAAAGATTTTATGTATCTATGTAGGCAAATTAGGATTCTTCCTTATCCTAAAACACAACACAGTATCTGCAGTCTTAGGAAAAAAGCATAAATATTTTCAGTTATTTTAAGATTCATATATTTTGAAGTGCAAAATATTCGTATGTTTATACAGAGCGAACATATCAATGATTTTAAGCAGCCTTCAGCAACATGGAGAAGACTTCTCTCTTACTAAAAAATTCTGAAACTACAAAAATCAGATCAGTGTATTATTTGAAGTGCCTTACCCTGAAAATACCATTTCAGTGCAACACTGTTGTTGGTCAAATTCTTCTCTGCTCTAGACAAGGGTAAATCTGGTGTAACCCACAATCAAAAATGTTAGTGCCATATGGAATTCATGTATGGAAGTTGCTAAACTGAAAACTCTCTGAAGAGGGCAGAACACAGCACATAATTTTTGCTACAAAGGATGCTGTTCAAAGAAAATTGCCCACAAGAAACAATGGAATGAGTTTCTGTGTGCACTTAGCTCATCGTAGGTTGAGTACTTTTATTGTTTCTGTCTTGCCAAAATTCTGTTTTTGTTAAATTAAAATAGAGCATTGGAACTGCATGAAGACAAAACAGTTCTCGAAATATCTTCTAATTGCTTATTTGAAATAATTTGTCCTGTATGGAAAGATAATGAACTGTCCCGAAACAAGATGAGGGGGTTGAAAATTGCCCAGTGAACTGTAATCCCAGGACTTTTCCCTTCCCTTTAAAGTGAAAAGTGAAGATCCAGCTCCCTAATTAAATAGATGTCTGTATAAGTGACTGTTTATTGCATTTCTTTGCATAAGCATGCCTGGCAACTGTGATAGCTATCTGCAGAAAATAGGAAAATCAATGATTTCTTGTCACCAAGTAAAAGACGTACTGTAAAAAAGTATTGTAGAATTATAGAACCACTGTTTCACTTGGAAGAGACGTACAACAATCATCCAGTACAACTGCCTGAGCAAATCAGGACAGACCAAAAATTAAAGCCTCTTATTAAGGGCATTCTGCAAATGACTCTTAAACCTGACAGGCTTGGGGCACTGACCACCTCTCTAGGAACATTTTTAGAGTGTTTGGCCACCCTCTCAGTAAAGAAATGCTTCCTAATGTCTAGTCTGAAAGTGCTATGATACAGCTCTGAGCCATTGCCCTGTATTCTGTCACTGGATCTCAGGAGAAGAGCTCAGCACATCCATCTCTACTTCCCCTCCTTAGAAAGCTGTAGAGAGTAATGAAATCACCCCCTCAGCCCTTTTCTCTCCAAACTGGACCAACTCAAAGTCCTCAGCTGCTGCTCAGAGGACATGCCTTCCAGCCCTGTCACCAGCTTTGTTGCCCTCCTCTGGACATGCTCAAGGACTTTCATATAGTTCCTCAAGAGGGTCAACAGCAGCTCCCAGTTTAGTATCATCAGCAAACTTGCTAATGGTGCATTCAACTCCTGTTTTTAGATTGCTGATAAATACTTTGAACAGAACTGGCCCTAGAACTCTGACGTGCATCACTGGTGCCTGGTCACCAGTCAGCTGTAACCCCATTCACTGCAACACTTTGGGCTCTGCCTTTCAGCCAGGTCTTCACCCAGTGCACTGTGAACCCGCTCATCCCACAGCTGGACACCTTGTCTGTGCTGTGAGGGACAGTATCAAAAGCCTTCCTAGAATCCAGAAAAACTACATTCACTACCTTCCCTTCATCCACAAGGAGGGTGACTTTATCATAGAATGATATCAAATTAGTTAAACAGGACTTTCCTACTGTGAACCCCTGCTGGCTGTGCCTGATGATTGCATTGCTCTTTAAATGCCTTTCAATAGTACCCAGTATGATCTTTCCTATATTTTTTCCAGGATCTGAGGTTAAACTAACAGATCTGTTTCTCCTGGTCTTTCTTCATGCTCTTTCTGTAACCTGGAATAACACTGACAAGCTGCCAGCCGGCAGGGACCTTCCCAGGTTTCCAAGACCTTTGGCAGATGATCAAGAAGGGTTCTGCCATAACATCTGCAGGCTTCTTCAGTACTCTGGGATAAATCCCATCATGCTCCCTGGACTTGTGAACATTCAGCTGATACAACTGGTCCTTTTACAGTTTCAGTGTCACAAATTTTGAGTTTGAGAAATACTTGGTGGGAAACTCTGTGAACTCAGACTGTATGTAAAATGCTGTGTTGCGAGCAGCAAATCTAATATATATAGATACGCCTGGGAGTTGCTTAAAAAACACCCAGATAATGTTCTGTCATGAAAAATTAATGAACCAGGAGCTTGGCTATTGTATTTCTCACATTTTAATTTTTGAATGGCAAGGTTTTTTTTCATGTTGCATATCCAACTTTCTTTGTCAGCAGAATAAATGTATTGATGCTCTACTGATGCTCTAGGTGTCATTCTATTAAACCTCTGATATTTCTCTTCCCTTTTCAACAGGCTAAACTCTCCGTGGCATTCTTTGACAGGCAGACTTACTAATTTTTAAGGCCTGGACTTTCCTACTATTGTCATTTAAATAGCCATGAATTTCTGCCCTTAGAATTTTAGGTGACATGATGTTATTACCAGTATGCTCTTTAGTTTAATTGACATGTTTTATCAGCTATATATGCTGAAGCCATCTGTTTATATTTTTCTTTTATTACCAGAAGTGAAAAGACAGCCACAGTAAATGCCCGTTTTACCTGAGTTTAAATACTATTTCCTCAATATAGAGCAACAAACAATTTCCGTGAACCATCTGGCTGACAAGGTGACTTAGTCTCTGACAGGTCTTAGTTAGAAAGTAAATAATTTTTGGCTCACTGTTTATTGCCTCTAGTACTATCGGATGCTTTTCTCTTGCAGTGCTGAATATTTCATACGTATCTCATGTTCTTAATGCCAGCTTTATTTTTGAATTTTCCTTGCCTTCTGCCCTTCCAGAGTTTTCAATGATGTCCTGAATTTCACTGCTTGATAAAAGTGTAAGACTAGGCTGTAGCTGTCTGCAGAGACAGAATTTCTGAATCATCAACAGTTTGGGAAGCTACAAGTAGTTTGTTTTCTATTAATGCATATTCTCTGAAGTTTTCACAAAGGACATCTTTGCCACAGGCAGTTCTTAGCAAAGCATATGTTGTGAAGTGCCATGGTGTAGATCAGCAATGAATCCCTAAAATAACAGCGTGAATTGCTGTTTCATTGACATTTTGCACAAATAGACAGACCGGACAGTATCATAGAAGCGTGGAATGCTTTAGGTTGGAAGACCTTAAAGATCATCCAGTTCCAACCACCTGCCGTGGGAAGGGACACCTTCCACTAGACCAAATTGTTCAAACCTGGTCTTGAGCACTTTGTCCATGTTGATGACAAAAGTGTTAAATGGCACCGGTCCCAATATCAGTCCCTGAGGAATGACACTTGTCAGTGGGCTCCACCTCGACATTGAGCCATTGACCACAACTCTTTAAGTATGACCAGTTAATTCCTTATCCACCAAGTGGTCTGTCCACCAGATCCATGCCTCTCTGACTTGGGAGAAGGCCATCAAATTTGCCAGGCATCATTTGTACTTAGTGAAGCCATGTTGGATGTCATCAGTCACTTTCTTGTTTTTCATTTGCCTTAGCATACTTTCCAGGAGGATCTGCTCTATGACTTTGCCAGGTACCAAGGTGAGACTGGTTGGCCTGTAGTTTTCCAGGTCTTTTTTTTTCTCTTCTTAAAAATGAGGGTTATGTTTCCCCTTTTCCAGTCATTGGGAACTTCACTACACTGCCATGACTTCTCAAATATAATGCATTGTGGCTTAGTCACTTTCTCAGCCGGTTCCCTCAGGACCTGCAGATATATCTCATCAGGTCTCATGGACCTGGGCACCTTCTGTTTCCTTAAATGGTCTCAAACCTAATCTTTTCCTGCAGCAGGTGATTCTTCATTCCCCGAGTCCCTACCTTTGCCTGCTGTGACTTGAGCAGTGTGGCTGGAATACTTGCTGGTGAAGACTGACACAGAAAAGTTACTGAGTACCTCAGCCATTTGCACATATCCTGGATAACCAGGTCTCCTATTTCCTTCTGGAAAGGACCCACATTTTCCCTAGTCTTCCTTTTATCACTAAGGTACCTACAGCAGCTTTTCTTGTTGCTCTTGATGTCCCTGGCCAGATTTAATTCTATCAGGTCTTTAGCTCTCCTAACCTGATCACTGGCTGCTTGTACAATCTCTCTGTATTACAAGCAATACAGAGAGATTGCTTGTCAAATCTCTGTTTATTACCTGTCCTTGTAAGCTTCTTTTCTTCTGTGTTTGAGTTTGTCCAGTAGATCCTTTTTCATCCATGTAGGCCTCCTGGGATTTTTGCCTGATTTCTTCTTTGTCAGGATGTGCTTCTGAGCTTGGAGGAGGTGATCCTTGAATATTAACCAGTGTTTTTGGGCCACTGTTGACCTGCTGAATTCTATTGCACTGCACAGCTGTAGGACCTGGTAACTTGCTTAAGTTACTCTTCTTGCACAATGAGGGTGTGTGCGATTACTTGTACAACTGTTATCTCTGGAAAGCAGGAACAGCTGAGAGGGTTTCACTCTTTGTGAGACTGCTGCCGCCCCAGGAGGAGACACTTGCTGATAGAGCAGTACCAGTGCCCCTCCTCTGGTCTCCTCTCTGTGTATCCAGTGCACTGGTAGGGTGTGGGGTGTTATTTGCTCTGCACTCGGACCTGTCTGGCAACAGCTTTAGGACTGACCTCAACAACAAGACATGTTGAAACACTAAATCATTTTAAAATAAATATAACTTAATTTTGGATTGCATATCATATTCTAGCTGTGACGGTTTGAGAGAAACAAAGTTTGTAATGAGAAATGAAATCTTTCTTTACTGTTTCAGGCAAAAGCAGAAAAGATGTTGGGCATGCTGAACCTTCTTTAGGCCTTAAAATAGAAATAGACATCTTCAGGCAATGTAAAATTCAAGAATAATTTTTTAGAAATTAGCTTATCTAGGCTAATCAATAAGAAGATTTAAGAGAGATGAGTAGCACCACTGGTGGGAGGAATGAGGAAAGGGTTCTAATTCTTCATAAAGCCTATATATTGCTCCATACCAAAAGAACACACGCAGTCAATAAAGGTGAGCATCACTCAACCATCAAAGTGAAAGCATTTTTCAGGAAGCAGAAGAGATAATACCCCTTGAGGGTGAACTGTGAAATACATTAAAATGACAAATTGGAGGATTAAATGTCATAACTCTATTCACTAAGGAAACTCCTAGACTCTGAGATAGCATTAATTTTGAGACATATCACAGTTATTTTCTCAAATCTCTTCCGGCTTCCTGTCTTACTGTTCCACATTTGCTTATTCTTTCTCTTTCCCTTTTGGTCCCATAAACCTGTGTACATGTTTAAAACAGGAGAATAATATTGTCACCTCTCCCCTTCCCAATAACTTTCTCTCTACAGGTACCTATTACACCATTCTTTCAAACCAAGTGGTTATAAAATTATGTTGAACTCAAACCATTTTTCCAAACTAAGGTGAAGTTGTTTAGCTTTGAAGAATGTTACTGGCTGAGAACTGGTGCTTGATCTGGCTAGAAAGCCTGCCTGCTGTATTTTTGGGCTCTATACCAATTGCCTAATGAAGTCTAGTATGCCTTCCTACAAATCTTATTTCACTTTTCAGGGTTTTCTTTCCTTTATTTTATTTTATTTTATTTGCTAAAGCAATTAAATGAAATTCATAAAACAGCCCATTCTGGTTTTGGCTAGCATAGAATTAGTTTTCTTAGTAATAGCTGCTACAGTGCTGTGCTTTGGATTTACTATAAGAATAACCTTGCTAACACACTGATGTTTTGGTTGTTGCTAACTAGTGCTTATCCCCAGTCAAGGACTGTTCAGTTTCCCATGCCGTGCCAGGGAGCAGGAGCACAAGAAACTGGAGGGTGTGTGAGGGGTCATAACCAGGACAGCTGACCCAAACTGGCCAAGGAGATATTCCATACCACAGAATGTCACACTCAATATATAAACTGTGGGATGTTGTCCAGTTGTCACCAATTGCTTCTGGGGGATGGGCTGGGCAGCAGGTAGTGAGCAATTGTATTATTCATCATTTAATTATCTTCAATTTTATTCTTTTCTCTTTCTCTCATTTTCATTAATATTATTATTAATATAATCATAATTTTATTTACTACCAGGATAATTATTAATTATTGTTTTTTTTTTTTTCCAATCATTAAACTTTTTATCTCAACCCATAAGGTTTAATGTTTTTTCCTGATTCTCCTCTCCCCCTAATGGGAGGTGTGGGGGAGTATGAAATGGGAACTGCGTGGTGCTTAGTTGCTGGCTGGCATTAAACCATTTGCAAATATTTCGCAGTGAACTAAATACACATTCTCTGGTAAACATAATGTTGAAATAAGAAGTAAAATAACTCTGATCTGCTTATGAATTCAGAAGCCTGCCAAATAGAGTTTTCTCAATTTTCCCTAACAGATCAGACACTTTTGATTACAAAAAGGATTTGTAATTTTTTGGTTACTGATTCATGGTCTACAGCCATCTTCACTGTGAAGGTCCTGGCATCTTCTACTGTCATCTCCAGCAAGAAGAGGAGATGCAACTCTGTCCTTCAGCTTTCAAGAAATGAAAGGGGTATTGATTTATAGTCACTGTCAGTTCCCTGTAGACCTAGAAGGGTCTCATGGAAGGCACTCAAAACCTAAAGACAGCCTCAGTTTTGCTAGCAGTACTTGTGTCAGGCTTGGCCTAGTATCAATAGCTTCTCCTCAGCTATGGGACTAGCACAGTCAGTGGGCAAAAGTAAGTATAGATCAAGCATATGATGCAAAGAAACTGCTTAAGAAAAACAACATCAAGAACAAAAACATTCCCTCCCCCTGCCCCTCCATGTTACTCTTTGGACTTACTGGTGGTTTAAGTTGTTTCCTTTAATGAACTTTACTTATGTTGTGCTGATGGTTGGATAATGTCTTCTGATTCTCTCTCTCTTTTCTTCTTGAACCACAGATTCCTGTACTTCTCAATCTGAGTAAAGATCCAGATGTTAATTTGCCTATGAAACCATTAATCTTCTCACTGGCCATGGGAGCGTGCCTTGGAGGTAAGAGTTTATGTGAAAAAGCTGACATAAGGTAACAGCTATGCAATTATGGGATGTATTAACTGGCACAATAGGTTCAATTCTTTTACTATGCAAGGCATATGGAGGGCCTGATTCAGCTCCTTTGACTTAAAAGCACTCCTGGATGAGGATACCAGTCAGTTGCTGCTGCTACAATAGGATTTTTGCAGTCTGTGTTTGAAGTCTTTATCTGCATAATCTACAGACATACAAAGAAACAGTCCAGATGGTGCTTATAGGGTTCTGATCTTTTGTGAGGGAAAAGACAAAGATACATTTGGCTTTCAGAACAGAAAGCCATCGTTGCACATTGAAAAGATGCAGAAAATGTATAATAGCTGAGATTTGAATGCTTGATTCAAAATCTGCTGAAGTCACTGGAAGGTTTTCTGGCTGATTTACAGAAATCATTTGAACATCCATTTGCTGACCTATTTATCACTCCTTATTGTAAGGAAAATACTTTTGAAGTCCTTGGAAAATGAACCTTTAATAATGTAGCTAACAGCCACTCTTCTAGTGCCCATCTTGGTGTTAACTGGGATTTTGTGTATTGTCAGTACATTAGCACAAAACAAGGAGATGTTTTCAAGACTGGTTTGTTTTTTTTTTAATTAAAAGGTAGCGTATATGTACTGTAGGCCCTGGATTTTCTCTCTATTTGTTAGAATAGAGCAATATAGCAAGAACAGCAATCCAGTAGTTTTTAAATTAATATTTACAAGGATTTTTTTACATTTTGGAAATGGCTTGTGAAGATTTTACAATACAGTGTTTCCAAATAGCAAGTCCACTAAGTGCCATCAAAATGTGTAAGTTTTCAATGAGAAATAAAGTTAGTATTATCTTTTTACTACTTAGAATTTTAATGCTAATTATGTTGTATTGGCTGTGTTTTGATCCCTAAATATTTAGGTAGTTAAGTTATATAAAGCTAAAATTAGTAACACGTTGTTCCACCATAGATCCACCCCTTCTTCCCATCCATGCCCCTCCAAACAGTTCCTGTGACTCCACAGGGATAACTAAAAGCAGTTTTGTGTGAAATCCAAGTTCAGGTTCGTTTATTCAGCTAAGTGATTGCTAGTACAAGTGACCTTAATACCTAACAATGATTATAGTGATGTAATTTACAGATTGAATTTTAAGAGCATGTTGCAAAGGCAGGACAATTTATATCAGACACCAGTTATTCATTTGAAGACTATCTCTTTGTGCTCATCGTTACTCATCATTATATTGTGACTTTAATCTGTTCCTCTTTAAAACCAGTGATTGGAATAATCAGCATATTGTCATATAGATGTTTGCCATAAAAATATTGTCTTTCTTCACATTTCGATAGGACTCAGAGTTCTTAGAGGTCTTTTTCAACTTAAATGAGACTATGATTCTGTGAATTTGTTGATCACTGAATATACTCTCATTTCATTAAATTTTCAGATTAAAAAAAAATAAGGAAGATACAGTTAGTCAGATTACACTCACATATTCTGAGTGGGAGGCGCTTTACAAGTCTTCCAGCCTTTACCAGTCTCAGCTGATTTTCCTAAACTATCAGTTATCATCTTAACCCAAATTCTTTTAATTTAGTTTGTTGAAGGGCTGCCTGGATTTTGAGACTTCGCTGTGTATTCAGTATGAGACAAAAGTAAAAATGTAAACAGTAACATGAGAATGATTTGAATTAAAGAGATTAGAGATCCATAGGAGGTGCCTAGGTGTTCAGATGTGCGCCATACAAATATTTGGATAAAAGGTTAGAGCATTACGAGCAAAAGCTTAAACTCTCCCTACTGTTCTCTGCTAGGATAAAGCTGAGCATATGCTAAGTTATACTGGCAAATGTCTTCTAAGGAGTGTTAGCCTGAAATTTAATATGCTGTTTCTTTTCCATTGTCCAAAAGCTAATGGACAGGAGTTTATTGTTGTAGAATAAGAAGTGTGTAAAAGCTTTAGCTTTAAAAGATGCAGCCTTGAAAATTGAGGGAAAAGGGACTTTTCTTTCTTAAAAAGGAAGTGTTGATGGTCCTTAAAGATTATTTCCAAAGGAGAATTCTCATAATCTCTGAAGTGTGTGAAGGAATCCTCAAGGTAGGCTAATGCAATTGTGGAAGGAGTAGATGACAATGATGCCATTACTGCCTAGTGCTTAGGGCAAAAGTTTGGATCTCATCTTATCACTGCTTTTGCAACCAAGGGAACTTGGCAGACAAGATATTTTGAAGAAGAGTCTTGTGAAATAATACATTACAACTACATATTTTAGGGTTAGCTGTTTACTATGTAATGCAGAACTTCATTTCTGGTAATTTGATAACATTTCTGGAGTTCAGGGTAAACACTGCAACCACTGGAAATTTTTTAGGAGAAAATGAACGGCATTTTCTAAGACAGGCACAAATGTGGTGCTTCCTTTATAGACACATTAGCAATTACTTTTTTTCCTATTGCCACAAAATGCACAGGCAGCTACATGTTTGGAAGATGATAGGATGAGAAAAGGCAGTAATTTTCCTTCATTGCTTTAGCTGTTGTCCTGGAAATGAAGGAAGGAAGGAAGGAGTCAGTCCCAAATAAGATGAAGAGACCTGTGACAGTATAACTGCCACATTGTTGTCATTGTCTCCCAAAAGAGAGTTGCTGCTGCTAAATTTCTGTCTTTCATGGCCTTGTGCTCAGACAAAACGAGTACAGGAATATCACATAGATGCTCCTTGTCCTGTGAAATGTGTCTCTGAAGGTGAGAAGGGATGAAAAATCCTGTTTCTCAACCAAGAAAGCCAGGGACAGTGATGACCATGACCAGTTCCTGGTGAGAGTGTCACAATTTTGAATTCTTTGGATATTCCTCAGAGTTGGCCTGTTCTTTTTGGCAGAAATTTTCTTGTTCAGGTCAGCTCAATCTTACGCAGTTAAGAAATAAACATGATAATTTTCCAGGGGATCTGGTTCTGGAAATTTAGATCTACATTTGTCCCAGCTATCTTTAAGAACTTAAGTAGTAAGTTAGGAGTCTGGCTGCCCCAGCCTCCACGTTTGGTGATGGAGATACTGGAATGTCCAAAGTGTTTATTCATCCACTGACATTGCCAGATGATCTCTGCAGAGCACATTGGAGCTCCTCATGTGACTGAGAAGGGTTCCCAAAGACAGGTCATATGAATTCAGGCTTTTGGGCCTTTTGATTAGTCAAAGCTTCTGGATGCTGGACCACCCCATTAATTCACATCTGTCTGGGTATTAGTGGTCAGGCTGAGTAAGTATCTGGAAAAATTTTGTCAACCACAAGAGTTTTTTTATATGTGAACTGCCAGTATTTCAATTACCTGTTCCTGATGAACATGTAACAATTAACGTGAAGGCAAAGAAAACAGGAAATATAAAAGGTACTAAAGGAAGCAAAGAAAGAGGAAACTTCTGGGGTGTTCTGATGAATCTGTATCTGTATTATTTTTGCATGAGAGGGCACTGACTAAAGCTTCATTCATTAGTGTTTTGTATTCTAGTACTTGATGGAATTACAGCACTTTGGAGACGGAGTTTTATGTAGACCTTCCGATAGTGTCTAGGGAATGCTGCCCTGAAATTCTGGAGAGCAAATGAAGGTTGCCAGCTACAGCAATTTCAGAACAAGAGGAACTTTAATTGCACTTTTTATATTGGCTCGTGACTTTTAAAAGAGCATAAAATAAGGATTCAACTTAAATTGAGTAAGTGTACAGTCAGAAATTCACCTGTTAAGATTGTTCAATTGTGTAGAACTGGACTATTTACTGAGCTGAAGAGGTTATAGCTAAGATATTATTTGAAGGGTTTTTCTACATTTGACATTTAAAGAACTGGCATTTATTTGCCTTTTTGTCTCTTTCTCTTTTCTTTTTTTCATGATTTATAAACAGTATGATTTTGAAAAAAGAAAGAAAAATATAAAATTAATTTTTGAAAGTTCCTACCTTCTGAGATCTCAGTTGCTAGCACAGAAAAGTGCAAAAAACTCTGCTGCAGTGACTTTTAATGTGGTCCAGAGGGGATATTTTTTACAATGTATAGTTTTGCACTATTTTCCCTCTCTGTATGTTTTCCTGAAGGACAACACCTGAAAGTCATCACTGTTACAATTCTGCAGAAATAGGCAGTTTCTAGGATGCATTCAGTTTTGCTGAAGTCTGGCCACACAACTTCGTTGTAGGTTCTACGTCAAGACAGGAGATAGGAAGAGAGGATTGCTGGTACTTTTCTTCTAACCTTACAGGGTCAAAACCCAGGTGTGAATAAAATTCATTATCCACAGGACATTGTGCTAATTACAGCTATTACAGCTATCCCACAGTGTAGCTAAACAGTGGGATTTCTCTCAGTAGTCCAGGACTGTAGCTATTCTGCTTCTCAGCAGCCCTCCTTAGGTCCCTGGTGCAGATGGGGCCTTGCACAGTGGAGTATCACTGATTTATTATTCCTGCTGATTCTGCTCAATAAAATCCTAAACTAGTTTTAAAGCTTCAGATGCACTGAAGGTCTAAAGCTAAAAATATTGTTTATATTCATAAAACAACCCTCCTTCTCTGCAATATGAGGAAAAGTTATATCCTTCAGAAAGCATAAAATGTATTAAATATATGATAGTTAACATTATGAAAAACTGTAGCTACTTTACAGTTCTTTTATAGTTACAATAGATCAAATTTGTATAACACTTCTCAATTTGAAAGATTAAAAAAGTCTACCAAAAGTTGAATGCATGGTGTAAAAATATAGCTGTTATTTAAGAGGAGCACTATTCAGCTTTGGTTTTGAACTTTATTGTTGTATAAAAGGTGTAATTGAAGCTGTAGGAAAATTTTTTGGTGGAGACAATATACCTACCTGAGCTTGATTTTAACCAGGACATGAATATTGGAAGTCCCTATTGGTTCTAAAAGAGTCTTTTAATGACAAGAAATCCTGGGGCTTAGTTCTATGTCTTATGGGCAAGACAGTCCAGATTCAGATAAATATTTTTTTATTGATATAAAACTCAATCCAAATCAAAGGGTGGTATTGTAGGGAATGAGAGCAATCTTTCAAAAGGTAAAAGATGTTTCTGCTCTTGACTTTGAAAGGCAGGCAAATCAAATTGGGAAATTTAGGAAATGTCTCACAGTTTTTCTTTAAAGACCCCAGGGCAGTCTTTAGCAGCATTATACCTTTAAATTTACACATCTAGACGCATGTTATTTATACGTCTTCCACTAACATCTAATGTACTTTCTGAGAGTAGTTTGCATTGTTTCTATGATGTTTGCAGTAATGGAAATTAATTCAACAGTGGCTGCTGTCCATTAAATGGTGCTACTCTTTTCTTGTTATTGGGGAAGAGCTCATTCAGATGTTACCTGAAAGTTTGTGGGTTTTGTCACAGTGTGAAAAACACTGGATATAAACATGAGGACTCTTTTCCCTCAACAGATACTTGAGACCCCAAACTGTCCTCTTGCTGTTTTCTGTAACAGCCAGAATCTGTAACCTTCTCTAAAAATCCAGTTGCTCTTTTCCTTAGCTCTTTCATGACATTCAAGCTCTGGGTTATCTTCATGCTTTTTCAGTGTGAAGTTCTTAAAGCCCAGCAATGCTTAAAAGTCCTTGGTGTGAGATCTGGGCTCGCTTCCAGACTCCCTGCAACTAAATTATATTCTCATTTTCTAATCTTTACAATTGCCAAAGATTGCCCTCTGTGGTATGGAAGACATACAGAAGAAAGTTTTGAGCCTAAAATGTAAAACCATCCAAAACTGAGTGTGTCCATTTGACAGACATCTCTTTGTCTGGGTGAAGGCAATATCAGAGACCAGTTTGGTTTTAGGATACTGAGCTAATGTGGAAAATAACCCCCATATTGAAACCAGTATATTTTTTTCAGCAAGGACATTTTTCTAAGCTTCTAAAGAGTTACCTTGGCAGACATGCATATATAAATGTATGTATGTCATTAAGGGTGAAATATGAAATATATGGGGTAAAGGATGCTGTTTCAGCTGCACTGATGACAATTTATAGTTTGGATGGTAAGTCTTAGATTTTAGAATGGAAATAAGACAGCTATGTGTAATATGTAATATTGATTTAAAAAATAAATTTATACCAAATACCAAAATCACTTGATTATAATGCTAGCATTACTGATAACTTTGAAATGCTTACATTAATGGTTTTCAATCTGTGTAAAAAACCTGCAAGCTATAAAGTTCTGCATATTAGAGATAGGATAATGATCAGACATGGCATTGGGGCTCCTACAAGGTGTATGTGGAGATGTGTTTAATTTTCGTTACTTGCTTTGTGCATTTCTTTATCATAAATCACAGATGGTTCTTTCCAGAAGCCTTAGTCACTTCTGTTTTCAGAATTATATGGAATAGGCAAACTGATTATGTTGTATCAGTGAATTGCTGCAGTATGAGAATACAGACTCTGAATAGCTGTCAGCAGAAGAGGTTTATTCAGTTCGAAGGTAGCACTTGGACAATCAGACAGAACAAGGAAGGAAAGTTGTAGCAAGATTCAAAACACTTGAGTGCAGAATATAATACTGGGTTATCTACTTTTCTTCTTCTGCAGACGCTTTCCAAGCAATACCCCCTCTTCTGCACCTTGAGGAGGAAAAAAAAATCTTGATTTACAATATTAATGTTGATTTATATTGACAAATCAGACACTCTGTATGGCACTAAGGAAAGTGGTAATCATACTCTAGATATTATTTATATAGATATTAATAAATCTATTTAGCAGTTAGCTTTGAAATATATTATGGTAAAGTTGAATAATGTACTCTTATGCCAGGTTTCTGTATATGAAACAGTTTTTCGGTATTTGGTCCCCATCAATATCATATGTGGCAAAGCTGTGAAACTGAATTGACAGTTTCAAATTGACAGTTTCAGTTGACAAATTTTAGTCTTTGAATCTAAAAATCAGAGATGAAATATGTGCAGCATTAAAAATATGAAAAATGTGCAGCATTAAAAGCATTAAATGAAACCTACTTGAATATGTCTCAGGGGGTAGGGGAATGGCATGTCAGACTGCTGGCAGCATCCATCATTATAATAGTTTATTTTACACTTGCACTGGGTAGGTTGACTTCAAGGAGGCTTTAGTGGTCACTTCAGGTTTTATGTGTTTTTTTACAGATGTCTGGATTTCATAGAAGTTTATGGATTTCTTTAGGTCATTAAAGTATCAAGTGCAGGATGTTCAGCAACTCACCTTACTTATTTCACACTTCTGGTAGAAAAACTACAAACTTAAATTTCACCTTTTCCTCTCATAGCAAAAAGGAAACAATGAGCATTGACTAGTGCAATGCTTATACAGCTATCCTGATGGTGGTGTTACAGTGGTAACAAAAACTGCCAAATTTCACCTGATTAAAATCATTGGGTTGAATGCAGTTCAGTGAACTTTTTTGATAAGTGAACGAAAACTTTCATTCATGTTCTTTCGTTTTTTCCCCTATAATGTCCATGTTTATGCATTTATGTAGAAATGTACCATTCAAAATGATTCCAAATCAGTAAAATAAAAAATTTTGGTATCATAAGACTACATTTTATCACAAACAACATTATTAAATGAGATCATACATGCCTAGGACTTGATGTTCCTTTTAGGTATTGCTAACAGTTCAATTGGCCTTGATTCTCTTCATTCACTGCAAGGTTTGATTATCTGGATTATTAATCTTTATACACAAAAACATATTAAGATATTCAAGTCTTGCCCATTACTAGATGATATTCAAGACTTACAGACATTTAACAGATGAATATAAATGTGTTTGGTTTTTTTTAATGAGGCAAATCTGTATTACTTTTGTGTGAAACTGAAAATTTATGAAAGCTATGAAGGCTGTAATCTATAAGGCTAATCAAAACCAGAACTGGTCAGTGTTCACTTTGGCAGACAGATTTGTTACATTTGCTCGGCCTGTGCTTCAAGTAGAGAAATGGAATATACTATGGAAAGGAAGCCAGGCACGTCAGTCTACCTTTATTTAACAAGGTAAATTATATGGGAGACTGCACAGGATTGTCTTTTAAAAATGGATTGGAAGCATGGAGCTGGCTTCCTTCAGTAAGTTTTGCTTTGATACTGTATGAATGGTTCCTTACAACAAAAAGCAGGGCTGAGAATCCTCACCCTAAAATTATTCATGAGTCTGTGGAAAAGCCCTTGTTTCAGAAAGAGAATCCTTGTCTGGACAAAGCAGAACAGCTGTCCTGTGTAAAACCGGGCCTGTCACAGATGCTTGTTAAAGACTAGGGAAAAGCTGTTCTCAGGGGTTGTGTTGGCATGAAAATAGGGTAGTCATTTTACTTCTGCACTAGCTGACCAGAGATACGGGAGAGAGAAGATGCAGAAGACCTCTTGGTTAAGCACAGGTATAGCATGTTCTCCACTATCAGAGTGTGTGGAAGGGAAATGGTCTGTAATTCTCACAGCAAAACAAACTTTTCTGTTAGCCATCCACTTGGTTGTTACCCAAGGTATTATCTCCTTTATATTCAAGGAAGTTACTGTTTATGAAGGCTGCTCATGCTAGGCCAAACAGCTTTATTAGTGATAATCCCTTCCCTTTGATTTCTCAGTGCTTTGAGTAATAAACACTAATCCTGCCAGGCACTTTGAGGCGATTCTCCAAGCAAACATATTAAAGCAGCAAACATGAGGATTAGGCTTGCTCTTGAGGGGGCAATACCAAAGGGACTCCTGAGAACTAAGAGCATTTAGATATAATAGATATAACAGATATAATAATGTGCTGCTGACAAGTAAAAATCAACATCTTGGGATGAGTCTTGAAGTGAGAGGACGCACGTTATTGATTCAAACTCTCTCTCTTTTCTTGCTATGATTCTAATCTGATTTCCCAGCCCCTTCTTCCAGTAAGCCTAATTGATTCTCCCAGCACTGATTTTCAGTGCATTTCAGGTTATAGTGACTTGGGAAAACTCTGTTTACTGAGGAAGAGGCTGTCTGGGCCCACGAGAGGTGCACTGTGTGTGGTGTGCAGGGTCTGGGCTGATTTGGCAGTCTCTGAAGGAGCGATGCAGCAAGGGGCAATAGCTGAACACTAGGTTTCAAAGAAGTAGCTACAAATGGAAGGAGAAGGCTGGAAGAAGCAGGGCTGGTGGATAGTGCAGGTATCAAATCAGGCTTACCAAACCTTGTCAACATCTTCCTGCTTGTAGTTCTAAGTTGGCTGGGGATGAAAAGGCACATTTTAATGTGTGGGGCTTGGATATTTCTTGATAGATTTATTCTTAACTAAAACTCTTAATTATGCTTGGAGCTGATTTAACGTTCTGTAAAGATATTCAAAGTAATTTGCCTTGAGAAATATCAGAAAGAAACTTTTTTATCACCTTTTCTAGACAGAAGCAGTAGAAGACCTTCTACTTTGTTTCTGAAATAATTGTGCAAAGCTAGGGGAGCTCCATGGAAAAATGATTATGATCTGTGAGGATTCCTCTGACATTTTCTTCTGCGTAGCATAGGCAGCTAATTAGAATTATTTTTTTCATTAAGAAAAAGGTCTCTCTTGATTTCATGCTTATGAACTATTAAGCATAGTTAATATTGACAAACAGTGCATGTAGTCTGTCAAGAATAAGAAGTATACAAATATTCAGAATGAAATGTTTTACTTCATAGATATCACACACTTTTGACATTAGAAATATAACATTTAATTAATTATAGTGAATCCAGTTTCTCAGTAACCATCTGCCTTGTCATAAAGGGTGAGTAGGAGTCATCAACAAAGTTACAAAAGGAGTCATCAAAACAGATTGGTTATTTCAATATTGTTGTCTGATACAGTTGACCCATGTATTATTTTGTTTTGAGCAGGCAAACAAGCGAGCAGGAGTCTTTTTAAGCTGAATTGTTCTTAAGATTGCAGATGATGTGAAGATGAAGTCGACTGACTGAAGCCCTAAAAAATGCTTATTCTTAATTTGCATCCATCAGAATGAATTTCATGTATTGCTTTTGGTGTACATTAACCTAGTCTTGAGTTTTCTATGATTCAGAGGGTCACAGTGTTGCTGTCTCACTGCTGAGTTAAATCTGTGCTGTGGAGACAGATGTTTCTGGGAGGTGAAACAAAAGTTTGCCTCTGTTGTTGATTTGAGTGCAGTTCTTTGAAGCCTGCTGAGACAGTGCCTAATTAAACTGTACACATGCTCCAAACAAATGAAAGAGAAATGCTGCTCCTCGCAGATAACATTTAAGGTGACAATTTCTTCTCAAGTGAAATCTACGTGGGGAAATCAGTTCACTGCTGAAGCAGAAACTCTTTCCATAATACTTCATTATGTGAAGGCATTACTATAGCCCATACAGTATAGGAGAGCTCATGCTGTTTGAAGATCTCGACTGTATCTAGTTAGAGCCATGGGACTGGAGCAGTTTCAGTCTCATTTCTTTAATTTGAAGCCAGAGCTATACTCCTTGTCTGCAGTAACATTATTCTGAGAGTGATGACTGGTTGTGCTACACACAGAGCAGAAATCTCTTATGAAATGTTTGGATGTTGTAGACTAGTGATTACTTTGGAACTGAAAATTCCTGAAGTGTTCCTGCCTGACTCCTCTAATAACATCAGCTGTATTCATTTCTTCTGTTTTCACATTAAGCCACACGCCTTGTATCTTGGCTTTCTCATGGTAGTACCTACCAGGAAAGCTGTTGTTCCAAGTTCAGTTTTGTATTTTTAAACATGTGTTAAAGTAATTAAGATATATTTAGAGGCAAAGAGAGGGCAAGGGAAATGAGCTGTGATGTTCCTAATGACCAGTGTTAGACACTATTTTTAAAGGTTTCTGTTCCTCTAAAGACATTAGTCATCCTTTTTTCTCCACACCTAAAGCACATGCGGGGGTGATTTTCTGTGTATGATAAACCGAGGTTACAAATAATCCTTGGTGTCTCACAAGGATGATCACAATATGATCAATAAGGATACATCCTTGTATCAATGTGCAGTTTCACCAACATCAGCAGAACTCCTCAGAGACAGGCAGGACCTCTGCACTGAGCTCCAGCTCCTTTGCAATGTCAAAGTCTCAAAAACCAGAGCAAGTAGGAAGCAGGTCACCTAGCATAGCTCCTAGGAGAACAGGAAAAAAAGGGAATAACAAAAAACATAGAGGGAGAATTAAATACATGAAATAAAATAGGGGACTAGAGGCAGTGGGAGTGGAATGCTTTTCTCATTTAAAGAAATCTCCGAGATTTCTGCATCTTCCTTATTCCATAGGGGCATCTGCTCAAGAGCTGTTTGAGGCTGCTGATGAGAAAATAAAACCAGTGTATTGTTCTTAATAGGTGTTGCTTAGCCACTCACCTGAGACAATAGATACCTTTGTTCAGATCTCTACTCCAGGATGAAAAAATCTCAGTTTGCTGCCTAATGTGTGTTGATAATAACTGACCAACCTGGAATAAATAAGAGTCATACATTTTCTTTGGACTCAACAGGAAAAACCTTAGCCATACCAGGGCTTTTTACTGGAAAGCTTTGGCTTTCATGAAATCAACTAAAAATAATAGTAAAAAAGTCCTGAGTGACTTTTGCGGTTTAGTTTTTTTCTCGAAGTTGTTGTTCTGTCACTAGAATGACCACTCAAAAACATATGAGTTACAGCACTTCGTTTTATTTGAATTTAAGAGTGTTCTATTATTTTTTAAGAATATTTTTAGACATCTGCTAATTTTGTGTGCACTTTCAGGTGCAGATAGCCATAAGAGTACCATGTGTGAATACTTGGGGAATAATTCTTCTGCCTTTATTATGAGATACTTTTTGGTATGCTGATCTCTGGGTGACTTGAAACATTTAGCAAATCAAAACAATTAACTGGAGCATTAATTACATTATGATCTGTTTCTCTCAAAGTCAGACCTGAAGAGTTTCCATGGAGCTAAAATTTTTAACAGAACCAAAGTAAGAAGAGTAACTACATGCCAATTGGAGGAAAGGAAGACTTGTGCTTAGAATAATGGGTTGTTAATGTAGTTATGTATGGCAAAAGAGATGACTTGCCAAAGTATAAAAAAAAATTCTCTCAGATTGTTACCTCCTTTGTTCAAAATTTCAGTTAAAGAACAGCATGTAGGAGTCACTGTCACTTCCTGAGTCATGCCTGAGATCAGAAACATTTGCAGAAGCCATCTGCTTTATGCAAGTCAAGTATGCAGCATGTATAAGTCTGAGGTATGACTCATGGGAATGATGTAGAAAATGGGTCGGTCTTTCTGAGCTCTGAATACCTGACTTCTATACATTGCCAGATTGTTAAAAGTGTAGAGAAAATGAAGAAATAAATTAATTTCTGGAAGAGGCTTGGGAGAAGAGAAGTGAGGATAGATGCACATTATAAATGTGGCAAATTATTTTTCTTTGGTATGTTCCTCTCCTATGGGAGCTTGTATAAGGTAATTTGGTGAAGTTCACTGAGTGAAATTATGTTCCCTTATTTATTGAAGAACCATGGTGATTAGGTAAACAAAGTCTCTGATCCTTTTGCCTTAGGAGAGAGATGTGAAACAGATCCATTCCCCTCCATTGTCACACTTACTGTGTTTCAAATTTCTATTAAAAAACCCCCAAACAAATCTTGCAAATTAATTAATTTATCTATAAAGAAAACTCTACATTGTCAATGTCAAGCTGGCGTAAGGAAAAAAAGGCATCCATTATTAGCATCCTCAAGCTATCTCATCTTTTCACCTCATCTGATGGCACCTTCTAGTTATGTAAAACTAAAAATCACCAAGTTTATCTGAATGCAGGTCTCTGGTGTTATCTTGACAATGTTATCGGTGCTATGTTCCTTCCCTATTTTTCTGGCTTAAGTAGAACCAGAGAATAATACCAGGCTTATATTTCAAAATGTGAAGCTATTTATAGGATGTGGAAATACTGACTGTATGTTTGTTTCCAAGCCTATACAACAGAAATTGATTTTTCATTTGTAAGGAGTACATCTTAGGACTTTAACACAGAATAAATAGAGGAAGAGTAAGAAAGAAAGCACAACTATAAACTGGTCTTTGTTTTCTAAACTGCAGGTAATGGAACATTGATTGGAGCATCTGCAAATGTTGTTTGTGCTGGAATTGCTGAACAGCATGGTTATGGCTTCTCTTTCATGGAGTTCTTCAGGTAAAATTTTAAACTTCTCACATTAAATCTGATTTTTTTTCTCTAGGCAAACAATGAAACTTCTAAGGAGAAAAATCTAGAGAAATGGTCTACAAAATAGATTTGTGTTCCTAATTTGGTTTTGGCAACTGAAATGCAGGTGGAAGACAGATCACTTTGTTTTTGTATAATGTTGATAAAATGCGTGAAGCTAGTGGGAGCACAGTGGAACTCCAGGAGAAACAAAGCCTCAGAAATTCCTTCATTGATCACCCTCAGTATTTAGCTTTGTAGAACTTGTAACTTGTTGCCTTATTGTTAAATGCAGTTTAAACCTAGTTTCTCAGCTTCACATTTTCATGGATGTTCTATCATCAGGAAAAACTGGGATGTCCTAATTTAGACTGAGTTGATTTTTACTCCATGATTCCAAGAGTAAACTATTTACCTAAAAGCAATTACTTCTGTTGACCAGCTGCTTAGGAACTATGAAAGAAAGTGTGACAAGCAGCCAGTAATAACTCAAGTTGTTGCTTAGTAATTGTTTAATTAATAGTTAATAGATTTTTTTAATAGTGGAATTTTCTTTGCTGGTCATTCATCAGCAGGTTTTTAACACACAAGGTGTACTTAATACATACAACAGTTTAATATTTTTCCAAATACTTCCAGTTTTTGAGACTGTGGTTGAAAGATGTAAGTGGAAACTGATAAAAAGAGGACTAAACACAAAGAGCAAGTTTAAAGTGTAGTTGATTTAGCTAAAACATAATTCCTTGCTTCTTTTTTCTGCATATTTAGGGCAAAGGATACTGTTAAGCTCACACCAATTTATTTTTTCTCTTTATTTTTCTTTACATTGTTTATTATAGTTTCTCAGCTCTATCAGCTTTCTTCTAAACTGCTTACCTCAAAGCCCTCAAACCTGTGTTATTAATATGGTTAATCATACAGGATTTTCTGGAGCCAAGATAATGATAACCCTGAAAAGAAAGGTGGTCCGAAGTGCTGCTGTTAAAATTCAAGCTATGAGGATGTGCTACTCATAGCACAGTTTAGCTCTTCACACGTAGTTTTCTGATGATACGTTTTAGAAAGAAAGATGCCTATCGAATCAAAGTCTTGGTTGTCAGGACATTTGAGACTGCAGAACAGTCTTATGTAATACATAGTGATAGCTAACAGACTTCTTGGAAGTCAAGCACTTGCACAGAAAAGTGGTGATACAGCAATAATGGGCTTGTGGATTGCTCTGTTAATTTTTCACAGATTTTCACTTTGTCATTTGGACATTTAGCTTGCATGTAGCATTAACAGTGTGTCCTCTATGTAGATTTTGTAATAAAATATTCTTAAAACTTCTATGAGACTGACTGAAGATGTACAGCCTGGCTAGTCTCTTCAGCAGTGTTTACTGGAACGTGTTCTTTGGTAAGACTGATGAGAGTACACAGATGCTGTGAAATTGCCTTCTATACATATGCTTTTGGTGGAAGTGATTACTGGGAAAGACTGTAGCCACTGTGAACAAAGATGTGAGAATTGAATCCATAGTGGTCTCAGGAAAATAGCAATGGATATTAATTAGCAGAAAGAACATAAAAGCCCACATTTGCTGGCTGCCTTTTAATCACTGAGCAGGCAGATCATGAGCTTCTTCACAATTTGTGTTAGGAAAATACTTGTTTCAGTCAAATGTTCACAAATTCAATATATTTTGAGGCTTCTTCGGGCAGCAAGATGTATTATGTATATGCCTTGAGGATTTTGATTTTGCTTACTTTCATTTGTGAAGGTTGCCTCAAAGTATAAAGTGAATTTTCTGCATTTCTTCCCTGTTTGCCCAGGATGACTCAATAGGTTTCACATCCCCATCGAGGGTCCTCTGTAGTGCTTCTCCCAGTACAGACACAGATTGTTACTCTCTCATCTTGCAAACCCTTGTGAGTCAACAGAGAAAAATCATGGATACCAAGTGTGGGGGGATGATGAGCCTGTGCTGACTGACTTCTGCTGTCTTTATTGCAGCCTGAGCTGGTGTTCCGTCTTTCCCAAGTCTCTCTGTACACTTGCCATATCTGTCTCAGATGGTGCCTAGGGTCATACAGCAGAGTTCGCTGCTTCCAATACACTTCCTTCCTAGCTGCATGCCAAGCCAAATTATGAAAATGTGTTTAAGGGGGGCCTTTGCTAGAAGCAGCTTTTTTGAAATTCAATGTTTTGACATGGTGGTCTGTAAGAGGAATTCCAGACAGGGTTGATAAGCACGTCTGGTGAGTACACGTCGATACAACAGAGGGGGAGATCCTGTGGAAGCTGTGGGTTCCTCATGGTGAGAGGCACCATGATGACTCTCTGTGCAAGGAGAGAAAAAGGCATAAAACAGGCTCCTTGTTCTGTATGAGGGCTGATGGGCTCATGACCTTTCCTCTCTGTGTCTTTGTGCAGTGGCACTTGGTGCGGTTGGAGGTTCCTCTCCTCTTTCTAAGAAGGTAGCAGAAGCAACCCAGCAGATGTGTTATGCAATGCTATTCTGCTGCCCAGACAGAGCCAGAGGTGGCTAGGTGTGATAACTTGCCTAGAATGCTGTGGTCTTACCAGCTTGTTGTGCTTCTCTCTGGAGTGCCTTCATCAGAAGAAATCCTGTGCTGGGGAGACGCGTGACCATATGACCATGAACGCTATAGTCTTCCAGAAATCTCTCTAGCCTCCTGGGGAAACCTCCCCCTCAGAACAGCAACTAGTTGCTTCTTCCCCTGGATCAAGAGTCCTACTGCCTCAAGGACCTGGTCCTCCACAAATGGATGTAAGGGGAAGAGAGTGTCCCATTCTCACCATCCAAACAACTCAGGCCCGTGTGCTGGAAGTGCTGTGCCTGTAAGGTGGTTCCAGTAGGATGGCATTTAGGTGGGAAAGATTACACTGAGAAAGAAGAGAGAAAGGAATAGGCCTCCCTCTCTGTGTTGAAGCACCTTAAAGCAGCCTGGTGTCCAGAGTACACTGCTGGTTGAGGAGATACCAGGTCATATCCATGCATGCCTGGCTGTGAATGTGCTGGCAAGTGTCACCAAATATCTTACCCAGAATGCATTCGGATCTTGTTCCCGTCTCTGACATTACCCATCAACACACGTAGAAACCATTTCTGTCTGAACAGTGCTCACAAGGGAAAGAGCAAGATTGCCTATGAGAAAAGATCTTTAGGTTGCTATGAATTCTACTTGCTGTTTCTGGACCTTGTGACCTTTTTTGATTATTCATTGTGTTCCACTGAAATAAAAAGATTCACATGTCACTTAAAATATACAATGTTAATAAGTTTAATTTATAGTCATGAAAATATTTTTATCTCTGAATCTGTTAAACATGGTAGTAGAACAACAAAAAAGATCTTCTACTGGCATATCAGCAGCAAAGGGAAGAATAGGGGACATACGAGCCTCATTGAATGGGGAAAGGACCTGCTGACAAAGGATGTGGAAAAGGCAGAAGTTCTCAGTGTTATCAGCTGCACAAAGTCCTGCTGGAGACCAGTCACTAATGCTGCTCCCCAGGTTTCTTGTGAGCCCCAGTGGTGCCTTCCAAGCTCAGCCACCTAGGGATTCAGCTTTTAACCTGCCCCAGGAATCTGAAGGCAAATAATGAATGACTGCCACTGGATGATTCATTTGGAATAACTCAAATTCAAAAGGAAAGAAAGCAATGTTATGACAAAACCAAAATTGAAAGTCTTAGGAAGAGCAAGCTCAGAATAACAATTTCCTTAAAGATGCTCTTGCATTTTTGGAATCAGTACCACCAAATTATGCTCTTTGTCCATCTTGAAAACTTCCTCATCAAACTCTTCTAATCTTTCCTCCTGAAAAAAAAAATTTAGATGTACCGTAATATTTCCTTCTACTCCTAGTAATTTAGAAGGCCAGAGCTGAACATGATATTCCAGGCACAGTCCTCTTACTTTTTTCACATTTAAAAAATATAAAATTTTATACAGAATGTAGAGCTACTTGCCTTTTCTTTGTTAATCTAGGTAATATCAAATTCCTGTTCAATTTGCTATTCAGTGTAAATCTAAGTCTCTTTCAGTTTTCATATTGCTTACATGAGTGTGATTATATCTGTTCTCCCCTCAATTTCTTATACTTTTCCTACATTGTGGACACAAAGACAAGTATTTAAGTGGTAGAAATAGAAAGAATTGTGAGTCTGTGGGGCTTGGAGAAGGAGATAAAGGGCAGTGGGATATTTGCTGTAGATGTAACACATTAGAGTAAACATTAGAACAAGCAAACATCGGAGCAAACAAATGATCGTTATGCCTCTAGACAGAAGTGCAACTATTTTCGTAGTTTGACCCTGTGGAAAACATCAGATATGTTAATAATATGAAGGTAATTGCTCAGAGACAGTATTTATGAGTAAGAAGAAGGCAGAGAAAGATAATATTCCTATTATGATTTTAGTCTAGTTATCAAAGAAAGATTACACAAAAATAAGAGCTTAACATAAAGGAAAACCCCAAATGTAGGACAGTACTTTTTCTCTTGGCAAATGGTCAGATAAGACATTGTGGTCATGTTGCCTGGATGAATTCTAGAGGTTAACATAGTGATTTGGTATCAATTCAGACTGTAAAATAATCAATAGAGCTTTATTTTTCTCAAGGAATAAGATAAAAGAAATAACATTGCAGATGTCTCTTTTTATCTACAAGCTTCATTTCAAAAAAGTTTCTTTAATTTTTACTAACACATGTCTGAGTTTGTTTGTTGCAATATAGCATTCTACTAGGTCAGACCACCTTGTGGAACATGAAAATGATACACAGAAATCTTTTTGTTACCAATGAAAAATTTTATTCCAGCTCCATAAGAAGTTCTCATTGCTGTAGGGGCTTTAATTATCTTTTTTTACTTGCTAATACAATTTACAACTTGACTTTAATTTTCTCTCTAAGAAAGGCAGTTGCATAACCTTTTAAAGATACATGGTATTTCAAACATAAAGTAACTTATGTTCCATAATGCTATTGTAATTCAATACCAATCACCCCTCTGTGTCCATGATGTGTGATGTGAATAGAAGAAAAGAATCAAAGATAAATGATGAATCTATTTGACAAAAATATAAAGGGGTTATTATGGGAAATACTCCAATTTTATTTCAAGCAAATTTTGGCTGACTGTGCCTATATCACAGCGCCGGTTATGGGAAGAATTGATTGGATAACTCTATGTAATGTGATAAGAATGTGGGAGAAATGATTTAATACATGGAGAAATCAGTCTGCCCAGAGGAACAGGCTATGAGCCTAAGAGCCTAATGTGGAGTTACAGGGTGAGGTTAGCTGGATATGATCCTGTAGGCACTGTGCATATTTTCAGGTTTTGCATTTTTCTGTCATTGCCCTCCCTTCGTATGCAGAACTGAACTAATATTCTCTGTCTTCTCTGGCAGTAAGAATAACTTTGAAGTGTCAAAAATATTGGTTTCTGATAATAGCTTAGGAAAAAATTTGGTTTTATCATAGGATTTGTTTTGTGAGGTATTCACAGCAAAAGTATTTTCAGTAGGATATCCTATTTATCTGTGTTTGAGAGCCCTCAGATGCAAAGTCTGCAAAACAGTACTTCCCATGAGAACTGTCATTCATGTACGTGGGAGGACAAATGTGATGTTCTTTGCTACCTCCTGTGTATCCTATTTACACAACTTATTGAAAAGAACACTTTAAAAAAAACATATAAATGTCTCTACTGGATTATGTGTTAGACAGCTATAGTCCTTTTCATTCCTGATAATTTAATGTCTTTTTCTCCTATTTTCTTGCTATTAATACCACCCTATGCCACAATTATGCTGTTGCTCTTTTAAAGCTGATTCTGATCAGAATAAAACCAACCCTACATATTGGGTATGAATTTTGGTGATGGAGACTTTGGTTGAGCAACGTGGTATCAAAATACCCATACTCAATTCACCTGTGGACTTTCTGATCAACTGTGCAGCTCCAGAAGATCAAATCTGGGGACGTTCAAAGTACCTGAAGAAGATTCAGTGAACTGTTGAGTAAAGGTTTAACGATTATGATGAAAGAATTATCTCACTTCCCACTACTCTTCTGATCAATACGGAGGAGTAAGTGGTCATGGGTTAAATGTTGATACTTGACATGATAACAGAGTTCTTCTGTTCAAGTAAGTGCAAATGCAGCACTTGAGTAAAGCATTCTCAACAAACATGCATTAATACATGGGCAAGTTTCAGTTTCTCACAACTTTTTCTTCGTAAAATTTATCCTTAAAAATCTGGATCTCTTAGTTTTACTAAAGCTTCTTTTTACATTTATCTTGATTTCTTTACATGCATAAGAAAAATATTAGAAGGGCTTTTTAGTAGCAGATTTTAATAATAAATTTCAAATGCAATTGCATATGAAAATCTCCAATTATCAGATTTAGGGAACTGAGTTTAACAAATGTAATCTAGACTTTAGCATCCTATTCACTGTTATGACAGAAAGGGCAAAACTGTAGACAATTTTCAGCTGATCACTCAACTCAGTAAAAAGCTAGTTCAGCATGTATTCATCTTAAATTATTAGGTTCTAAACTGGCTGTGTTAAGAAAAATGCCAGTTTTCTTTGAGCTGTCCAACAACAATCATTGCAATATTTTAAAGTGTCAGTGTTGATCTAATGACTGCTCTCAAATGTTATATTGACATCTGTGGCAATTGAATGAAATAAATGCTGCTTATTTTAAGTATTTTCATAGCTTGCATCAAACCCCATGAAAGTAAGTATTCCTGCAACAGTGGTGCAGACCATTTTAAGAATATTTCCTGAGTTGTGGGTGGGTTGTTTTTTTTTAATATTTCTTCTGATTTTATTTAAGGTCTGCAAACAGTGTAAGTGGAAATGTGGATGAATATGGATTTGCCTTTTCTATTTTTGGAAAAAAGGGAGAAAAGTAGTATTTTGAGCCTTTAAGTCAGAGGATATTCCTTTTCCAATTCGAAACATGATTTATCTGTACCATGAAGTTTTCCTGGAGCTTAAAATGTTCCTATGTTTTCTGAGAAGAACTAATAACCTTGAATTGTTTGGCCTGTGGACATACAAGTATTACTTTTTTCTTCTCTTATTGCTGAGAAGTCTTTTGGATTAGCAAATTAGTTTCCAGTAAAGAAAGATGAGATTTAAATACTTGTCATCTCACTCATCTTTTAATAAGGCTGTGTGACTCAGGTATTAAAATTTTAGTATGGTTTTAGCCTTTAAATTCTGTGAAATGTGTGTGTTTCATCCTCTAAGATTTTGGAAAAGGATATTTAAAATATAATTGCAATGATCTGGTGTTTTGGTGGGCTCCACAGGAAGCAGTGAGCCTTCAGACGTGTCACTTTAATATTATGAGGCAAGGTCATAGAAGCAGTATTTAATCATAGGATCATAGAAAAAAAAACATAGAAAGATTCAAAATGGAAGAGACCTTCCCCTTCCACAGAGTCACAGAGGCTGTTGGCTGCCTTTGGTGCTGGGCTTCCCACAGGTTCACAGGAAGATCTGCCCTCCAGAACCTTCCTTGCTGAGCTGCTCCCTGGTTGCTCTGTCCCCAGATGTTGCTGTTGCAGGGGCTTTTCTTCCCCCTGGGCAGGATTTGGCATTTGTCCTTGCTGAAGTTTAAAAAGTTCTGTTTTTTCCAATGCTTAGGTTTGACCAAGTCCTGCAGGATAGTGGAATTACCTTCTACCTTTTCAACCAAAGTGAGATTATAGTCTAGTAATTCTGGTGCAGCTTTGCACAACTCTTTTGGTATGGTAATATTCAATATTAGTATTCAAAATGGTGCCAATATAAGAAAAACGCTGTTTGCAAGTATCTAATTGTGTTGAAATGGCAATTTTGGTTCAATCTCATGTGTAACTCTTCTCACTTGCTCCTCTGTGTTGATCTCATGTAAAATTAAATAAACCCAAACCCTAAATATACCTCAAATAATTTTCAAGAAATAGATATGACTACAGAACACTGACATCAGTTAATTAGGTGAGGTTTTGATCAAGGAAACAAATAATGGTAATATGTGATATATGCAACAAATTTACATAGCTTAGTGTATATATATATATATAAAGTAAAATGTTTGATTTGTATAATACTTCTCATTCAAAATATTTTAATTGAACACTGGCTCATAAAATCCTTAGTTTTGAGTCTTTCATATTGAAGATTTCAAGACTGGTTTAAAAGTGACCATAAATTGTATAGTTTGTGCATGTATGTATCCATGAAACACACAAAGAAATTGAATTAAAATTTTGTTGACATACATTTTGAGTTGTCAGTCAAGAATGAATGCTAGTACCTCAGGTGAATAAAATAACTATAACCCCATATCATCACAATACTGTGATGTGGAATTGACTGTGGAATTACTATCAGATAGAAAGATTCCATTTTTTAGAGGGAAAAGAAAAGGTAGCAAGCTGAAGAGTAAACACAAACAACACAAACCATATCAATCTAAGAACCAGATCAACTTTTTTTATGTTAAAAAATATTCTTATTTTAAATTCTGAAGTGTTGCATGCCATTTAGGATGTCTCATATATAATTTCTGAATTGCCCTTCTGGATTTCAGAGTATCTTCCACTAGCATAAAGCTACTGTTTAGGCTCCTATGAATACAACATATTAGATATGAAATTCAGACTATCTCCTGATATGAATGGTTATGACAAAATAAAAAGAAAAGTGAAAACTACTCCTGGCATTCCAAAATCTGCTGTTTTGCATATGTACTAACTCCCCAAGATCTGTGTATTGAACTTTGCTTGTGGGGGTTTCAAGAAGGTGTAAACTGGGGGGAAGTCTGCACTAAATGGGACATATGAAGAAGGCTGGGGTATTTTTTTTCACAAATCAGTGGTTCTTTGGAATTTAGAATCTTTGAGATATTCAGAAACTCATAAATTTGAAAGGTTAGACTCAGGAGTATTAAAGGACAAGTTCTAAAGAACACTGGTCTGTCATACAAGCAAGTAATGAATGTAATTCTAAAAGCTCTTCCCTAAATGTTGCATGGATGCCAACTACTCACATTTCTGGTGTATTTGCTGGTATACCTTTTTTCCTCCTGAGCAATAGTGTATGTATACATAATATGCATAAAATTATCCATCCAATTCTTGCAGATATTTTTAGTCTATTGGTGTTACATATGACTAAATTAAGCAAGAAAAAGAAATAGGCACATGAAAATAGAGTATAGAAAGAAAAACTGGTTTGGATTACACTGAAACCAGATGAGAATTTAATTTTTCTTGTTAAGTTGAAAAGCAGGATACTGATCCTGATTTATTTTGAAAAGCATATTTGCATCCAGTATGGATGGAAGAATTGGGTCTCTTACTTGGGAATTTATGATCACACTAGTGCTCCTACTAGATATACAGGTTATAGGACTGATCATGTTTATAGAGTATTCTGTTAGAAATTGTATGCCACGGATCTTATAAGTCACAAACTGTATAAAGCAATTTAACACTTTAAAAAAAAATCAATGAACAGCAAGGAGAGTGGTAAATGTAATATATATCTATATTTTCTTAACATGGGCTATAACCCATTCTTAGTCACCTTTTCTAAGTACAGGCTACCAACTGAATCAATATCTAATAACTTCCCAACAGCACTTGGAATGAAAATAATTTTAAGAGTAATGATTTCTAGATATTTTTGGCAGTGTCAGAAAGCAGATATTCTGCTGTGTTTGTGCAGTGCTAGTCCTATAGAAACTATTTTATGCAACGGATTTCAAGCTAGCTTGGATTATATCTTCCTTCATGGAAGAAAAGTCATAAAATTCTCACCCAGTTCATCTGTACCAGATATGTCATTAAGCTGGTACAACCTGTTGGGATAGGAGTGATCTTTTGAGACTTTATGTTATCTATTGTATTTTACAGTGTTAATCTCCACTGAACAAACTCGCCTAAGCACACCTGGGAGAGCATTATATTCCAAGCTTTGTATTTAAAACACACAGGATGGATTTTTCTCTATAAGTGTACAGACTTATAGTGATATTGAGTACAGAGGGAGCCTGGAACTCCTACAAAAGTAAAGTTTGGCAAGATGAACCCCTTTCTTGTCTATTCCAACCACCATTTTCTGGTTTTACTTCATCATCAGGACAGATGGCAGGGGGAAGTTAGAGACCAGGAAGGGAAAAGTTGTGTTAAAGAAACTGGGAGCTATGCTGAGGCATTCTGTACACATGAAGGGACAGCCTTTATGCAGTTCTTCTTGAAAATACTAGTCCTATCTTCTTCCTGAGAGTAGAAAAGGCAAGGACATAACCGTGTATTTTAGCTCTTCTTAACAGAGACTAATCTAAACTGTTTTGAGGAAATGTTATCACATTTTTAATAATAGAACAATATATTCATTTTCTTGGCTAACTTCTGGCCAATACTACCAACTTATAAATATGTAAAGGCTTTCTTTAAGTTCCAGCAGAGTTAGTGATTACTTCTTGTTCTGTCTTCTCCGATGCTCTGTGGTACTCCTGTTGCCAGAACTTATCATCAGGTTCCATGCAAATAGAAAAAAAATGCATTCCTATAATGAAATGCATTTCTATAATGAAATTTGGCTTACTTCTGCTTATAGAAAATGTTATATTGGTTTCATAGAAAACACTACAAACTTCTCTGGTTCGTATTTTGAAATGATAGTCCAGCTGCAAATCTAGAAAGAAGAATAAAATTGTAATTTTTTGAGTTCTACAAAAACACCTTGGCTTTACTAGAAGTGGCTTAAAGGTCCATGGTGCAGATGTGAGGTAACACATCAGCCCTAGGTCCTTGAACCTGAGACTCCCAGTTTGACAAATGGGTTGGTATGTGCTATATTTCCAGTCTGGCGTTTCTAGCTGCGTTTCCTTCTCATAGGACCTGGATGGGGTGGAGGGAGAAGAGGTGAAGAGAGAGAAGAAAAGATGAGAGAGGCCATTGTGCATCCAGGCCTTATTTCAGATTGAATCTGGTACTTGGTTTGCCCATTTAGAGGCTCATACTGCTCATGCTCTTGGAGCAAGGCTTTTTTTACTGATTTAACACCCAGCTTCTTATTCTTCGCCCATACGTGTCTTGACCATCTAGTCTACTGCCATTGTGTTAAAATTAATGATTCTTTTACATAGAGGTGAATATTGAAATACATGAACTGAATCAGATGTGCATCAGGATGGAACGATTCCTGTAGCTACCCCACAGTCAGATCGCTCCATGCGTTTGTGTTTTAACATGCATAAGAGATCATATTTATTGGCTTTTTGTTAGAGTGTCCTGAATAAAAAAAGCTTTTTTCTGAATGGAGATTTAAACTGTATCTGTGAGGAAGCTCATTCTTGCCTTGGCTTGACATTTAAAAAAAAATTTGAATTGTGTGTTTCTTTAGACTCTAGTTCCCATAGCTGACTTTTAGCATGTGAAGAGGATATACAAGTTTTCTGAAATAAATTCCTCTTTCAAGTTGCAGAGCTATGATAATAATTACATAAGTGAATATTGTAGTAAGAAAGATATTACTTACTTATTTGTTTAAATGCTCAAATGTTTTTCTCTTCTTTTTCTAATAATCTGTAAAGAAGCGTAAAGAGAAGAAGTTTTGCTACACATAGGTGGGCAAGATAGGTTTTGGGAAGTGCTTTGTGAAACTTTCACATGATATTTTTTTTAAATGAACAGAAAAATATTTTAATGAAAATTTCCTTGAAGTATCCCTAAAGCCCAGGATTTTTTAGCAGATATGATTTATGCTGAAAGGTGGATTTGAAAATCAGAATCTCTGCGCCAAAGAGCAGTGTAGTGCTTCTTCAGTGTCTCTTTAAATAGTAGTCATGTAAAAACTGGAAAAATGAATGACTAGAAAAATCTGCAGAAAACAATTTTTCACTGAGAGGTGATGAAGTTTGAATAAAAAAGTATTTCTTTGCTGACATGTCTGGCCATTAGGATTCATATTTTACCACTACTAATGTGGGCTGAAATCATAGCTGAGAATATTCACCTTTCTAGCAAGCTTTTAAAAGGCAAGTAAATTACCTCATTTTTCATTTCACTGCGTTTAATTTCCACCAGATCCTCTAAAACTAGTTTGAGTGGTTCTGTATCTAAATGCACAGAATTTCATGGTTAGATAAAAGATATAATTAAAATAGGTGTTATCCAATTTTAGCGGCTTCTGGAGTGAAAGTAAAAAGGCTCTGTAGTTGGTTAAACTTCTGCAGTAGAAGGTAGGAGTTAATTTGTAGCCTTTTTGCTTTTGCATTGAGGTAAATATGCTTTTGTTAAATGCTAAATGGCACAAACTGAAGGTCATATGTACCATTATGCTGTTAGGCTTGTCATGATTGTGATTTAAATTTTTTTTTTTAATGGAGCCTATTAAATCAGAAAGCAGTTAAAAGAGGTCAGTGCATTATTCTCCAAGATAATTCATCAATGTCAGCAGTGCTAACGAGAATGTGGACCATGTGTCAGGAGCTATTGTGTCCATGTCTCTGCTCCCGTTGTGGTCTAGCACTCATGTTTCATTGCAGATCTTTAAATAAAAGGTTTGGTGGTGCCTCACCTGAACCATAAGTAAGTCTGTGTGAGAAGGAAGGAGATTGCCTACAATCTCTCTTGAGTGACTTCACTCTTATGATCATGCTGGCTGATATTGCCACCTTGTTTTGCTAGCTAAGATTAGAGGTATATTTCTGGCAGGAAAAGAAGTAGGACTGAAATAGTTTTTGCTGATTTCTTCCACCACGTCTTTGAGTTAACAATGGTGTTGAATTTCTTTTTGTTACCATCTCAGTGTATCCAGCACATGGAAAAGGAAAGGCTTTTGATAGATGTGGTGGCCAACTGACCTGGGTGTTGCGTAGTAGCTCTACGTCATACAAAGGGGAAAAAATCTAATGCACAGTCTTAATCTTAGTTAATTTTTTAAAAAAATATTTATGAAAAGGAGATGTTTGCCACAAATGTGGGAAGCTACTGATACATATTAAACTACAGAGGTAAAACATTATAAGAAATGGAACAGATACATTAAAGAAAATAGAAGAAGTTCATGCTCTTATAAGTATAGTTTACTAAAATGTGCAAATTACTTCTGAAATCACATTAGCTGTTGTGCTCCATCCACATCTTGCTGTGGTTCAACTAGTCCAGACTGGCTTTCTTTTTCACTGGAACGCTCTTTTGGACATGAGATAATCTTGGTTTGCCTGTAATTGGGATACAAGTTGTTTTCCCTCCATGGTATTTGTTATTCTAGGATTCATCCATTTCCTCTGCTTGATGCAACACTTCAGTGATGTGCAAAGCCCTTTTTTCTCCCTATGACTTTCTAGGAGGAAATACTTCTTTGTTGGGGCCTTATAGGCAGTACAGTCCTGTAGGTTAAAAGGTATGCTCACAGGCGACTAAAGTTTGGCTGCTGGTGTCTTGTTAGTTGGTCTTGAGTGGTACCTGGTCCAAAAGTAGTTAAGCATATTGAGATTAGCTGTGGGGTTGTGAGAGCTGTGTTTGCTGTCCTTCAGACTTTCACTGGCCATTTAGGCCAGTGCAAATAGCCACCCATAAAGAAGAAAAGTATGAGCTAATAATAATCCTGCTAAATACTACAAGTTTTCTGAGTATAGACTTGTGCATGGGACAGGATGTGCTGGAAGTTTTCTTGTCTTTTTACACCAGTTTCACAGCTGTTTGTATTTAATGCCTTTTACATGCTTAAGTTTTGTTTCATCTATTTTCCAGTTTCTCTCTCAGAAAGACAGTGGCTACTACACATGCTTCTCTTAATCTTACCCTTTTCTTTACCCTTTTGTTTTATTCCTGCAGGCCCTTCTGGGGAGGTTCTAAATTGATGCCTCGTGCCTAAATCCTTGCCTTTTGAAAACCAAATGCAGAAGCTGTATTGAAACACTTGCTTAGTTTGTTAAATTTCTGTGAAAATTTGCCTTACTGAAGTGCAGGCTGGACTCTTTGAAAAAGATAATTTGATCGCTGCTGCTGCTATTCATGGCAACCTTGTTTACTGATTTTTTCTTTTCATTGTGACTGAGAACTAAAGTGTCTTGAAGGGGATTCACTTTGCAATCTACTGAATTACATTTTTGCTTCTCCTAGTGTAGCAAGGAGCTTTTTAATGCTGGAAAGTGTGCTTTTCTCAGTAAGAGCAGAGGTTTGTCTGTAATGAGAGTGGTAAATGAAATATTAAAAGAAAGAAGGTGGGCAATGTAGCTATGAATAATCAAACCAGGGAGAGAGAAAAGAAAACTGAGACCATTCCAAACCAGCAAAGGCCAAAACCCAGTAAGATTTAAAAAACCCCAACAACAACAAAAACAACAACAGAAAAATCGATGAAGGAATTGTTTTGTATTTCTTAAATACAGTGTATCAGTGAGGACTGTTTATAGTAGAAGCTGTTTGCAGCAACTGGGAGAACAGTCAAATACGGGTCTTTTCCTCTGCTTTTTCTGCGTCAGTGAGAGCTCATTGGTATCAGTGGTGTCTTTTATTTAAATTTAGAAGACTTTGGATTGCTGTTGATATTGATATTTCCATGTGCTATTTCCATTGATTATTGCAGCCAGCATGTGGTCATTAGCATAATATTAAAATGTAATATTTTCTATATTTTCATAAATAAAATTAATTAGACTAAAAGCGGATTAGATTATTCTCATTTTTAGACCTATCATCATATGGATTATTTGCCTTAGTGGCTAATGTGATGAGAAACACAGCAGTATTCTCTTGTACACATAGTCTGTCACATTTTATTACTTAAATGTTATATTTTTTAAAAATTGCTTTTATTTATCACATATATGGGAGTAAAGTAGGGTCTTTGGGATCTCTGGGCTTTCATTTTCAAGTTAAAGCCTGCCACCTACAAATTGTGCCTGTTTGACAAGAAAGGTTTTCTTTCTGAAGGTTTTGCAGTAATATCATTTTGACAGATTGATTGTGTAAGTCTTCATGTTGCTCTAATAACTCCTTTTTAATGGGAGAACTTTAATTGATGTCAAACTCAAAAGTTCAGTGACAGATAAAGTGTCTTCTCTTAGTTAAGAGGTTAAAAATAATTGACACTTTTATATGCACAGAATAAACTGCCATAAAAATATTAATTTCTATGTCTGTTCTGATAGGAAGAGATAGAAACAAGTTCAACATGAGTGGTCAACTTTTCCATAAGTTTTGAGATAGTGAATAGGATTCTATTAATAAATACAATAAACAACCATTACTGAAATAATTAAGAAAAGCGTGGTAAGCCAGTGCTTGCCATAATTACTGTTGCAGGTGGGGTAGAATTACAGGTTTGGAAAGCTCTAAGTTTTCTGATTATGCAGAAATTTCAAAAATACTTTTCAGAAAAGCAGCTAATTTTGGAACTATTTTAGTGTAGAAAAAATTATTAATTTTCTTTTTTTAAAGCAGATGACTGTTTAAAAAATCCACCCTTTGCTAAAATACACTGCTACCTCATTTGCAATGTGTTTTTCTAATGTTGAGAACGTCTGGCTGGGGGAGCCCTGGAAAGGGTGAAATGGGATCCCGGGCCGTGAGTGGAAGGGAGCTCCAGGAAGGTTGTACAGGGACAGTGAGGTCTGTGAGTGCCCTCAGGGTCTTGGCAATTTGAAGTGTAATTGAGAATCAGATGATTTCCCAGCATGAGCAGTGTCTCATGCACTGCTCATATTCAGCAGTATATGGGGTCATAAGACGCAGCACAAAAGTCTGCGCACCTAAACTCATAAGTGTGAATTATATTATCATATTTTAAAAAGGGTTAACCTCGTTAGTGGCTTTTTAGGTCACCTTTGGGGCGAACTTTCACCTCACAGAAGTTACAGATTTTTCCTATGATGGTGGTACTCCAGAACTTTCTGCATTTTCCTCATAAACAGCAAGACAACTTTTAGAAATAGGATACTTGACTTGAAATGTGGCTCATCACACCTGAGGTCTCCCATGTAATTCAGCCTGTTCATTTGTACTCCTGCATTCAGTGGAGAGGAAAGGGAAAATGTGTCCTGACGTTTTGAAGGGATATCCTGAGATGGGGAGAATTAGCTTCTTTTTTTCAGCTGACCAAAACCAACTCTATGCTGTTGTGTCATAAAACTAAATAATGCATATTGTACCTTAAGTAATGCATACATATATATATATATATAGTTAATTTTAGCAGCTCTTAAATAAGGGTTGCACTGTAGCACATATACAAAAGAAATACTGATACATGACACTTTACTTTTACTACTTCCTGATTCATGAGAGTTAAAGGGTGAAACTATCAATTTATATTGACAAATATTAATGGTATTTATACACAAATGTGGGTATGTCTATGAAAACCACAGTAAATGAGAATAATTATGCATTAATATAGTGTATTTAATTAAAAGTTAATATTTAAAATTTTTAATTAACACTTCAGTTGAAAAACAAATAAATCAAACCCACATCAATTTTGAAATAATTTAGTCTTCCCTAATGCAATCTTCAATTATTGACCAATTCAAGCACTAAATTTTCTTGGTATTTTTTATTCCAGAAAAATGTAGAACAAAAGGTGAATGAATGCACTATTTTAATATGATTTTTATTCTGGCCAATCTTCATGAAACAAAAGTATCTTGATTCTCAGTACAGCATTTTACCAGAAGATGGGCTTCAGCTTGAATTACAATACCCGATTTGATAAGAGATAATTGTCTAAGCTCCCATCTGAGCTCCTCATGGGGATGTAGGGCTTTATTCACTTGCCTAAACACACATGCTTAACTAATCCTGTGTCCAGGACATTATTTATCTGATAGATATGACATAAGATACATAGAGCCAGGCCATCCTGAAATGGCAGGTGGGAGTTGAGTGGGACAGTCTTCACATCTCCAGTGGTGCTGCATATCTTCATTTAGGCAACTGATAGGAGCATCTCCCGATAGAATCAAAGGAATCTGATCTGTAATTTCTTTCAACTGCAGTGGACACATCTATTCTACACACTGCTTACTATGTTGTCTAAACTTTCCAGCTTCTGCTGTGGGAAACTTAGACAAAAAACCTCTTTCACATATAGTTCTCATCTACATCTGCCTGAATCTGGAGCTGAATCCCAGGATAAGTTTCTCATCAGGCATACACTGATATTGTGCAAAACTTCTTCAAAGGAAAATGCAAAAGAGGTAGTAAGCAGTAACTAGGACAGAAACATATTAATAGAAATTTTGTACGCTAAAAAAATATGTATGCTGAAATAATATATGCACTGAAAATTTAAGACACTGCAACCCATTCATCTACCCTCACTGGTCTCTACTCTCTGTTCTTGTCCTTTACTGTCTTGCTATTCATATCTCTTCCCTTGTTATTTCCAGCCCCGTGGCACACAGCCTTTCCCCCCTCCGCCCACAGACGTGTCAGAATAACAAGAAAGGCAGGGACAATGCCACAGCGCTACCCAGTCTTCTGAGTGGCTGCTAGGTCAATGGTCAGGACTTCTCACCAGGATCTTCCTGAGCCAGGTTCAAATCTATAATTAATTTGGCTAGATCAATTAAAGGGACTTTAAATGGTAACCTCATTCTTTAGCCAACCACAAGCTGTTTTGGGGCCGTTGGTGGTCTTGTTATGATTTTCTGCATTTCAGATGTCAGGTGGCAGAGCCAGTTGCTCTGGTGAGCAGAGGACAGAGGGGAGGGCTCTGTCCTCAGGAAGGCTGGGTGGGGATGGGATGAGACGGAACCATGGTGGCTCTCCTTCCCTTTTACTGCTTTCTCTCCGTGTACTCTTTCCCTCTTAATCCTGGAATGACCATAAAAGGGCTACACACGGTGAAGCGTAGCCATGTGCTGAACACGATCTGATTCCCTGGGAATATGGGGATTTGAAAGGGATTCTGCTGCTGTGCCTTATTGGTACCTTCTTGGTGAAGGTTGTGCATGGAAAGGTGCCCAGACATTGTATTTCACTTTACATAAGAAATATATGTGCAGGAAGCAGGCATGTTTTATCCAGTACATTTAGGAGACAAAAGTGGAAGGACACTGATTTGTTTTTGCATTCCCAGATGTAAAGTATATTTAGTTAACAAACCACGGGTCAGCCATTTAGTCTGCTGGAAATAACTCATAGTGAAAGTTATGTTTGCTTCACCTTAAAATTCTCATTCCAGGAAAAGTTTTGAATATATTTTGACACTTCTGTTGTCACATAACAGATTTACATTTAAGTTCTGCATTTATTATTATTTATTAAAATTAAAAGCTCATGCTGGATACATACAACAAATTTCAAATTCGATGACAGTAACTTTTGTAAGAATCAAGCATTGTTGATAGACGTAATGGTCAAGTCTGATCATGTACAAAAGGGAAATCTTAAAGTGCTATTGACTAGAATTTTTGCTGCACAAGAAATACAAGATTAGTTGTTTATGTTTATAGGTCATAGAGACACCTGTGGTTACAGAGGAATTCTTCTCAGTAAGACTCATAATAATCTTATAAATTTTACCCTGAATTTCCTTTTTAATGGTTGTGACTGGCTTCCTAGATCCTTTGTTCAATTCCTAAAGAAGTGGTCTATAATTTTCCTTAGATGAGGATCATCTAGTCAGTTAAATCCCAGACATGAACCTACAACCTGTTAACAAATTTCACCATTAAATATGTCTATTTATGTATAACATATTTGATTGAAAGCAGCTGAAATTTTTTGGTTAGCAGAAATAAATTCCGGTTGAAAATGATACACTATTTTGAAATGAAAGTAATTCTCATTTCTATGTATATGCTTATACTTTTAATAAATAACAGAATTCTTTGAAGCATGATTTGTGTTAGAAAGGAACACATTCTGCCTTTGTATGCATACAGCTATGTCTTCCAGCAGCAAAGCTGTTAGGGATTTAATGACATTTAACATTAAAATTATCAAAACCTTCTTGGTGCAAGAATAGAAAATCAAATATTATATGGTTATTTCTCAGGGTCTTTGTGATGAAAAGTGTGATCTTTTGCTTTTATTAAACCCAGCATAACTAGAAATATTTCCATAAATTTTAAAAATTGATGAAAAAAATTTCTGAGTCTCAGATTGGAAGAATTTCAAATTAACAGCAAGTCCACTCAACAAAACCTATGCTGAAAGTCAAATGTAAATGTGAAATCTTATCTTCTGTTCTAATGACCTTATTCATATAGACTACCTAATATAATTTGTCTTCATAACTCAAATTCATATTAATGCTCAAAAATAAGAAAAGTACCAGATCCCATGGCTGTCCAGTAATATGCCTAATTTTAAGCATTAAAATCAAAAAGAGACAGATAGGTTAAGTACTTGGCTAAACTGGATCAAAAGATATAAATCAAAGGATTTTGAAAATTTTGTTCCGTACACAGTGTGCTAGCTACATCAGTGAGATATTTTGTTTGGTAGGTTTTGCATAAAGCTTGTGTTTTTCTAGTGATGCTTGGAGGAATATTTTAGCTTTGCAACCTCTTCAAATAGTCTCCTAAAATGCTCTACAAGAAAAAGGAGACTGTTAGTCAATAAGAGGAGCATTTTGTTTCCTCATATAGTAGTTTCCTTGTATGTCATGGTTGCAGTTGCTAGTGCTGACTCTTAATAAAACAAATCTTAAATTAGAAGTTTAATGTATATAATTTATGATGTTTTTCTGTTTATCCAGTTTTGGGTTTTTAAAAATTTTCTTAACATTTGCTTCAGCTGGAAAGGTTTCCACATGCCAATGTTCACAAAGTATCTTTTACTGTCTAGGTGCTGAGCTATTTTGAATTGCAAAAATAGTAATCTGAAATGAAAACATCTGTTCTTTCTAGAATCTTTGACAATAACTTCTGTTTACATGATGAGCTTTGAAGGAGAAAATATCCGTAGAGAATCCAGTGGAGATATTAATATATGAGCTTTTTTTATTATTTCAGTTTGGCATCTTATTTCTTAAAACATTGTATTTAATTAAAAGCAAAGTCCTTGTTTATAGTTCCATAGCTAGAAATAAAACAGGATTATTTTGCTAGCAAGAAATTAATAAATATTTTAAGAATATTTTTATTAGTACAGAAGAGGATTTATTTTTCATTAGCATTTGATTCAGGAAGTGTAATGACAAAGTGGTTAAGATTGGAACTAGCTTTCCATTTAACAGCTGATTTTTGTAACTGTCCTAACATACCTATACTTACTTGAACTGGCCTAGAACCTGCTAAATTATATGAAGATGCAAATAATTTAGCAGTCCAAGGATAAATATGCCACAATATCTTTGGTGTTCGTGCAATTTAAGGGCCACGTATGTATATCACAAAAGATCAAGGAGTACACATTTCACAGTAAGCACATGAAAATTCCTGATATGTAGAGTTGTAAAGTGAAGACATTCTTGCATAAAGAGGAATCCGAATATTGAAAGGATTAAAAGGGTTGTTTACTACTCTAGAGATGAGTGATGAATGGGAGAGCTTTGCAAGTATTAGATGATGATGAGGGCACTTGGATGTGGTGACCGTGGGAGAGAATACACTGGTCTGACTTATCGTTCAATTTTGCTGCCATAAAAAGGTGATCTTTTCACAAAGAGAAAGCCTCTGAGTATCTTCAGAGAAAACAGAACAAACCCTCAGACTGGCAAAATACCTGTGTTTTTTCATCAGCCCTCAGTGTGGGAGGTGGCTGTATTTAGCATTTTGGGGTAAAGGCTGTTATCTGATGAAGCAAGCCTCAGTCTCTAAGTGGACTGGTGAATGATGGGGATGAGGGCCCAAGAACTGGACTGGCTGAAACACAGAGATGGACCATGTGCTCTGGATGAGGGGGCACCATTTCATTCTTTGTGCTGAGATACCCACCTCTTAACCTTGTTTCTGAGTTAGATGGGAATAACAGAGACTGAACTGAAGAGCACTGTGATTGCTGAAAATATACTTTGGTGGCCTGATATGTCTCAGTTGAAGTTAATGGGCATTCTTCAAAGAATTTGAGGATGGGCAGAACTAGGCCAGACCATGCTCTTTAGATAAACTCTGATATAGCTCATGCCGCTTTAAAGGTTGGGCATTTATGTAGAAAATATGAGTCCTTCTAATTATACTGTTGAACAAGAAATATATTTCCTATGCATTTTAATGATATTTCCAGAATCTCTTGTGGATTTGTTTTATTTCTTCCTGTGAAAGGACACATTTTTTTCTTAATGCAAACATTCAGAGTGTCACTATAGGCACTGTTGGATTATGTACAGAACTTGTGAGATGGTTCAGTAGTGTGGTGTAAGCCAGGAGGTAATACAAGAATTCTAATGCAAGAAATTATCTTCTGCCAGATGGAGCTGTACCTTGCTGATAGATGTTTACAAGGCTGCTTATAGAACAGCAAATGGCTCCTGGGCCTTTTGTCTAGCTTTGGGAACAAAATGACCTGGTTAATCTAGAAATATTTGCATCTCTTAGTTGCTGATACCACCTTTTTTTTCCCCTTTCAGTGCTTGTTTAATTTAAATGGAATTCACAGAAACATACATTACCATATAAGTTGCAGGTGGATAAACTCATATAACAGAATGTCATATCCCCAGGCTGTAGGAGCTCTCTATCAGTTCCTGAGGCTAGCATAATGTTTAGTAGTTAAATCGCTCTTGGTTGCCAGGATTGTGAACTGAAACAGTCAAGGCAAAATCTTTCAGCATTGCAGAATATTTTATTGTTCTTTTGATACTAATTCAGTTTTTGAAGTCCGGTGTGTTTCTTCTCATAAGCACTTCATTTGGAAATATACTGTGCTTCTGATTTATGCCATGCTAGTACGAGGCACAGTTACTGTGCAGGTATTTTCATGAGGGTTGCATTAATGTGCATGTTCTCAACCCCAAGCTGCCTACTCCACCCGGGTCTGTTGTTCTGAGTTGTGCACTCGCTGATACCATAGATACAAGTTCTTGTCAAGGCCCAACACAGTTAAAAAGCAAGGCAGAGTAAAACACTGATCAAAAACATGGTACCTGTCCAGCCAACTTCTAGTCTGGGTATAAGATTGTTCAGTAGTAATGAATACGAAGAAAAGGCTAATTTAGGTTGCTAAGGTGAGGTGTTTAACCTGCCCTGTACTTCCTGTGGTGGGGAAAAGATGAGTGGCCTGTGGTGTGGAAAGTTTTGGTGGGGGGACTGAACTGGGGAGTACCATTCCTAAGGCACGACAGCCAGTTCTGTAGTGAATGATGATACACTACAAATGATCATGGAGATGTGTGAGAAAGTATCTGTGAATGGCAAACAGAAAACCAGATCTCTTTCTGTAAGAAAAGTGAGAAGCAATCCAGTACAGATAAGTAGTGGCATTGATCAGAAAGGGGGGATCCTATGTTGGAGCAGTTTCCTTTCTGTTTTTCATTTGCTATCATTCATATCCAGCTGTAGCTCTTTTTATACCTTCTTCTTACCTCCTTTGCATTTGAACCATACATAAAGTGTTTCACATATATCAGATATCTGCAAATCTTTTTTGCTCTCTTTATTTTGCTTTGAAACCAGTTCTGCTGAGCACTGCAGGTGGCTTCTCTTCAGTCAGGAATAATTGACCTTTTGTGATTTGTGTCTGCATGTGTGAGAACTCCATTGTCATCCTGTGCTTGTTCTCTTTAGGGCAGAGATGTTGCTGCATGTTTTAGGGACATAGCAAGCACAAGGTTTGTTGAAAGAAGTAAACTCTTTTATCGGATGACTTCTTGAGTGTAGGGGAAAAAAATGTGTGAGTTGATCTGGAGATAGATAGGGACCTCAGTGCTTATGTATGCGTATATATGTGCTTATCTCTTTGTGATAGCTGCAGAGATTGCTGCCTAGTTCAGAGTGCCTTAGTTCTGAACACCCCAAGGTCAGTGGTGTTAGTCCAGCTGAGAGAGAAACACAAAGTATAATACTGAACTGCAAAGAAGATGTCTGGTACTATCAGTTGTGCCAGGGCAAAATGAAGTGGAAGAATACTGTAAAGGTGACTTTACAGGCAGTTTGGGGGATGCCTACCAGTGCTAGGAAGCTTTCTGGGAGTAAGCTACTAACTTGAAATATAACAGATGGTGATGAGGGCTAACACCAGGATGCAGCTGGAAACATTGCACTATGAATAAACAGTGTGAATAGATTAGGTTTACATTACTAGTCTATGTAAGCTGACAATGCTTGTGCTTTTGTAAGAAGAGAACTAGTGAAGGGATACAAAGAGAATCCTGCAATGATCAATCTTTTGGAGTTGGAGAATAATCCTTGGTATTTCTTGAAGACAAAGAAAACATCATTGAGAGATGGAGGTAGGAGAGCCATAAGTTAGTGTTTTAGTTATGTGAATAGTCAGAAAAGAACACTTAAGCAGAGCTAATCTGCAAGAGCTTTAGAAGTAACTTGAAATGTGAGCTGACTAAAATGAGACATGAGGATAAGGAGTGATAGTGCTATGAGAAAAGGAAATAAATGGAAAGATTTGCAGGGGTAAAAAAAAGAGAAAAGTGCTGGCTGGCATGTAGAGTAAACTGATAGCTACACATCAGTAAAGACCTGGCAGAGAAGTGCACTGAACTTTGATTTGAAGAGAGTGAGGTAAGATTAATTGGAGGGAACAAGACCAGTGAATTGTCAGCACAGGAGTCATTGCTGCATTGCGTGTAGTCTGTGGTGAAATTATCCAGAGTGAGAGGCAAGGGAAGTGGGAGAAGAGGGTCAAGAACAGCATCTCCTTGGCAAGAGGACACAGTGACACACATGTGAGTAGAGATCAGTGGAGAGCTGGAAGATGAAGAGGCCTCCAAAGCCAAGAATAGTACAGGCAGACATGTCAAAACCAGTGACTTGCTGGGAGGAATATAAAGGAATATTGCTTCTAGCTTCACTTAAGAGGTCAGTGGAGGGAACTCCAGTGAGAGTGATTTTGTTGGCAATAAAATGAAATGTTCTATTATTATCAAGCCTTTTTAAAGCTTCTGTCACTGGCAGAGGAAAAAGAAATGAGGGCCAAGCTGAGGCTTGAAATGAAATCTCCTCTTGGTTGTAGTAGTTTACATTATAGCTTATTGAGGAAAATCTTATTTTTTGCTATAAATACACACTAACATAGAGGAAAACTACATGACCTGCATTAGATTGTGGAGCTGATCCCACCAGATGCTGTGAGTATTGCACAAGATTTATGCTCTTTACAAGGAGAAATAGGCAGAAGGTAATGTATAACTTTCCCATTGGCCCCGCAGGGCTTTTTGACTTACAGAACGGACTAATTTCCTTTCTCTGCCACAAAGGCATGTACGTGCATTCCAAGGAAAAGAACCTTTATATCTGGTATACTGACATTCGAAAAACCATTGGTTAAATCTTCAATCACTTCTCATGTTTACATGGCTTTTGGTGTTGTCTCAGTGTTCTATTCAGACTGCAGAGTAAATATCTCCTCAGTTAAATGGTTACCAAGATTATCCCATGTTTTCGATATTGTACCGCAAATCTGAGTACATTCCTCTGACACAAAGTATATTTAGTCAGTGTATATTCTGAAGTGCTAGCAATTAGTATGTCATTGCACAGAAGAATTTGAAACACTAAATATGTGCTGAAGATTATCATTAAATAAATTACTTCAGGGACACACGTGCAAGTTGTTTATTTCCATTGTAACTACCAGAGCACGGTACATTTGGTGCAAACTAATAATATAGTTGCCTTTAGAAAAACTCTTCAAATACATTTTCCATCCTTAATAATTTCAACCAATACATACAAACAGTTCACTTGTTCTTCATATTTTGGCAGATATTATTCTTCATCACAAGAATAATTGGAGTTTTCAGGTATGAGGTACACTGATGGAATATTAATTTTTGGCTTTGTGAGATTTCTGAACAGTATTTAGAATATGCAACTGTTCAGAATAGAAATTACGTGCAGAAGTATTATCACTTTGAGCCATTAATTATACATTATTCCCTACTCAAGCAATGTTTTCTTGTTCAATAGGTATACACCTGAGTAGTAAAGGGATTAAAATCTTGAAGCCTTTGAACTTTGTTTGCGATTATTCATTAAGTCACACAGCTTTTAAAAATATTTCAGTAAATGGAATTTCACTTTTCTACTGCCTATTGAAGTCTGAAGTATGTACTGTGGAGGTATCAACAGCAGTGCATGAATTAAATCCTATTGAAATTTAAAATTAAATTGTGATAATTTTTTCTTTTTTTAATAACGGAATTTTAGTTTTTCTATATAACTTAACAATTCCTTAGGAATTACATTAAATTTAAAAATGTATGCTAATTAATGCCAAATTTTAACTTCACATTTCTTTCTCTTCCCTGTTACCTTCCCACGCCTATAAGCACTCTGATAATATTGGAGACTAGAACTATATAATGGAAGCACGTGCAAAGCTAGATCCCTTGCTCTAATCCTTGAGTCATACCAAGTTTTCTCCTTGTAACAAGTATGTTTCTGGAAAAAAAAAAAGCCTTTGAAAAGTTTTTTTTCCTTTCTTTTCATCAAAGCCTAACTTTTCATCTGCTTTCCTGTACAACCATATTGCTGTGAACGTGTTGCTGTGTTTTCCACCTAATAACTTCTGAATGTGCTTATCAACTTCAAACACTTTTGGCAGGGGAGAGAATGGTGGGGAAAGGGGGCTTGATTTCTCAAGTATAGTTAAAATCCCTGAAATGTCATCAAAGTTGGTGGCTGAGAAGAGGAAAGAAACCCTATTAATATTCTCACTGAGGGAAAGAGCAGTCTGAGGCCACACTTCTTTACACACCAAAAAAAAAAATCCATGTAGGTGAGCATCATTATAAGTTACTGAAGAAAGGTTTCTACCTAGACAGAAAGTCAATCAAACTTACGACATAAATAGATAGGAAATAAAGCTTCATTATTTTCTAGTGTTGATGGAGCTGCCTGTCAGTAAAGGCAAGATTCATCTCACCTCACTTTTCCATTCTACAGTGTTGATATCTTTATTTCCATACTTGGCTCTCATTGTAGTCAATGGAGAGAAACAGCTCTTAGAAGGTGATTCATTTCAGAGTATGAGTTTTGTGCCCAGGAACAGGATTTGAGCTCGTAAAGTGGGAGAAGATAGTCCTGTTCTGACAAACTATGTGTCAAAAGTTTTGGATAAATGAGTTGGTGGGAGCAGGGAGGAAAAAGATCTTGAGAAGGGAACAAGTCCAGGCAAGCAGAGGTGATTCTAAGAAGAGAAGAATTAGTGAAGTGCTTGCTCATTTACATTCTTTTTGTAATTTGACTTGGAGAGAAAACTAGCCAAACTGCCTTAACTTTTTTTCTGTTTCTATTCCACCTGGGAGATGATATAAAGTTCATGCATAGTTGTTTGTACTGAGCAACACATATTGGAATTCTCATGTGTGTAATGTCTTACGTGCTGATATAAATTGGTTTTGTTTTCCAAAAAATTACTACTTTTTTCAGCTTCATTCAGATTCATCAAATGCCAAGTTTCTAGTTAATTACAATATGCTCAATTTGATTAGACAGTCACCATAGTTGCTGAACAAGAGTCTTATTCAAATATTGTTGAAATTAGAAAGTGATTTTCTAATTAAATAGGGTATTTTTGCAATTACCAGAATTATTCAGTGCTGGATTGAGAGTACTTGCTTGGAGAAATTCTGTATCTCCAAACACTGTTTTGCAAAACAATTTGCAAGAGATCCAAACAAAAAGATAACTTAGATGGCAGAAAGAGATATGAAATCTGGGAAACTCAGAGAACATTGTCACTAAGAAACTTATATACATTTGCCATATGTACTCTGATTAACTGGCCTTCTTATGAGAAAATATTAATTTTTCCTCAGCTAGAGGTTGCTTTATCCAGTGCTTCATGTTTGCCTGCCAAGGCATCATAAACATTTGGAGTCACATCAGAATATAGTTTTACAGGGCATTTAATTTTCTCAAATAATTTGATATTTTTAATAGAACTAGCAAAGTTCTATTAAAAGAACTAGCAAATAGAACACATTTTCCCTGTTACTAGATAATGTGTCAAACAGATTATGCTGGTGTCTCCCAGCAAAATCAGAAAGGAGGATTTACTGCTTCTGTTATTTTCATTATAATGCATTTGAACTTAGAGCTGCTCGAAGGAAGTAGTGCTTTTTATGGAACAGGAAATTGATTTCTGTTTTCTTGTGTAAACTAGACACTATTTTTTACACAAAAGATGTGATAGTATTTACTGTATTCCTTGCTTTTTTTGCTGCTTGAACTTAGCAGTAAATTTTGATAATGTAAAAAAAAAATGTCTTCTTGATTATATTTACACTCGAGGGCAGTGCATTAGTATAAACAACACTAGTAAAACACTTGAATTATAACTTCCTGATCATTACTTGTAGTTTTTCAGCTTCAGTGAAGGTAACTTAAATAGGGCTACTCTAAAGTTTAAAACTGAAAAATAACAACTTAATAGTCTAAAATGGTTAGGTAATGAGAGTAATTTTAAATTGATAGTGACTAAGGACTGCTTTTATGGGAGAAGGTACAAAACTTGCTCCTGAAAACCAAATAAAGTTTTGCTGGGTTGGGGAGCTTTTTTTGGGGGGGGTGTTGATTTGGGTTGTTGGCGGCTTTTGTTTGTTTGTAGTTTTGTTTGTTTGGGTTTTTTTTTTGTTTATTTTTGTTGTGAGCTATCAATTTTATTCCGCATGGCTTTAAAAAGTCTAGTAAAGAAAAAGGAAAGGATTAGTCCTAGGAAAGTCTATAAAAGAGTGCTGGTCTGGAGGATTTCTGTGTTTGTTTTTTTCTCCTTTGTGGTACTGTTTGACATATACTACTAAATATTACTAAACAATTTTTAAAGTATTTTTGGTTGGTTTTTTTGCTTTTTCTGTGTTTGTTATTAAGACATTTGTTATTTTCTTTACTGCTTGCTGATAATAAAGGCTGAAAAAAACTATTAGAGGCTCAAAACTAAATGCCATCATATAGATGAATTGTTTTTCTAATACTATGGAAATTATCTAAAGAATAGACTTGTTAAAGGCAAAGGGAAAAAAACCCCCATCTAATTATTCCACTCAAGAAATACTCATATTCCATCTCTGGCACTCTAAGGATATTAACTCCTAGATTTTGTTTCATAATGCTACAGTAGAAATGCATTAAAGTGCATTCTCTTTCTGAGACAGAAAATTCAAAACTCTGTTGACCTTAGCTGGAAAGGCCAAATTCAGAGAAATAAACTAACATGGAAAATGTCTTAAACATATCTGAAAAAATAATCCTGGTATTTCAGAAAGTTAATTATGTGTTTCTCTGGTGGGATTTAGGAGTGGTTCAGAATCACTTGATGACACTTAAACCAACGGTTTGACTGTCCATACTGTTCAAAGGACTAAAACAGAAAAAGGATGGAGATTGGGGGTACATGTAACCTGGGTATAAAGGGCTGACCCAGGCCGTCTCTCACGTAACTCACTTGTTAGCTAACGCCTGTTACCCGCCTGTGTTCTGTTACCAGCTAAGCGCAGACCTGTTTGCATGCTGTGGGAGTCCAGAATGCAGGGAATATTTCCCTGCCTGTTTTGAAGAGTTTTACCCCCCTGGACCATACTGTTTTCGACCTTCGTCCATGGAGAAAGCTGCCAACTCTCTGGGAGGAATTAGAACACACAGCGGTGTGAACTAGATGATAGAATATTATGTAAGGTTATCACAGGGTGAAAATATAAAGGTGTTGGGTTTGTTAATGTAGCAAATAGATGAAAAGCAAAAACTCCAAAATGGAGGATTGTTGTTGTTCCTAGACCTTCTCCTTCTTCTCCAACTACTCCATGTTCTGTAGTAGAAATTGTTAAAATGATTGGATAAAGAAATCTACAGTTCCTGTAAACGTGTTATAAACATTTGTTGAATACTGGTAGGAAAGTGAAAATATCTTTCGTTTTAAGCACCTATTGGATGATTTACCTTTAAGAAGGCCGTGTTATCTTGATTCTGTGGACATTTGGCGGACATTTTCAAGACATTCAGAACTCTCTGCTGTACTCCTTGCTCTATTATTAACTTCTCTGATAAAACTTAATAAACTATCTGAAAGCAGAGACCGCTGGATCTTCCCTTAATACGTGGAAATCCTGGCAAGGATTTCAAAATCCTCCCCCACCAGGGGAGGTCTGGTTTAAGGCACAGCAAAGTAACAGGTGGAAATCCACAGCAGAATTCCACAGCGTGCTTACATTCCTGGAGTAGCAATCCATCTCTTCCTCTGCAGAGCTGGAGATGGGAGGGGGGAGGCAGAAATTACTGTAGCAACCATCTTAGTTTTTGCCCACTTGTTGAAAATACGAACACGGTTAATTATCTTAATAATGAAAAAAAAAATCCAGTGATTTTATATCTGTTTTTCCTTCATTTCAATCACTCTAATTCCTATTCCCAGCACAGGCGTGAGTAACACTCATGATAGTATGGGTTAGATGAAACACCAGGACTAACGTATCTTTCTCAAAAAAATTTCTGAAAATGCAGTGCATTTTTAGGAATTGAGAACTTGACTTTCTCAAGCTCTGACCTTTTAGCTGGAAGTTCCTTAAGGCTGTCTGCCATCTGTAACAATTTGACAGTGATGCTTCTGATTGACTTAAGACATCTGTAAACTGGTCATGTAGCTAAGCCCATGTTTAAACATCCTGCTAGTGGTACTTATCTGCCTCCCCACACTATACTTTTTCCATCTTCTCCATCTGTTAGGTATCCTCAGGATGGCCTTGTTGTGGCCTTCCAGTACCTGAAGGGAGCCTGGGAGAAAGATGGAGAGAGGCCATTTACAAGACCGTACTGGCTCCAAACAGAGAGTAGGCTTAGATGAGATATCAGAAAAATCTTTACAGTGAAGATGGCGAGACACTGGAATAGATTGCCTAGAGAAGCTGCGGATGCCCCATCCTGGAAGTGTTTAAAGCTGGGCTGGATGGAGCTCTGAGGAACCTGGTCTAGTGAGAGGTTATCCCTGCCCACTGCGGGGGGGTTAGAACTAGATGATTTTTAACGTCCCTTCCAACCCAGGCCATTTTATGATTCTATGATTTTCTTTCATCTAATTAAAAATGTTGGTATATATGTGTGACAATCCAGAGGGGCATATTTATATATTATTTATTTTTCTAATGCTTTTTATATGGGAGCTTTAACATGCTGTAGAATGGATGCACTTAGAATAAGATTCGTTTTATTTAACCTTAGTTTGCTAGTGCACTTAAAATTAGATCTGTTTATAAAAGTTTTCCTTGTGATAAGCATGTAAGAGCTCAGATCTGTGACTTCTCTGGGGTAGACAGGCCGGTACGCTGTAGTGCAACATGACGGCAGCGAGGGCTTGTGAGGCTCCATCTGCCCCCTCATTTGCCTTTGGTTAACATTTCGTGGTGGGAGGGAAACCTTCAAGTGCATCCTGCTGGAATGAAAATCTCCACTCTCTGCTGTTCTCTTAGACTGTGCAGCCTGTAGCATAGGGTTTGTGGTGGAAAGTTTACTGGTCTTACGTCATTAACAGCCTTTATCAGGAGGCATCTGCTGAGTTCATAATGAAAAATAATTGTTAGTGCACAGGAAACATCCTTCTGCTTCTTAATTCAAAATGCAATTACATTGCTCCTTTGTCCTGGTGAACCTCTGTACATGAGTTCTCTATCATTACATTGTGTGGCACAAGAATGGGAATCTCAAAATGGAGAGAAAAAGAGGGGAACAGGGTGGAAAATACTCTTTTCTGTGCAACATCTGGCTTTTTTAGCAAAGTCTAAGGCTTTTAAAATAATTGAGTGTGCTCTGATGAAATTATTAAAGAATGGGCTGATTAATCTCTACCATAAAATGTCATTTCCTTTTATCTTGTGCTTTAACCAAAATAAAAGAGTACATTTGGAAGAAAATAAAACCTAAGAAAAGTGCCCCAAGATACCATTAGTGAGGGCTGGGATTAAGGACTTTAATGGAAATCACATTCAAGCAACTTCCTTTCCTGAGTCCTTACTAAGAAAAAGCTAGATAATAAAGAGTCAGTAAAGTTATTTTATTTGAAACATTTTGGAACTAAAATAAATCACAGTTAATTTCTGCCATATCAGTTATCTTTGATTTGTTTAGACCATATACAAATACAGTGTAGTCTAAAAACTGGGTAGGTACAGTTTGTTTCAAACACATACAAAGTGTTTTATTTTATGCAACATTTCTATAGCAGGGAGATTTAAGCTATAAAAAGGTATTTTAACAGAAATGTCCTTAAGCCTTGAATTTGCTTTTTGCAAGGCAAAAAAGCATATAATTGTTGGAAGTGAGTTTACAATATGTTTAATGCTTCATAAAATACAGAAGTTGTAACTGCAGACATTGCAAAACCTATTTCAACAGTCCCAATGCATTCATTTTTGCACAGTAAACCTTACTAGTTTTGTATAAATCTATCTCATTAGTAGAATATTTGTATGAGAACCATTCAAACAATTCATGAGAACAAGTGCTGTCAGACAAGATGTACTTCATTGATTTTCTCTTCTAGTTGGCCATGATGATTTTAATCTTCTTAAGCTCAGACTCACAACCACACCTCATTACACAGATGTGTGGGAGAGGAATAAGTATGGCTTTCTCAAGAAGCTGAACCAATTACATGTATTTGCATTTCCTAGACTTTAGAATGGTGTGAAGGTTTCATAACAAAACCAGAAACCACAAATTGAGGATAAAATTTGTTTTGGGATCCGCCTAAAAGATGTGGAGAGCAAATATATCGCTAATATGTGATGATAGATCCAAGGGTGACATGAAGTGCTGATAAAATAAAAAAATCTAACAGATCATCTTGAATCCTTCTGTCACACTTTATCATGGCATATCATACTTCTTTGGTAGGATATGAAGTGAACTAGTCTGTCTATAGAGATGTTCCCCTAATAATCATAGAAACTTAGAATCCTTTAGGTTGTAAAAGACTCTGAATATTATCAAGTCCAACCATTACCCTATCACTGCAGAGTCCACCTCCAGGGATGGTGACTCCACACCTCCCTGAGCAGCCTGTTCCAACGCCTAACGACCCTTTCAGTGAAGCAATTTTTCTGAACATGCAACCTAAACCTTCCCTGGCAAAACTTGAGGCTATTTCCTCTTGCCCTATCACTGGTTGCCCAGAAGAGACCAACTGACACCTTGCTACAACCTCCTTCCAGGCAGTAGCTGAGTGATAAGGTCACCCCTGAGCCTCCTCTTCTCCAGGCTAGACAACCCCAGCTTCCTCAGCTGCTCCTGACAGGACTTGTGCTCCAGTCCCTTCACCAGCTCTGTTGTCCTTCTCTGGATACAGTCCAGCACTCCAATGTCTTTCTTGCAGTGAGGGGCCCAGAACTGAACACAGGATTTGAGCTGTGGCCTCACCAATACAGGGGCACAGTCACTGTCCTGGTCCTGCTGGCCACACTATTGCTGATACAGGCCAAGATGTCATTGGCCTTCTTGGTCACCTGGGCACATTTTGGCTCATGTTCAGTGGCTCATGGCCAGCACCCCGAGGTCCTTTTCTGTGGGGTGGATTTCTAGCCACTCTTTCCCAAACCTGTAGCATTGAATGGGGTTTTTTGACCAAAGTGTAGGATGTGCATCTGGGTGGATCCAGCCAGCCACACAGACAAATTTATCTGTATTTTGTTGATCTTTCCCAGAAAAATATGGCCAGTAGTTCTGTGTGTTCAGGTTTGTTGCTGTCCTTGATCTTGCGTTCTTCCCTGGCTGTCTGCAGGACTTCGCATTTTTCTATTGGAATTGTATATTTTTAAAAGAAAGGTCAGATACCCTTGTCCTCTAACAGTTGTTTTGCTGATTTTTAAATTATCAATTACAGTATCTTTTTTACTAGAAGTGATGTGTTTTGCAATTTTTTTTCATGGTTTTTCTTACTGGCTACTAACTTACCATATATGAATAGGTTTTGGATAATTATCAGAGTCACTTATTCTGACAGTCCTGTATTTAATCTCAGTTGCACCACAGTGACCTAGATGAAGACTGCAACAAATTAACAGTCATTTGAAACTGCCAGGTGGAGCTGGCAGACCAACTCTTCTCTCAGAATTAAAGAGTGAAATTTTTCTGTATATAATCAGAATTTTGGAAGGCCAAGGAAAGGCCGATTGCTTGTTCTGCATATAACTATGCCGAGGTTACAGCCAAAAACCTCTAGGAGAATGTTCTGGAGTGTAGGAGGCAAACCATAACACCTTTATATTTTCTTTCTCAGGATCTGATTTTCCCTATCTTAAGTTTACTCCTGGCAGTAATTCTCTGGGAAATCTTGGCATAGACTCAAACAGACAGAATATAATGAGAAATTATTATAAATTTAGCAAGCAGATGAAAATACAACGATAGGTTTTGTTCTGTGTTTTAAATTTCACAGAAGCTCCTATGTGTGGTAACTAGTAGGCAACCACACTGTAATTTTTATGTAATTCCAGACTATATGAAATTCACAGTAATTTAATGTTAAATTAATGATCACTTGCAGTGTTAGCCACCTGTTTTCTGAGCTACAACAGGTGTCTGGATTTGCAGGAGTCATGGGCATGTGATAAACATTTTGAATATGTTTTCTTTAAGCTGTTAGTAAAGTCCATACTTTCCTTTCAGATAAACTGGACCAGTATGCCAAAGACTAGGAATGATGGAAAGGCTGATACAATTGAAATAATAGAACATTCATAAGGTAGTCTAGATTGAAAGAAAGAGCAAGAAAAAATAGGATGGATATTTGGCTATTACCTTTTGTTGAAAAGAAAATTACTTACTTTGCAAATTGAATTGTGACATTTCATTAAAATGTGTAACTTTCCTTTTGTTCAGAACTAACCTTATGTATGTCCTAAGCATACCCACACCTGAGTCTCATTTTTGAGGCTGCTTTCAGAGGCTTTTAGATGTTCTTTTAAGAACGAGCTCATGTTTATTAAAATTCCAGAGAAAAGCACTGCATATAGTGAGCGACTGTCCAAGATTGAGAAGAATTATCTTTCTGTTTGTCAATAAATATTTTCTGATTAGATGTCAGTCTTCAGGTGTGCAGGTGATGCCTATTTATCCTGTGTTGAATAACAGAGGAACAAATAACAGTGTGGAATCCCAGAGTGGTTGAGGTTGGAAAGGACTTCTGGAGGTCTCTCTCAAGCAGGACCACCTAGAGCCTATTTCCCTGGCCCACATCCATAGGACTTTTGAATACCTGCAAGGATGGAGACTCCACAATCTCCCTGGGCATCCTGTGTGTGCTTGGTCACCAACACAGTCAGAAAGTGTTTCCTGATGTTCAGACAGAACCTCCTGTGTTTCATTTTGTGCTGTCTCTGGTCCTTTCCCTGGGCATCAATGGGAAAGGCCTGGTGCTGTGTTCTTCACACCATTCCTTCAAGAACTTATACAAATTGATGAGTTCTCCTCTGAGCCTTCTCTTCTCCAGGCTGCACAGCCCCAGCCCTCACGCCTTTCTTTGTATGATTAATGCTCCAGTCCCATAATCATCCTTGTAGCCTTTCATTGGACTATCTCCATTATGTCCATGTCTGTTGTACAGGGAAGGCCAAAACTGGATCCAGCACTCCAGGTCTAGCCTCAGCAGTGCTGAATAGAGGGAAGGGGTCACCTCTCTTGACCTGCTGGCAATATTTTCCTAATGCATCCCAAGATACCATTAGCCTTTCTTGTTGCAAGGACACATTACTGGTTCATGTTCAATTAGTGTCCACCATCTGTCCAGCCCATGTCTGTTTCTGCAAAAGTTTCTATAGAACTTGCAGTATGAAACTGATACAAATTGAGAAAAATCAAAATTTTAAGCCTGATGAAACTCCACCAGTTGAATTTAAATTGTGCATTTAACTGCAAATACAAGTAGAAGTAGAAGTTAGCTTTAACTCTTTTTTAACTCTTACCACTGTCTACCACCAAGCTTCTTTCACTGCCAGTGGTTCTGTCTTGGAAGATTTCTGCTGTTGATTTTCCACTGAGAATCCACTGAAGGTTTCCCATTTCTTTGGAGACATGCTCCTTCCACAGATTTCCCCAAGGATGCACAGACTGTGCCAGTATGAGCTGTCAATGAATGATTGTCAATGAAGGTAGTGCCTGTAGGCGAGGTTTTCATGCATGAGAACATCTTGTATTTTGTGTCCCAAATCAGGCAGACCAGGGCACTGAACCTGGGTCTTATACATACTGGATCCTGCTGGCTCTTGCAGCATCACAAAATAGAGCTGCAAGGTAATGTAGGAGATCAGTTTGTTCAAGCAAACTCAATTCTGACCCCAAAGGCTTCACTATTATTATTTGGCAAATAATATTGGATAAAATTATAACCTAAGAAAACTGTAATATTCACTTCTTTAGAAACTTATTAAAAATGGAATTAATTCCCAGAATAATCATACGGTGGTCTGCTTTTCTCCAAGTAAATACAGGGCCAGAAATCTTGCAGTGAGATGGAATTAGAAATATCTAGGTCATTTCCAGTGAAAAGGTTCACTTCTCTTGCTGGTTTTATGCCCATGGTTGACTTCTAATACATATTTCACACTTACCTTCACAGAGTTTCATTTTGTTCATTTCAAATTCTCATTCTGATGTTCTCCACAGAGTCTGACATCTCTCCCACGCTGGGACAATTTGCAAGCTTTTCGTTACTGGATCGCTGAAGTTATTAATAAGTAAAACTTTGTCCAAGACAACTCCATGCAGCTCTCACTTGAAATATTCTCACTATCTCACACTGAGCTAACATCTGCTTTTCGTGTATATTTAGGCTGGGCGATTTCATTTAGATAGCAGTTTTATGTGTAAGCTTCTAATATGAAGAGGAGGAGGGGAAAAATGGGGTGAATGCTAAATCCTGTCATCCTTTCCTTCCTTCTATCTGACCTTCCTCTCTGCAGCAGTAAAACCTCCCTCAGCTGGCTGTAGAGAGCCGAGATGCACCTTTTGAACCATGCAGCCTCTATGTATATCCCTGTCTGCAGAGAGGGAGAGACAGGGAAAGTGCCGTGCAGGATGTGAAAATGTATTTTTATGCCAAATATGGTCATTAGTGTTTCGTATGAATCTGAAGTTTTAGAACATGAAAGGTTTTGATAACTTCTTAACTCCACTGATCCTTTTCCTGGAACAGGAACAACAGAATGACACGGTCCTTTTTGACTCCAAGGGATATGCTGGAAATAAGAGTTGCTGGAAGCAATTTTTACAATGTTTAATATGCATTCTTGGACTTAATATAACTAAAGAAAACATTTGTAGCCATACATTGTGTCATATGTGGCCTGGGACAGGAACTTCAGGTTCCTTGGGGAAGAGCAATGGGTAGTGTAAATAGCACGATCCCATGATACTCAAGAAATCGATTAACTCTGCAGTAACTAACACTTACTGACTGCGTTTATCTCTTCTCGCTCTGGTTCACAAACTCCACATTGAATTTGATCCAATTACATTAGTGCTCAGGCCAGCGAGCCTGAAATTCAGACCTCAAGTTGCGGGGTAATTGCCCATGCAACGAGAATAACAGCTTTGCAATTGTACCCTCTGCAAGCATCCACGCTATGTGTGTGAGGTTCCTGGCACTGTGATAGTGGTGGTATGATCACAATTCCTGCATGTGGCCCTGTATAATTAATCCATTTTCCTGCATGTGACTCCTCCAAGTTTGAGCAAGCCTTTTTGCTCTCTTTTCAGTGGTCAAGTAGCCCTTGAATCTTTTTGGATCCTTTCTTCCCCTTGCCAGTCTTCACAAAGGCATCATATTGCCATTCACTGCTGAGGTCCTGTGCGTTCTCCACGGAGGTTTGTTAGGCTGCATTAATACAGATTAAGATCTGCTCTGTTCCCCCTCCTCCCAGTGCCAGCTCATTGCTTGCCAACTGCGAGGTCAAGAGATCTGTGTTTTCTGTCAAACCGCAGCCACTGTTCTTATAAGCAATCTCTGGCTCACCAGCCTGTCATGTAGATAGAGCTGCAGGGAGCATTCCTTAGGTATACTAAAGGATGTGGTAGGGGGTTTTAGCCACCCTATTTTATTCCTATAGCCATTGCTGGTTTTGCTTTTTTTTTTTGTCCTTTTATCTAAGTGAGATTAGGGAATGCCACAAATCAGTTTGGCTGAGAGAAGGATGGAAAGGGTCTGCAAAACAGTTGGCTAGCCAGGAAATTAATTATTTTTTGCTTTTTTTTCTAAAATAACTCCAGGAGATGCTTTAGCTCTGCTGTTTTACAATATTATCAGCTTGATCATAGTTTAGTGACTGAAGAGTGATTCAGCTCTTTCAAGAAATGAGTCATTCAAAAGCAAGGATCCGACCAGTTGGACTGGAAAACAAATAACACTTCTCTGCAGTATATTTATGCATGTTCATAAGAAAAAAATCCCCCTCCCACCTCCCAAAAAATCCTCCAAATATATTTCAGACTTTTCAGGAAATATTTGAAATCTGTGACAATTCTCCGACCCTTTCTAGCAATTTTTCACACCTTTCACCATTCACCTCTTGGACCCATCTGGCCCTTCTCTCTACTCTCATTTTCTTTTTTCCCAAGTCCAAACGGCAGCTTAGCATTAACGTTTTCGGAGTCAGAATAGCAATAATGATGCCTGATGCCAAAATGTCAGGAAAGGCCAGCACACCAAGTCCAAAACCGCCAGAGAGATGGAGGAGAAAGCCTCTGGAGCCAGGCATGGTGGGAACTGTCCTTCTAGGGCAAATCTTGCAGGAAGTATTGGGTGATGGACACAAGGACACTTGTATACAAGCAGACAGGCCAGCTTCTTCAGAGGGATATAAAGGACACAGAAACGAGATCACCTGTCAGTCTGACAGTCTTCCCTTTGTACATTTCCTGTCTTGCAGGGGTTTCCTTTTTTTCTCTTGGATTGCATCTATTTCTATAGGTGTGTGAGATGAGCACACCTTGATACTGGGTCAAGAGTGACCATGAAGCTGGCATTATGGACAAACTTGCTCTTCCCTAAATAATTCCAATGTATTTTTAGAGTGCTTGTGTTCATTAATTTCCTAGTTATTCTGCAAACTTTATAGGCTAGGGCTGATTATTTTTGTGTTTTCAGTGACCTTCGCTGTTGGTAGAATTCCCTTCTCGGTAATTCAAACCAATGACTGTTAAAGGCGATAGCACTTCTAATCTGCTGGTCATACCTATGCCTCTGCCAGTCAGCTTTCCAGAAAAAACAGCAATGGAAGAAACATCTCATGAGGATCTCATGAGTTTAGGGTAATGTCGCAGCTGCAGGTAGAAAGCAGACGGCAATGAGCAGTTGAGTTTAGTTTTCATTTTATGCAAGTGGTTTCATAGCCTGAGGAAGTGGGGGCCAGACTTAATACCCCAAGAGGTTTCTTCTAGCTGTAGCTTCCTAAAGGAAGGAGCTGTTCATTCAACTAAGCTCAGAGAATAGTGTCCTCCTGTCCCCTACAAAATGGTCATCTCTTAGTACTCTCTGTCAGTAATGGCAGAGGGGAAAATGCTCGAGTAACTTCCTATGGGCAAAGTAAGGCAAAAAGACACAATTAATATACGTACATGTAATAAGCTGGTCTTAGTTCAAGAAAAAGGATGAATGAAACACTGAACTTCAGAGAACATTGCCATGCTTTTCTTGGTTTTATGGAAACTCTTGTCTGAATTTGGCTGAAAATAGTGTATAAGGGTATCATTTGTGGCATGATCATTTCTCCTCTCAGTTCTCCTTGTGATTTTAGTAACATAAAACAAATGAGTGTGATCACAGCAGTGCTTTTTCACAGACCCCTGGTATCATACAGTAATGCTTTTGAGTTTCAGAAAACTTCTTTCTTTTCACACATCTGAAAAACCTACAGTTTTAGCCATCAGGACTCGGCCAACTCCACAAAATCCTTTTCACTTGTCTGTCTGTACTCTCTGTGTTTGTCAGTCTAAAGAATATTATTAAATCTGGGTGTTGTCGGAAAATCTTTTGCTGTTGCGAAAAAGAAATAGCTGTTTGGGTAGAACAGCAAAGTTTTAGCACTTTTACAAGTGCCTGGGGTTTATTTCCAACAGTCTGTTAATACTCAAGTCTGTTAGACCTGGTGAGAGGTATGGAAGAGGAATGCTACCTGTATGTGACTCAGATCAACAGGGAAACAATTCAATGAGTTTGATCCATATATTGTGTTACAAAGTGCCATGTCAGGATTACACACCTAATCTGAAGGGATGCACACTTGAAAATAATTTTTAATGCTGCATAATTTGTAGGAATTGTTGTTTTACCTGTATAAATGCATGTTGTGTCTGCGGAAAAAAAACTGAAAAACACCAAAACAACAAGGCATGGAAGATTCTGAGACAGTGTAAATTGGAAGAGATTTTGTGAAACCAATGGAACTATTTGAATTTTGACCTTGTATCTCTAAGGCTGGAAGTAGAAATGTGAGCTTGACTATTAGACTGTTACATGCTCAGTATAGCTATGCTTTTGGTATTGCTATAAACATGTTTTTCACTTGGAATGTGTAGCATAATTCAAATTTCCTTTTTGTAAATTGGTTGGAGAATGAACTATAGTATATTTATTAATCTTTATTTTATTGTTGTTCCAGGTTAGGTTTCCCCATGATGATCGTGTCCTGTACCATCGGAATGTGCTATCTTCTTGTTGCTCATGTTGTAGTAGGTTGGAACTCATAGTAATTTATACTTTCAAGACTCAGATAAGCTTTCTGTTTTGTTTAGTTTATATCAGAATGCTAAGAACACATATAAAAGGAAAAAGATGTATAAAACCCCAACATATGGTATCAATCAAAATGATTGTTGGCATAAACATCAGACATGGTCATTCTTAACCTTTTGTTTTACGAACAATATGCGGAACGAGACAATCAAAATTAAAAGAATCCATATATTTCATTATGAATGCAATTACTGTGCAGATAAAAAGGAACCGTCTCAAGGGAATATGCTATGCCTGAAAGTTTGTATTGACACAATCTGAGTATAGTCACAGATGAAAAACTCATTCACAATAGCAGATGTTCAGTAATTTCTTTTTGGGGCTTCATTTTTCTTTGTCAATGTATTTAGCTATTTGTGTGAAAGGAACTAATATTCAGGTTGTAATAATTGACAGTTAAGCAGAAAGTCTGTACGCTATGAAGAATGTATCATTATCTACATTTAAAATAAAACACATCCTGAAAATGTGCTGTGGAAGAAATTATTATTTTGGAAGCAGGGTTGCATTCCACAGAGGTTTTGTTTTTAATTTTAAAGCTCCTAAACAGTGTTAGGCTACCTCTACTTTTTTTCTTAAAATAAACTAATTCCACTCTTCTTAAAAAAGGATGAACATAAATAGTGATAAAGCATCAGACATCTTCCATTTAATTATTAATTCACTTTTGTGAAGGAGTACTCTAAATATTTTAATAGGTTAATACACTATATGGAAGAATGAGCTCATGCTTTGGCTTTGATTTCCTTATCTCTGGTAATAATGTTTTAAACTACATACATTGTTTTTTATAATTGGCTGCCACAACCGGTCAAAATTCTCATTATGAGTATTAAGTCCTGTGAGATATTCAAGAGCTCAGTCCCCATCTTCCAAAACCTTGGTGCATTTGGCCTGAATTAATGGTGGGTGTGTTTTGTCTTGAGCCAGAAAAATTGGCAACCTGGTGAGTGCAACCCAAGTGGACAAAGCTGAATTACAGGAAGCCAGTAGAGATGATCAAACATGGCTTTTCCTTCTGCTTAGTCCTTGAGATAACCAGGTAAGTGAGAAAGAAGCAGTATCTCTCCCACAAAAGTGAGATGTGAGATTAATCATACATCCCATTTTACTCCTATATAGGTCGTCTCCCTCACCAGGATTTGTTTGAAGTGTGATGTGTGATATTATGAGGCCAGTAGAAATGAGGCACAGCAACCACTCAAAGCACGGGTAGCTGCTACCCCTCCTAGTAGATTCAGTGATAGCAGAGAAAGTGTGTGGAGCCAGAGGGGAAAAGCTGTCTCCACTGACCCCAGACCTCCCACCAAGACTTCCATCCCCACCCATGCTCAGCCCCCTGGATCAATGAACTCTCCTGTGATGGGGATGAATTTTGCAACACTGTTGAGAAACCTCGAGGTTGAGCTGACAGTGACCATCTGTAGAACAGAAGATCTTCTTCCAGAACTAGCATAACTTCTACTTCCTTTTATCTATATAAAAAAACCAAAACCAAAATCCCAAGAAAACAACCCAAAATGCCCACCAAACCCCTGCAATAAGTCTGGATCAAAACACAACAAAACAAAACAAAACAGAATAAACGATGATCTGAAAGACACTCCTTCGGGCAATTTTTCTGAAATTGGATTTGGGCCTGTCTCACCCTCAATGTCAAGAGCAGTTTAGTAGGTAATAACTGGAATTCTGTTTCAGTTAAAGGAACATTTATTTTAATCAGCTTAACATTGATCTCTGGTTAAAAATAGTCACACAGTATTTTATAGCCCTCAACATTTCTCACAATGGGGCAATCTTGGTGCAGTAATTGATTGCACAAGAACTGTCGTATTAAGCCCTAGAAAATGCAAAATCAGCTTCTGCTAAAACATGACATTTTAAGGTTTTTTTTCTTTTCCATTCCACTAAAACGCCCTTGGCATGTAGGAGTATAAAAACGAGACTATGATCACACAAAACAATGTGCTAATTATTTTTAATTGTGCTTTTTAAGGAATAAAAAAATTTACCAAAACCATATCCTGTTTATGAACCCCTGAAACCTTCCAGCAAATTCTGAGCAAACTTGTGCTAATAATGCAATCACACTAGCTGGTGCAAAAATACATGTCTGCATTTACAGTTTGCTGGAAAGAGGAAAATAGAAATGCAGCAAATGATATCCACTTATTCATGTCAGCAAATACTTCTGAACACTTTGGTGCAAGAGAGATCTCACTGGCTTCAGAAGTGCTGCATCAACAGGACTCAAATGGGATTTTCTTTCTGGTATGTTACTTGTCCTGTCAAAAGAAGGCATATAATGCACAGGGAGTACAAAATCATGTTGATAACACTTTCAGGCAACCAAATTTGAGTTTATTCTGCTACAAGGAAATTTTTTTAAATGACATATTGTTTTGCTGAGGATTTTCTCATATAAACTGACTTTCCTTCCTTCAACAATCTTTATTCTTCTTTTGCACAGCCAAGGGCTCAATAAGACCTTAAATGAAAAAGCAAATTGTAAAAATAAAGTAAAATTGTTTTTTACACAGAGCTTTATGTGAGTGTAATGAAAATTACTGAGGTGCTCCAGATAATTTCAAGGTAATGAAGTACACTTTTCATTGCCTTCCATTGTAGTTATCAATGTAATCTGCACATCAAAAGGGCACAGTTACAGTGGCTACATCCTTGACAAAACTAGTGTGCAGGATTCCATAAAAATTGATTAAGCCTGAAGAGTGGGCAGAGTTTATTTTTCCATTGAAATTCTCTCTAAATGACTAAATAAAATATTAGTTAGGCAATAAATAACATAGAAGTGTATTATCTTTAGTCTGCTTTTGGCTGATCTCAGAGGATTGTTTTCTCATGGTCACTGACATCCAGGCTATTTGGTGATGTTTGTTTTAAGACATATAGTAAATATATCTATATCTATAGCTATAGATATGATTCTCTGAGATCTATTTGCCCCTTCTGAGCTGTGTAAAATGCAGTAAGACAGCAACATATGAATTAGAGCACTACCAGGCAACATAAGCCATGCCCAGTAAAAGAAACCATTTCCAGCAGATAAGCAAGGTAATCACAGAAAGCAAGGAAAGAATCACAGAAATACTAGAGCTTCACCAAATAGTGAGCTATCTAGCAAAAAACAGCACTGAGAGCGGCCAAGGATCTGCTCAGCCCAGCATCTGTCCCTGGCTATGGGGCGTAGCAGCTGCCTCGTTCAAAGAGCAGAGCAAACATAAAATTGCATTCTCTGTGACCCAGAGATTCCTGAATGAGAGACAGCACCTTTATACATTGCAGCTGATGGATTGTTCTTCCATAAACTTATCCAGCTCCTTGCTGAACCTGTGTGAATTCAACATCTGTCTCAAGGAGTTTCACAGGTAAACTATACACTGTGGGAAAATGATTCCAGATGTTTGCTTTGAACCTGTCCTTTGCTAATTTATTTTTATGACACCTCTCTCCCAACACCATTCCCAAATCTTTTGGCTGGAAAGGGGTAATGCACAGCCATCTTTTTTCTAAATCATGATTCTAAAGATCTATTTTTAGTCTGGACATCACAGTCTATTTGTTCACTTGCTATAAGGAAATGCTATCATATCTTTGCTCATCCCCTTTTCTACCCTCTGAAGTTTCACTATGACGTTTTTGAGGTGAAAAGGCAAGAAGGATAAACACTAGCCAAGACACCACGGATTTACACAGCAGCCTGCTTATTTCTTCTGATTTTCCATTTTATTCCTAATAATTGTTGAGATCACTTCTTGAACTGTTATTGACAAATAAATTGAGGATTTTTTATAGAAGAACATTTTACAATAACAAGCAGCATTTCCTGAGTGATAATTATTAGCTCACATTGTTTAGCATGTAAATTTAAGCTCAATTTTGCTCCTCTATCTATATCACTTTACAACTGTCCACAGTGAATATCATAGAACAATTTTTCCCAGTTTGTTCTTGCAAGAGATTTTTGTAATTCTTTATTATTAACTGTGTTCTTCTGAATAACCCTTAGACTTCCACATTTAACCTTTTACTTCAAGCTCTAGACCATTTAAAAATATGTTGACCATTGCAGAGCAAACGTGATTCCCTCTGGAGCTTCATGGAAGGGTCACACCCCTTATGCTGTGGGAGTCTAATATTTGTAAGAGCTGCTGGACTGGATATATTTAATCTCTATAGTAACTACAGGTCAAATCAAAATGAGTTTAAAAACTGGAAATGTTTTCCTCTATGGCACAATGAATTTGTGAACACCTTGCTAGCAAGATGTTACTGAGGCATGATTCAAAAAATGTTTCTCAATTCTATTAGAATAATAGAACTAAACTGTAGAATTTAGAAACAGCCAGCTGTCTTGAAAAAGATACTATGATTTCTTCTTTGAGGCATAAGCCAAGTGTGGATCATAGCTATAAAAGGAAACTCGTCTAGCTGAATGGATTGCTTCACAGCTACTCATAAAAACTTATTTTAGACCATGCTAAAGCTTCTGGTACTATGTCTTCATTAACACTAAGTCTAGTCCTAGAAAGCAATTCTGTTTTTCTTAGTAAAAGTTGAAAGAAAGTGTATTATTTCTAAGAAACCAAATTTAAAAGATATGATTAGAAATGAAAATTGCTTGACCACCCAGAAAGGTGTCATCTAAAAAGTCAATTATTATTAACAAAGTATGTGCAAAAATTGTCTTCAGACAACTGGCACTGCAGACTTCCTCCAGTGACTTAGCATGATTTTAGATTTACTACATGGGAACAGGTCCAGGAATAAAAGGCTTCTATTTCCTGCTGTGTTGCTGGCTTTCTGTGTAACTTTTTATAGTCAATGGATTTGTTCACATATTTATTTCCTGAAGGTATCCAAATTTATGAAGTGCTTACTAAAGATACTTTTTCTATATGGATGCTTTGGGTTTTGCAAAAGAAATAAATATCATTTAACACATAGCAAAATATGCAGTTATATACAAACACCTTTTATTGTTTTAGATACTAATAAAAATGCAGAAACATCAGTGTAACAGCTATCAGATGGTTACTCCATACATTAACCCCCATTAAAGAATTCATAGGTTCCAAACAGCAGAAAATCAATGGCAGCTTAAATAGACAAAAAATAAATATGCTAAGCATAAGCCTCTGTGTTTGTTGCAATGGGATGCTAGGAAAATGATTGAGAACCAAATCAAAAAAAATAATGAAATAGCTGAAGCATTAAATTAATATTTCTGAAGTGAATTTATGATAGGAAATCCTAGCAATTCAGATAAGTGCTAACCAGCTCAGATGAAGTCAGCATGTGAAGATCTGAGCGATTTATTTAAGGACAATTGAAAATCGATGAGTGTTGGTGATATATTGAGAGGAGGATTAAAATCTTCCTCCATAGATGCTCTAAAGAGAGAGGATGAGAGAATAAACCTTTCTTCATACACTTCTTATTAGGGAGAACATTATAGGACTAGCAATATCCATCCTAGAGCTACTCAAAATAATACAAAGCAAAAGGGGTTTTGCACTATGTTTAAAGTTGACCACATACTGTTATTTTCTCTTTTCAGGTTGCTGTTGCAACTTTGATAGGCAGCAGTGATTTATTAGCAGTGGTTTCAATTAGTGCTTTGCCTAATGAATCAGTAATGGGAAAAAAGCCCTCTCAAGATGTGGTCTTGGCCATTATTACTATTATCCTGGCTGGATTAAAAGACTTGCTGCTATTCTTAAGAAAATCAACACATACTGGTTTGTCCATGGTGTATGAGCTGCCTAACTGTACAAGATAATAGGAGAAAGGTTGCTGCGGAGTGCTACAACAAGAGGCATAATCCAGCAGGGAGCTGCAGATTTTTCTTTTTTCCCTGCTTCCTTTCCTTTTTCCCATGCCTCCTTCCTTCCTCTTGCATTTATTGTTCACCAGTTTTTCCCTTTCATAAATATCTGCTATTTTAAACCTCGTTCCTCATTCACATTCTGTTTGTCAAACAAAACCTCAAATTATTTATTTTTCCTGCCCCACTTTTCTCCAGATGGTCTCTGTCTACTTATCCTTAATAAAGTTTATGAGGGAGAAAAACCCCCTCTTACTTACAAACAATGCTAAGGAAAATAGGAAAAAGGGTTATTTCCTGATGTCAGTGATGTGCATAGTCTCCTCCTATTTAATACATACACCTATTGTACTTTCCACCCTATAACATCTTGTGTGTGTTTCAAGCATTGGTCATGAAGACCATTACAGATACTGAATTGAAGTAAAGAATCACAGCAAGTCCGACAGTGTTGGGGCTCATGAACCAAAATTGAAAAGTTAATATTCTTCTCTAATTGACTCAGAAGTGTTAATGGTTCAGGATGTTTTGTCTCTTTATCTTTCCTGAATTCACTTTTGAACTCAGATGGCTCATTGTATTCATTTATTAAGCTCCCAGAGCGCCTAAGAAAAGGAAACCTGTGGAGTACATATATCTTTTTTAAGGTTTTATAAATAAGGAACAACTTACCAGCTAGATAGAAATATATCAAACTTTGTGCTGCTAGTTTGATTATAGGACATAAATTATTCAATTTTGATCTGGATTTTTAGTGGTGTTTAAAGGTAATGAAATCTAATTTATACATTTTCTGCCTTAAAGATATGTGCATTTCCATAGGCAAAGATCAGCCCGTGATCTCAGGAAACACATGACTGTTTATTTTTAAGATCTGGTTGGAAAAACAACTTGGGGGATTAATGTAGGCAAATTCTCTGACCTCTGAGCAAAGTGTTTGTTTGTAGATCCACCAGCTCTGGGCCCAAGCAGTGTTACTTGACTGGCAAAAACTTATGTGAGGAAATTTTTCAGTCTTGACTTTGTGAAAATGGGAAGAAATACTGATGTCAGGCTGAAGAAGGATATGAATAATGCTGAGGTTTTGTACCATACCAGCTGAAGTCAGTGAAAAGTCCAAATGTAATTTGCTTGAGCTCAAAGACCTCTGTTAACTGCTACCTATGATATAAGGTATGCACAAGCACAACATACATGGTGACTGCAAGCAAAATCTAGTCAAGATATATTCCAGATAATAAATATTGTCATTATAGGCACAGTTTTCAGTGTTGCCGGTAAATAAGGCCACTTGACAGTTCAAGATATTTTCCAAGAACAAGATTAAGGGAAGATGAATATTAAATGCATAATCACACAATCCTTTCTCGTGCACTAAAATACTTCCTGTGTTCTTATTTCCACTGTCAGACTGGAAAAATAAGTAGGTGGTTAGATTTTCTCCAAAGCAGGTTAGAACTGGGAATTTGTTTCTAGATCAGTACTCCAAATTAATATAAATATTCTATATTTACAGAAAATTGAAATATTTTTTACATTTTAATTGCTATAAACAACTTTAGATAGCAACAGAGAACATCTGTTATATATACGCATATAAACAGGAAATTTTTAAATATTTAAATTTGTAAATATTTATATTTTAGATTTGGCATCTGTTACAAGAGTTTTTGAAACATTTACAGTAAATTTCCCCTAATACAATTAAATTTTGCATGAATTTTCTGTGGTCCAAATTAGGCACGATTTTTCTTCTATTTTGTTGCCCTTGTAAAATATCTGTCAAACTTGGCATCTCTGCACAGGAAAAAAATTAAGAATTAACCCACCAACAAATTTTTCCATTGATGAGATAGATATATGTAGACAATGTCTATACTTGCTGCATACACAAACACTGAAAGAGTTTGCAAGGCAAACACTCAGGAGAGGGAGAACATCAAAATTAAAGTTACACAACCAACCTTAGGTTTGTTCCTTTGTGTTTTATAGATAAAACAGAGCCCTGTGTACCACCTTTGTGATAAATGGCTGCATTTGTTCTCTTTGTGCACTGTTCCCTGCATAAGTCCTCCTTGGATTTCAAATGTCTATTTTTTTTTTTCTTTTATAATGATTAGTAAATATATGACAGAAAACTGGACATCATACAAAGCTCAGGTAGGTTCATGTGAAAAATCTCCTCCCAACCTGATGTATTAAGCATATGTTCTTCAGAGAAAGTCCTTAATTCAGGAAAACATTTTTATACAGAAATATTTAAATGATATTTTGTTTCTAAAAAGGCCTCTGTGTTCTTGAATGGTGAAACACCTGCTTATCTGCTTTCCTGAACTGGGACTTAGATTGAATATTTAAGTTTATTTATCTTGGTTCTATTACTCTGACCTTCATAAATTGGAGAAAGGGAATGGGTTTGTCCCTGAAAAGGTTCTGAGCTACTGAAACGTTTATCTAATTGCCCTGTTTGTATATGCAAATCTGAACTTGGAGGTTTACAAAATGATGTGTTCCCAAAAGGCAAGCATTTAATAATATAAATCTATCTGTACTGAGAAGTGGGAAGAACATCCATATTTATTTGTAGAAAAGCTTTCATAAAATCTTCAGAAATCCATGGGATTAGGGGCAGTGAGGACAGTGAGTGAGGCAAGTTTCAGGGTGTCTGAGAAAGTTAGGCTTCTCAAAAAAAGTGCAGCTGAGGATAACAGGTTGTCTGATGAAGATGGTACTTATTATGTTAATAGGTTTTGTGCTAAAACAAAACCTGCATTGAAGTCCTTGATTTTGTAAACAGGCTGTCAACAACACTTTTTATGTATTCACATTATGTTTTGGCTTCTTATTCTTAGTAAAACTGATGCCAACTTGCATTACATTTGATTGTGGAATGCTAAACACATGTCAGTGATAGAACATAAAGGGATTCATAGTTTTCTCCTCTATAAGGCTAAGCAAAGCATTTTGTGTACCATAAATACACATTTAGCTCTTCAATATGCTTAAAAGAAAAAGTCTCATAATGGCAGGGGGTAAGCAGCACTGAAGATGCTGCATCTTGTATTACAATTCAGAGGATGATACAGGAAAGGGATGGCAAGAGATCATATGCAGCAGATGAGAAATGAGAGTTTGCAATCTCCATGCCATTAAACAGGGCAGTTAGAGTCAGATCTGCTCTCTTTTCTACATTTCTGGTTATTTGGTGCCTGGCACCTGGGTGTGAGCTTTTCACTTCTGTTGCGTTATCATCATTATGTCTTGGGGAGATGAATTAATCAGAGCTGCTTCAAACAGCATAGCAGTGATATTTACTTTGGTAACTGAAGGATGACAAAGCTCAAGGAAGGAAATGAAAGGAGAGGGAATTTCTTCAGCCTTGCTCATGAGCCAAGCTTATTCCTGAGGATGGAACCATTGATTCTGACACAAGACATGTCTGCACCTGTATTTTGGTTGCTCCTCCTCACAGAAGACTTGATTTAGGACTGTGCAATGAATTCTCCTGGGGTGAAATGGAGCAAGAAGTAGGACTTTGTCATTGGTGGGCTGTTCAAGTACCAATTCTGACTGGTAACATGAAAATAACACCTCCCTTAAACCAGCCTGTGGGTCACAGATCCCAGTGCTTCTTAGAACAGCTTCATTTCACAGTGAGTTGTTCTGTTTTGCTGGAACTTTATAGTTAGTCATTGCCTTCAGTGACAACTGAAAACATCTGCTCGGGGCAGCCAAGGGGGCCATCGCAGGACCAAAAGCAAAAAACAATGAACACGAAGAAAGCTCCCTGGAGAAGGCAGATGCAAGGGAAGCACCAATAAACTCCTGGCTGCACAACTATCTCTGCTTCCTGGGAAGAAATTATTTGCATCATTTTGCCTGCTGGAAAGAGCTGCTCTCTGTTGTTGGTGTAGTCATAGAGGCCAGTGGGAGTGGGATGAGGCTTCATGGCTGTAAGCAAAAGTGTCTTGTAAGGCAACTTCTCTCCTGCTGCAACTGATATGGAAGGGGAAGGGTAACTGAGCCAGAACCAAAAAGCCTGCAGGGTACCTTGCAGTTGTTTACGTCATTGCAAACACTGTTAGGTGGGGTTTAATACTGTTTTTGTGCAAGCATAGGTGGTTGTGCAAAGAATTATCTTGTCACCCATTAAATCTTGTGCAGGATTGTCTCTGTTTCTGTGCATGCATTTAGGAACAGGCCAGTGTAAATGACAGATAAAACCGAGGAGGTGCAAAGGAAAAAGAGAATCCTGTGGTATAAGGATGGTCCATAGCCTATGCCCATGTCAAGTCTGGAAATAAGTCTAGCAAGTGTAATATGCTATCAAGTGTAAATGACTATGAGTCTTGAGATAGTACTTTCCTTGCACAGAATTTAGTCCAATCTATACCTCAGTGACATTCTCCTTTGAAGAGATATTATGGTTCCTATTAAATCTAATTCTAACTCTTCTTAGCAAACTAGAATGTTTTGTTGTTCAGAGTTTTTAGATGAAATCCTGAAGTGGTCCTGTTGAAAATTTTTGCTAACTGCTCTTTTTCTCCCCATGTAGGAAGATTTTTTGATTCCTCTTGTCTATTTTGGAGGAGGAGAAACCCTCCCAAGTCTTCCAGCAACTTTCTCACATATACAGAATACAGAATAAATAGGTATCTCTTTAATGTCTCTGTAGTGGTTTTGTTCGCATTTCTTACCTTCTGTGAGATAAGAGTTAGGAGGAATGCAAAGCAGGCTCTAAACTTTAAGAATATAAAGAAGTTTATTAACAGAACTAAAAGAAAAAGAAATAATTAGGGTCAGAATAAACCTTCATAACTCTTCTCCTCCCCTCATCCTCCTCCCTCCTCCCACTTACAACATAAAGACACAAACCTGGGGTTATTTCAGTCAGTTTAACACCTCTATAATAGTCTTTCATCAGTTCAGTTAAGGAGAGGAGTCTCTTTTGCCCATGCTATGGGGCTTCTCCACAAGAAACAGTCTTCTTGTGCCTTCCAATGCCACATCAAAACAGCCGCCCTGGGTGCTTGCCATGTGTGAGTCCCTTCCCTCGGCTTACCGCTTTCCCCACAATTGTTTTTGAGGGGTCAATCTTAGCTAATGGGGTACTATTTTAAGGATGAGCTGTTTAAGAGCAAAGGTTCTCTTCATCTATCTCTAGGATCATCTTCATCTCTAGGAACAGAGGTCTTCTTC